>CM034148.1:590325867-590925867 GCA_019776745.2 Taxus chinensis | reverse complement strand
ATAATCACACCTTCCATCTTCCCCTCATGATCTTAAATGTGACTAACTATTGTTAGTTATATGTTAACACCTGTCATTGGCTATAAGTGTCATTGATTTTGTTCATGCATTCCTTTTCATGATTTACCTCCAATCTAGTCCCAAAATCATTTATTCCTATGTGTTTTCCTTACTATGTTCTAAGTGTCCTTCTATTATTTGGGTCACCCTATAAAGGTCACATTTTATCTATCTCATATCTTATCTAATCCCATTTACATCCAATCCAATTAACACATCTTATCCACATCATACATCACATCTATTTAACCATATCTAATCATATAAAATTCATCACATCATATCTAATCTAACCATCATCTCTAATAGATAAATCCATCTAATCATATATAAAATTTAAATCCATCACATCATATATAATCTAATCTAACATCATCAAATCTACAACTAATCATATCTAAAGCATCTACATCCATGACATCAATTTGATCTAAATATTTAATCCATGCATCACATCAATATCTAAATTAATACATCACATCATATAAATACATCATATCAAATATATAGATCAACATCTATATCCATCTAAATGTTTTTTGCATCCATCATCTAAAAAACATCACATAATCATAATCCATCACATCTAATCCTATTTACTCATCTACATATCACAACACATGTAGAGTCACGGACAAAATCATATATATATATAGCATCAAAATGTATGTACATCAGTCTGATATGCCTCTATTAGGCCCTATCTCAAAAAATATATACATCAAAATCATATATACACATTATGTTTACCCACTAATCAGTGAACACCAAATCTGAGACTCTAACTCCTGGCATAGGACCCTGTCCTACGACATGTCTGCCATATCCACCATCTAGACCTACCATAATGCCTCAGACTGCACCATGCTCATCCTGTGCTCCCTAAATCCTCTTGTTTCCGCTAATCTCCTCTTTCCCTAGCCAAGTATATGTAGCATATCGCAGTGCATCAGGTATCCTTGTTAGTCACTATCCTGCTTGTAGTACCCTGCGCCTCATCCCCTAGAGTGCTGGTATTGCTACAGTGTCATAAAACTAGGTAGGATCCATCTATCTGGCCCCCTATGCATCTCCATGTGTCTCCTCCTCATGTCATCTCCGATGGAGTGTCTAGATCTCCATATTTAGACCATAAGGCCTCTCTCTACCTCTTAGTATATATCACATTTCTAGATAGTTAGGTCTCTCTCCTATTACATCATGTATCTCTTGACACATAGTATCTTGCTCCTAATCAAGATATGTCTAAATATTCCTACAGCCATGTTATCTCTATTGCTCTACCTGCACCTCCCCCTCTCCTACTGCATATGTTTCCACCTCTCCTCCAACTAGTGTTGTTTATCCTCCTTCTGTTGCTACCTCTCCTTTTGTTTGCATTGTCTCCTCAGTAATATAGGTTGCCCACTGCTGAGTCAACCACTCTACATAACCCTCTGTAACCCCCACATCACCTCATCAATATCCACTGGCTTTGCCACCTCCACTAATGGGTTTTCCATCACAATACTAGGTAAATCCCCCTCAGCCTCATCTCGTACGTATCTGATTGGCACCATAAGCATCATCTGCACCAACCCTAACAACCTCATCACACCTAGAAATTGTATAGCCTCCACCATCTCTAGCTTCCTTCCCTATACCCATCTCACCCTTCGTAGACCTGTGAGCTAGATACATATGCCCAGACATGCAAGGAACCCTCTATACGGCCTCCATCTAACATCATCAACATTGAGGTTTACCAATCTCTTAGCATACCAATCCTCTCCCAAATTTCCGCTATCTCCATGAGCATGTTTGGCTCTCCATTGCATGAATCCAACGATCAACTCTATATGATCACTTGTGATCCATGGAATCCCTAGTGGTCTCGCCACTACTATATGCTCATAATCCCAACAGTGTAACATAAATCCCACATCTAATCTAGATCTTTGCTTTATCACATACATCCACAGCTCATGGTACACGTGTGTTAGGAGAGCTGTCCCAAATGCAAAAAGTGTCTGATGCTCAACTATATTTTCCACCACCACTACTAGTGCCCATGGGAATCTTGCCCCACTTGAATCTGGCAGTGTATAACAAGATATCACCATTATGACCAAGCACATCAGTTGGTTCCCCGGTGCCAATGGATGATAATGTGACTTAATTTGAAATGACTGAACTATAAAAGTGATATTATCGACCTCTACTCCAAACAATCATCTTAGTGCATCCATCCGACCCTCCTATGTAATCGGCACTATGGGTGCCCCTTGAATAGACAATCTCAAAATATGATACACATCCTCCAATGTGATCATCATATCACCTATCTGGAAAACCAAAAGGTTCTATTCCTCAGGTCCCATATGTCTAGCAATGTTGTGTTGAGTATCACAAACACTTAGAGGGGGGTGAATCAGTGCTCAGCACAATTATGGTAATTTCAAAACTTCAAAGTTACTTAAATTGGTTCAAAAATTTGAACATGAACACAAAATGAACTTCAAGAAAAAACACAATTGACCAGGACACAATATTTATGGTGGGAAACCCAAGAAGGGAGAAAACCCACTTGAAACCAAACCTTCTATTAGGAACACCAATTCTCAAGCACTAATTTACAACAGATTAAGCACCCACTTAATCCTTGAAGCACCTACTTCATTCAAACAATCAAGGTTGTTGCTATTACAAGTTACAATTTTGCAAAGAGCACCAAATATTCTGAACCAAGCACCAACCTAGTAAGATTCTAAGCTATTTGATCATTTAGCATCTGTTACACAATCAACTGATCTTGATCTCCTTTATTAATCATAGTTCATGTTTATCTTCATATGTATATCATTTATCTCTGATCCAACACATTTTCCTACTATTAATTACACCTACTTGTGCTTCTAAATCTATCTCAAGTAGTAAAATTGGTCATGATCATGCCCTCCTTGCTATATCATACTCTTTTTGCAACTTCTATTCAATTCCTTTCAGATACCTCTACTCCTGATACAGTCATTCAATCTTAGCAGTAACAACTACAAACTTGTTCAATCTCACATACTTTACTCACACACTTCAAGAAGTTTTATCTCATATTATATACTCAACTGTTTCAAGATAAAAACAAGAAATTTCAAAATGAAGGCACACCTCACTGGCTCTTGATGTTGTATAGAATAGTTACAAGTTGTTGCACCTGAAACAGTTACATCATAATTGATTTTTCTAGGTTTTGGCTTATGTGTCAATGACTTCAAGTCTTGTTGTAAGAAGAACCAAATTCTAACCATATTTCACAGTCAGAGGTTGAGTTTTGTAACTCCTAACATTGTAACCTGACACCTTTGATGTGCTCTGATTATCTTCATGACCTTTGATATTATGTGGCACCATTTTTACTTCTTTCATCTTTCTTACCTATTATTTTCTCAATAGATAACTCTGCCATACCAATACTAACTAATTTTAGACTTCTTTGCAGGTTCATAGTAGTTACACACAAGTGATTGGAAACCATAGAAGATATGATTGTTACAATTACATTTTGATAGGTACCTTAATCATTTCAACTCCAAAATTCAAGACTAAGTCTACATACCAAAACCTTCACATATTGAAGAGACCACTTTTAGTACACGTATTGATTTCCAGTCTCTAAACTCTACTGTCAAGTTTGACAAGATCCTTTACTCACAGTTGCACTTCAGAAGAAGCTTACAAAGTTTATTATTTTGAATTTGACATAGGTTTTTGTTCCTTCAACATCTAGAGAGGAAGAATACAATGTGTACAAGACCAATTTTTTTTCTTTGCCACCCATGTGCACTAGGGTTTTAGAGAATCAAACCCTAGGTCTCTGAAATAGCATCCATAGCACCATATACTCACTTCAACAGATGCAAGTGTGAGATTTCCTCACTAAAAAACCCCTTCAATATTTTAGGTTCATTTGTAAGACTTCAAATAATGAGCTTAAAATTTCCTTTTCATGTTTTGACATAGATGTGTGTTGACAAAGCTTGTCAAGGCTTATAATGCTTGATGGAATACCTCAATCATCAAAGAAACTATATTTTTGTAGTCTACAGACTTCGAATTTGACAGTCTGATGATATTTTTCCAAACTATAATCAAAAGAAGATGAGAACCTTTCATGACTTGTTGATGAGATTATTTTATTGTCACGAGATGGTTGTTGCAAAATATTTCATTTAAAGTGATGATGTCAAGGACTAAGATTCAAATCTAGGAGAAATGAATACCACTATAGAGATGGATACATATTTTCAAAGATGTTTGTTGCATATCTTTTGTGTTTCAGGTATTTCTTTTTTCAAAACCTTAGACCAAGAGGCTCCAAAACGGATTTTTAAACTCAATATCTGATGAAACTCTAGAATTTTGACTCCAAAATGTCTTCTCAAGGATTCTTCAACCCACCAAAATATGATTTCAACTTCAAGTAAACATAAATGGTACTAGCAACTCGACTTGAGCATGTGTAAAAACACCATTTACATTTGTGCATTGTTTCTCAGACAAGAAGGCTCTTTTGGCCTTTGTCAAAAAATCCAAAACCCATGAAATAACTTATAAAAAATAATTTTATATCTCTTTACACTTCATGAGGAAAATTTTCAACTCAGAATATTTTGATTGACTATCGCAGTTGATTACAGAGGGACAACCATTCAATTTAAGTCCAAGGACTGAGATTTTACATGCATCTTAAGAAAAATTAACTTGTTCCAATACCTTGTGTGCCTTGTGAACATCATTAATGAACTACTTGAGGCTGAGAGATTTCTCATTCAAGAAGATTGAGAGTAGACACCAAATTTTGATTCCATCAATTCTAGTACATGCTTGAAGACCAGAAAAACATACTTAGATAAATGGTGAGAACTTCTTGATTACAAATCCTTTTGATAACAGACATTTTGAACATGAATTTTATCCCAATTTACTAAAAAAAAATATCTTATGAATTATCTAAGAAATTATTTATAATTTATTTTGACACCTAATAAGTCCAGGTGGTCTGAATGAGTTTTTCACAAAACCCGGTCTTGCCAAAAATTGAATAACTTGCTCAAATGAACTTTTTAGGTCCTTAAAATTTGCATGGAGATCAAGGAAACTTGCTTCCACCATCTCCCATAGTTATTTTGTCAAAATTATCCCTGAATTTCTCTAGTACATCCCATTTACATGCAAGTACAGTTAGGTTTCTCAAGGATAGTTTAGGATAGGATTTGCACTTTGCCTCCAAATCATGTTTTTTGATCTTTTGAGCCCTGAAATGAGTTTTTTTTCACTTGAAAAAACCATGATCCAAGAGTTTTAGATTCATTGTAGTTCCTTTATTGCTTCATTTTTCTAGGATCTCTGAGAATTGAGCTTATACACTGAAGTTAGATTTGCATGTTTTCTTGTTTGATCAGTTTGGTGACCTAAGATGCTTTGGAAAAACAAGAGGGCATATTAAACATGACAAAGAGACCTGATCCAATCCATTAAGTTGATGTAAACCACAAATAACCAACCTGCAAACCTCACATGCACCTTGAGAACATCAATTTGACTCAGTATGGACTCATCACTCTATGAATCTATGGACACACCCATTTCCATGACAAAGATGACATTACATGCTTTAGGACATCAATTAAAACATGACATAAGGTGGAAAACGTGTTATAATCAGCCCTATGTCTTGAGGCACCCTCTAATAGTGGTGAAATCCAACTAATCTAACTGCATCCAAGTGATCCCACTCAGCATTTACAACATTTTCCCTAATAGTCCCCAACATGGTCGAGACTCTGTCTCTCAAGTATAAGGTATATCTCACATGTGAAAACCCATCTACAAGCACCTATTAGTATTGAATCATTAAAAATCACAATTTTTTATCAAAAAAATATCAATCACTTATATATTCTACCCAGTCGACGTCGACCATAAATGGGTCAGTGCCGCTTTTCCCTCGGTCGATGGAGATCATACACAATCACCACCAATCGTCCCTTGGCACCCATAAAAAATCCAAAACTTCCAAAAACTAAAAACAATTAAATAAAATCAAAACCAAGCTAAGTTTTTGACACTTACCACTCTTTGAGACCTCAGGCACTTCCTCCAACCTCCGTCGGTGTCCATTTTCCTCAAATTTCACATTTTAATATCACTCAAATCTCTTTGATCTCTAAATTGTGTCATTCAAATGGGCCTTTTCGACCATCTCCTTTGTTTATATAGCCACACCAACCCAGTCGACGTCAACCCCTCCAGTCGCCATCAGCCTAAGCCAAATCACTGTCAACCCACCAAATCATTGTGAACCTAACCCTGATTTTCATCCTTCAGCTTCTCTCATCCAATATTTTTATCCAAAATATATTTTCTTCCACTTCAAACTTTTGTTTCACCCATGACACACCATTCTTTCTCTTGCATAGCTCATTTTACTATCTTTTTATCTATTCATCTCCTCATACATCCTTACTCACATCCAGTAGCCTGCTCTGCGACCATCTTTGTGTTCTGTCTCGAGGCACCATATCTCATCTTAAGCCCACCTTTGTGACCATATTTTTCCCTTTCCATCCCATTAGGATGTATATTTGTTTTCTTCCTCATATCTGAAGGATAACACATACTCTTTTGCCCCCAACATTTTTTTAGACCGTTGTCTTGACCTTCCTCACATTTTTGCACATAATTTATGTTTTCCTTTGACCCATTGGTCCCATGGGTCACAAATCCTTCCAAGTATATTCCCATTGTATTCCCTTCATCTTGCAGTGATCTTTTCTTACTCACGGGTTTGTAGGACATTAACGTCGCTTTCATTAAGGTCGTGTTATGTTCCCTATTGATGTGTTTCCAAGATTCCTACCATCTTTATCTGAGAGGATTCCCATTTGATTCCCTCCATCTTACAGTGATCTTTTACAACTCACAAGTCTATAAGACATTAATTTTGTCTCTGTTGAGGTTGTGTTATGTTCTCTATTGATGTGTTTCCAAGATCATTGCCATATTTTTATTTTTTTATCCTTCTTACAATCGTCACGTCAATTCCCATTTGGGCATCATTTTTCATATTTTATATTATTTTCTCATCTTTACATTATTTCTTTCCTTCCTCCATCCATCTCTTTCAACCTATTAATTTATTCTTCTTCATGTCATCGATCCCTAGTTTGAGAGGGAGCACCTCAACCATCATCTTCTATCACTTTTAGTTTTTGTCTAGCGGCTTGCTTAACACAAACCACTTGATAAAAAAGGGTAAATTTAGACACCAAAATTTGGTACACTTATCCCCATCTTGAATTCACACCCCTCTTCCTATTCAAATTCCCCATTTCCTTCTTAAACCCTATTTATTCATTTAATTTTCCACTATCCTATCTTAATCCCATCATTATTTTATCTCTCGTAATCCATCCCTAACCACATTTTATCATCCTAAACATGATTATTATCATAATCACATCCCTAAACCCCTTCGTTATCCTCAATAGACTCCCATCTACCCTCATTTAATCCTTTTCACCCATCTAACCACTTTTTCCATCCTTATATAACCCTAACCACCAAAACAGCTTGAGACACTAATCTAACCTCATTAAGGTATCTTGTCTTGAGTTGTACATCATCTCCACCACCCAAATCAACAGTCCTCCACAGTTGATGGTGACCTAAGAGGGTCACCTATGACCTATAAATATACCACTACCCCCTCCTCAAAGAGGATGAAGTTTTGAATAATTATGCCTTCTTGCAAGCTTTTCTTGTTTCCTCTCTTCTTTTGAGATGCCATCAAAATTATGAAGCTATATTAGAGCCCTCGTCAATCATCTTTAGAGATCTAAATCTTGGAGTGTGCATTGGAGCCCTACCTTGGTTTCATCATCTTATCATCATCTTTGTAGGTTTTTCCACCGCCTTGGAGATATTCCATTGTATCAGCCATCCCTATTTCTTTTCTATAGTCCCTTTGACATCTATCAACTTCATCAAACCCTAAATCCAACCTCAGTATTTGTTGGTTCTTACCTGGTTATCATTGACCTTATCTGCATCAGTCCCTTTTCTATATCCTTTCCACCCTGTCATTTGTTTCTCAGTTCATGTATCACCCAGATCTTGCAACCTTTTTACTTTTCCTATCTGACCACCTAGATCTCACCTTTTCTACCTTGGTCGCCGTCAACTATCCTAGATCTTTCCCTATTCCTCATTGACCTTATCTACATCTATCACATTTTCATCTATTTTCCTGTAATTTGTATCCTTTCTATTTATCATGTTTGTGCATCATATCTAGAATATATTCATCATTTCAGAACCAGTCCTAGATCCCCTATTTTCACACCTTTTGATCTTCTCTGTTATAGTTATTGTCAACTACCTCTGTCTTTCTCGAGTCACTATCAACCCTGTCAGGTTTGATTTCTTTTTATTTTAATTTATCATCATTCTAAATTATCTAATCTCTTTATTATCTATTTCTGAATATATCTCTAATCTTTTTCCATTTTGATTATTTTCTTCATGCCATTTATCCATTTTTCGAATCAATATTATTATTAGAATTTCTGGATCTCTAATGAAAAATGAATGCACGAGTAATTATATAAATTGAAATAAATAACAATAAGATACAATATGATCAAGAACCTCACAAGGACAAGAATGGATCCAAATCAACTCAATGATCCATATTCTCCATATTCCATAGAGATAAAATGATGCAAGTGATGTACATATAGGAGGTGAATGTGTAACCTCGTCCTAAATCAATGTTGAGTAACTCTCAATAACTAACACTAGAAGTAGAGTTGAATCCTCACAACTAGTATGCTAACTGCAACTACAATTGATAAGCTAACTCACACACAACTGCTACACCTAAGCAAGCATATCCCATGAGTGTTGGAAAGCTCCAAGTAAATAAAAAAATACAAGGAAAATGAATATTCTACACTAATACCCCCCATAAGCACAACATAAATTAGGCGGGAAGTGAAAAGGAATGTGGGTCTTAGACAACAAGGTTTGATGAGGCACCCACACACAATGTAAAATCTCTCATAAAGTGGAGAAAAGGAGAAAAACCATTGGGAAAAAAAATCCGCCCCAAAAGAGATACACTGAAACTCAGTAAACAAAATTAGAGAAAAAGAAGTGGGTTCCTAGAAAACCTAACCTAATGAGGTACCCACATAAAATGATCATCCCTTGGAGTAGAGAGAGAAATAAATTGATGACAAGAAGGTCCCTTAAAAATAGTGTCGATGATGTGGTCCTTCACGTTTAAATACCGAAAGAGAATGCACCTTCACCGAATAATGTTCTTGCCCTTGGAAAGGATAAAAAAAGAGCACTAAAATTCATCCCACTTCAAAAAGGAAGAAGATAGCTTATGGTACTATGATCTCTACATCTATTCTATAACTGAAAGGTGGTATAGGTCTAGACAAATGTGTGCACAAGAATACAATTGGTAATGTCATTGTAATTTATACGTGTCAAAGAGAGAAGATAATGGGGGCCTAATAACCCTCACAAAGGGATCTAAAAGAAGAGATGTATCATGAAACATCTCTAAAATAATGGAAGTGACAAATGTCGCAAGGTGGAAACTTCTAATGCGAGAGATGAATGGGTCCTTCCATAATGTGTGATGGCTCAATCGATAGAATATTCTTATAATGTCAACACAAGTGGAATCTGTCAAATAGACAAATTAATTTGGGTTGATACTTGTCCTAATGGGGTTTCTCAATGAGAGAAAAGTGTGACAAGAATGTATTAACATCACAACATGAAGTAGGAGGAAAATACTTCTGTGAAGAGCTACCGGAATTTGAAGATGAAGTAACACTAGCACTAAAAGGAAGACAACCAATGTATGTGGAGTTTCATCAACTCAAAAATCAATAAGAAATGGAGCACAAGAGGAAATGGTCACATATCTATCTCATAGAGGAAGGTTCTCCAATAGAACACATGCTGCAGAGAGAGAATTGAAGCATGAACATGGATGATAATGAACTCTGTTGATGCAACAATAGGGAGAGTATGCACAATAGAAAAGATCCTATGTAGTGAATGGTCAACATGGGACTCATGGGTAGAAAGAGGTGTAGAAGAACACTCAGTAATGAAAGGGATGTGAGAATTAGGACAATCATATGGAGGAAATAGAGTGGTCTATGGAAGCATCACTTTTAAATTGATGAAATAAGGTCACTGCCATATAGCTATCGAATGATGGTCAGAAACTGACAGGAAGGGGGTTCAGTGTGCTCATATAAACTCATTAGAATCCCTGAAAAGAATACCATAGACCTCATCATTGTGGTTAAACCACTCATACTTGTGTAGGGGTTCATTGGTCTCCTGACCAATACTATGGAGCCTCAACCTTCATCTTTATCGTAGGTAAATAGTACAAGGTTTAATAATGCAAACCTTCCAACATAGATAATTTTCCCCTCCTTTCAAGCATTGTCGATGATAATTTTTTAAATTGAAACTCCATAATAAATGTTAGATATCCCAAAATTATACCAGATAACCCTTTATAATTCAGATAAGCCAAAAGTATATGTCCCCATTGATTTTTTTGCAGGAAACCCACTCATGAATGCGGCAGTTTAGTAAAGTAGTTCGTTTACATGTATGAGATCTATGGATCATGTAGAGGTATGAGATAACATGCAGTTTTGACTGAGGTGAGTGCTCAAATACAAGCTATCTGGTCAAGAGAATTGTGTATAACAGATGTAATTTCCCGTATATAAACGCTTGTTTAATTGCACATTTGCAAACTTATCTGTACAATGGATAAAAATTTGACAGGAAAAGTGTGGGATCGATGCTTATACATCGTAGGTACTAGTCGTATGGAATGACACGAACACAATGCATCCTCAATGTCGACTTGAGGAGTAATTGGAATGAAACCAGGATCACAGGTGTAAAATCATTTGAGATCTTCGTGATCGCAAATGATAGAAGAGTTGACCATTAAAACTTTATTTCCTTCTAACTGTAATTTTTGTTTCCAAATGACTTTGTTTTCCAAAAAAACAAATAATGCTAGGTTTTGAAATAACATTAGAGTCAAAATTAGAGATAATTGCAATAATATAAAATGTCATATTAGCTAGGGCACGTTGGAGTTGAAGACAACATACCAAGGGTCGTTTTTATCATACCAAGGGGAAAACCATGTCAAAATTGAATGTATACAATGCCAGGGAAGGGAAAACACCTCTCCAATGGTATGTAGAGCTCCTAAAACAGTATAAAATGCTCGTAAATAGTAAAAAACTCCCCTCTAGACTGCAAAAATGTGGCTCCAAATAGCAAAACGTCCTTCACACAGTAAAAATGTCCCTCCAGATTACAAAAACGTGGCTCCAAATGACAAAAACACGGCCTTCACACAACAAAAAATTCCCCCTCCAGACTGTAAAAACATGGCTCCAAATGACAAAAATGCCCTTCACATATAAAAAATGCTCCTCCAGACTATAAAAAATGTGGCTCCAAATGACAAAAAAGTGCCCTTCACATAGTAAAAGTGTGGCTTTGATGGTCCAAAACAGCAACCCAAATCTGAGGACACCCTAGCTGATTTCTGAGTGAAACCAAATCAAAATCATACCAAAAAAATCCTTTGGAATATTCCCTACAACAAGTAATGGCCCGAACACATTTCCAGAAGCTTTTTCTTGTGTAGAAATGGCTGCCACAAACAAAAAACTACAAGATTTCTCCTTTACCAACAATAAAGTAATGTGATTTTTTTTGCAAATAACAATCTTAATTGAAAAAGAACCAAGATGGAGTCGGATTTATTTTCACATGAACTGTTAGTTTCACAAAAGAAGTATTCAAAAAACTACAAATAACTCAGTAATGGCAAACGTATCACCTTAATTGCTCTGATACCATATTAAAGTTTCTAGATTTCTGGTGAAAAACAAATGCATGAGCAATTGCAGAAATTGAAATAACTAACAATAAGATGTAATATGATCAAAACCTCACAAAGCAAGAATGGCTCCAAATCAACTGAATGCTCCATATCCTCCATATTCCATAAGATAGATTGATGCAAGTCATGTACATATAGGAGGTGAATGTACAACCTCCTCCTAGATCAGTGGGGAATAACTCTCACTAACTGAGACTAGAAGTAGAGTTAACTCCACACAACTAGTAAGCTAACTCAATCTAACTAGTAAGTTAACTCAACACAACTGCTACAACTAAGCAAGCATATCCCATGAGTGTATGAAAGCTCTAATTAAATAAACAAATACAAGAAAAACAAATATCCTACACTAACACTTATAATCACGTGGGTTAACATCCTTCCTAGGAAGTTTATCACTTCTTGGGACTGAATTTGTCAGGAAACCCACCATTTAATCTACTAATATTTTTCTTGTCTAGTTGTCCCTTTATTTTACGGGTTATCAAGCTCACTATGGAGAGGATCTTTCTGCCTATATCACATCTTCATCATCATCGCACCTTAGAGGTAGCCTTAAACCCTCCCATATTTTGGAGTTTTTTGTTTTCTTGCATACCATTTCTTTGACTTGAGACAGGAGCAGAAAAATTGTCAAACAAAATTTTTATGATGAATGCCCTTTCATATAGCTATATTCCCAAGAAAAATATTGAGGGTGGGAGCATAAAATTTTAAACAAGGAATTCTCCTCTAAATTGGTGAGCCAACTATTTATTGTCAATGCCTTCCCTAGAAAGATAGGTAATTGTTTAGTATTCGGGTATATAGAATTGACCATAGAATTTTTTTTTTAAAAGAGAATTTAATGGAAATTTATGAGGTAGAAATCTATGGATTTCAAAAAAATTGTGAAAAACACACTCAGTCATATCATTGTTTCTTACAAAAGGGCATATTAATGGCTACATGTTTTCATCTAGGATATCTTCTTCCTTTGTATCTAACTCTTGTGAATGAAGTTTAGAGGAATGAAAGCCCTAAACTTGTTTTGAGTTTTTTTGTATTATTACCACAACCAATGAGGACACAATGTCCTATATACGCTCTAAATCACTAATGCACCGTTGATTGCATGAAATGGAAAATTGTTTTGTAACTAGGTATAGAGTTATTTTATTTGCACCTTGTCGATTAGTGATTTTCATTTCTCATATCATGTAGTCAATAAGTGTTACACCAGTAGCTAGCCATGGACGTCCCAATAGTAAGGGATATCCAATCTTTTTTTTTTCTTAGTCTTAATAACCATGAATTCTAGAGAGCAATCACATGATTCAATTGTGATTGTTACGTCTTCTATGACTCCTTTTGGCTTAGCTATAGATTGATGTACCATTTGCAAGATCATAGGAGTTGCCTATAAATCAAGAAGAGATGGTGTTAACAAGGTATTTGTAGTTATAATATTAATTGCATTACCTAAGTCAATCAAAATATTTGGGATTTTCACATTTTCAATACAAACTCTGACTATAGGAGTTCCAGGTTCACAATATTCTAGGGGAATCATCTTTCTTTCTAATACACTAGACAATTTACCATCGACATGTATGGTATTGGGTTGGTTCCTCTTTCTTCCTGTATTTTTGACACACAACTCTTTAATAATTTTATTTAACTATGGAATATCTTTGAGAGCTTGCAAAAGGGGAATCTTAATACTTAATTTCTTTAATCCCTAAATTAGATATAATTTAAGACCCTTCTAGTTTTGTATATTGTCTTTAGTTAAGAATCTAGATGGAATGATGTTCTTGGAAGTGAGTCAGATGACTTCTCAAAGGTAGGTTTAGGTTGTGTCTCATCTTGTTCTCCTTTTTTTTTAAACTTCTTCTATGATTGGTGAAGAGGGGTTGGAAACAATATTTCTTGAGGGTAATAGTATGTTATCACAGTCAATGGAATTTGATGCAGGGATATTCTCACTTTCAACAGTATATGATTGATTGGTTTTCATATCATTCTTTGGATTAACAATAGTTTTTGTTTGGATTTGAGTCTGGACCATTTTTTTAGTTAGGTTGGAAGTGGTTGGTCTAGTTAACAAGGCTTAGTGTTGTCCCTATGTCCTCCTCTAATTGTAAAATGGTTTACTAACACCTTGAGGAACATTCCATTACTACTAATATTGAGGATTAAACTATTGGAATTTTGGTAAAATTTGTTGGTTATGAGTCTATGGTTACTGGTAAAATGTTGGTTGCATATTCCATGGTTGTGGACTCCATTTTTGTGGAACTTTTTGATTCCAAGATTAAGGATGGGACCATGGATTGTTCCATTGATTACAGAACCATTGGGTCCTTGGATCATATTGTTGGTTCTAATTTGAAGAAAAAATTCCTATTTTCCTTTCCACTACATAGTTAACTTCTAAATCACTCTATGTATTTTGTTTCAAATGGATATCAAGCAAGGGTAATAATCCACATTGATTAGTTACATGTTTTAAATCAAAAATGAGACAAACATTGGTTTTATCTAATGGGAAATCTTTAAGTGCATAGTTATCTTTGCATCTAGGAAAATATATGAACAATGTCTCAGAGTTCGTGTATTTTTCCCTATCTACTATTGCATTAAGTTATACCAAGAGATCCATTCTCAGGTTTGCAAATTCTTATCTTAGCTTGGATATCTCTCCATTAACAATCTTGCCTCCATTTATATGTAAATATTGGGTGATTTCGGGAATAATTCCTACAGAGATCAATAATGTACGTAAACTTGAGTTTATTGTATATCATTTTCCCATTAAGTTTAAAAGCCTCTTGAGTTCCCTCATCCAATCCTTTGAGAAATATTTTTTTAAATAGTAATGTATAGGCCTATGCCACACCTCCTATGAAGGAAAAGAAATCGATCAAGATAATCTTCTACACTTTCATCTTCCTTTTGCTAGATCCTAAAGAGTTCCTCCCTACATTCTTTAACCCTACAGTAATCTTTATACTTGTCCAAAAAAATGTTTCCATCTCTTCCCAAGTATTGATAGATTTGGGGGCTAGTCCCATGAACCTTCTCATCATTGTATCTTTCAAGGTTGAGGGAAACAACTTTAGTTTCTAAGTGTTAGAGGTATAATCATAGGTCTGACATATCCCTTTGAATTCAAATAAAAATTGATCAGGATCTTCTAAGACTAAACCCATAAACGTAGGTAAGACTTAAAGGGGATATATTTTTCATATAGCCTTGGTCATTTGGATCCAATTCTATGGGATAAGTGAATGTCCTTCCTAGTGGTGGATTGTCATTGTTCCCTCCATTAGGATTTTATACTCCATATGTCATCCTCTTTTGTTACTCAATTGCTTCCAGTGGTAAATTTTGAGGGGGGGTTATTCAGGTTTATTATTACAAATCTACCTTTGCTGATCTCAAGGTCTAAACATAAACTTCAAACATGCTAAATAACAATTCGCTAAATTTAAGTGCTTATTTGATCCTCTTGTTCCACGTGCTCCAAAAGCACAAAAAATATATTTGTTATCACTATAAGACCTTTATATCTAAAAGAAAGAGGATGGAAAAAGAAATTCTAAATGAAAACATACCAGATTCTCAAAAAGTATGCAAGCTAGTACCTTAATATTTAATAACATCTTCAGAAGTCCATGGAAATAGTGCAAAAAAGTGACGAACATCATTAATACTCACACTTTAACCATTCAATATTTTTTCAATACAATGGTGGTGTCCAAGGCTATTTGCAACAAAAGACAGTTTGAAATTTATTGATCATGCAAATTATTTATTTGAGAAATAAAGACTACTATCACTAAGAATATATCTTAATTTATTAAAACAAATAAAATAAAAACAAAGGAAAAATGCTTCTAACTCTATAAAGAACTGACACATGCAAAAGTAAGAGTACAATTTAAATGCTTAAAACATAATAATTCTTAAAAATAAACAAACTGAAATAGATGAATAAGAAATAAACAACACTTCCCTTCACATTGGGGAGGAGTGGCTCTTAGTCCTTCCCTTTAATCTGGTTATAACGTCTTACTCATGAAAACACATAGTTGATTCTAGAATCATACCCTTTATTTATCATTAAGTTTTACAATGCACTTCCTTGTATTGCTAAAGAAAAATACCACTCTTATTCTATGATGGTAATGCCATATATATTAGGTGAAGTCAAATCTTGTTCTTCTTCTGAGAGAACTTATTATTATGAATTACATGCATGAGTTAACAAAACAAATTTATATCATAACAACAATATAACTGGTAATGATTTATTCAATGTACAATCATGCATGTAGATTATTCAGTAGAACTGGTCTTATGGAATGGAAGTGGAGTTCTTGTAAATATCACTAAATTGATTCAAGAGATCTTTAGAGTTTATACAAACTCTAAGTAATCACACTCCTTCGCAAGGTGGAGGATTCAATCAAACAAGGACTAGTTAGTGCTAGTTAGACTTTTAATGCAAAGACTAAACCATGTCAACCTTAAATGATCTTTATGTCTAAAGAGGCGGTTGACACCTAAGCAGACCAAGTTTTGTGATAGAATTGATGATGACTAGGCAGTTCCACAAGTTGTGCAAATATTGTGTTGATTGGGTGAGTCCTACGCTTGTCTTATGTGAGTCATGCACTCTGTTGTGTGAGTCATGGCACTCCGCTTGTGTGAGTCCCGCGCTCGACTATGAAAGTTATTCCATTCACATTTGTTAGCTCCAAAATCAACTTATATCAATAAATTCAAAAAATCATAGGAAAGATAAAATATAACCAATATTCACACACAAAACATTATCTTTAAGTCAACAAAAGTATTATTTACAATAAAAATAATATCTGTTCAATACAAGGTAAGATGGGCATAGTAGCAAAAATGGGGCTTGGAATGGGAATCCTAAAGGCTCATCAGCATCCAGACATCTTGTTGTCTTCACTAATCTATAATTTCATTTCTAAATTCCTATCCATTTTTAGATTCAACCATGATTTTGATTTTCTATATTTCACTTTCCCACTATTAGAAGGTTGATTCTTGATCATATTGGGCTCACCATGTTCAAAACTAGGCTTATGTTCTCTAATGGAAATTTTCTTTTTTCTTGTCATGCTCTGCATTACCATTATTTCTATGAACAAGTTCTTAGTAGAGCCCTATATAATATTGACATCATCATAGGATTCTTGGTGTTTCATGTTTCTCAGTTACTTCAAACAGTCCTCTTTCACATACCTCGACTCATTCTTGACCTGTTGTTCACTATGGTGTGACTTTCACAATATTTCATCCTCTTAAAAGGAGAACGAGCATAAGTTTGGGGATAAAATATCAAGATCACCACTTTCCTCATCTTGATCATCTTGAGCTACAATATTCATCTCTAAGATGGAGGACCTTCTTCTTGAGTGAAATCATCCTTGAGATATTGAAGTATCTTTTCATCTATTTTTTTCTCATTGGGAAGGTACTCCTCTCCAAATGGAATAGAGAAAGCTTCATATTCACAATCATAATCATGAGGTAGGTTCTCGTATTGGACTTTGAGAAGATGATTGGAAACTTGGCACTCATATGCCAAGAATTCGTTTGACATTACTTCCCCTTCATAGATTTCATTTCTTATCATCTAGTGATTACATTGTGGAAATTCAATATATCCATGCTCCTCGTCATGATTACCAACTAAATAACCTATATCCATATTCAATTAGAAGTGCACATTGTCAAATTCTAGGTCCATCAAATCATCATGAAGTTTATCAATTGGCTCAATCAAATTGGGTACTCCATTAATGTGGGTAACTAAACATCTTCCTTTGAAGCTATGAAATAGTTGTCATATCTTAAATATTAGTACAAAATTTCCACCCTTGGGTCATCTTCCTTTTGACCATTGATTGGTATGGTGGAATATGACCAATCCATCTGTATGCCTCCGCTAAAATCTCGACAGAAACTCCATCTCAACAGCATCTTATATGAAGGTAGAATTTTGGCTACAAGTATTTTAATCTTAACTTTCTTGTCCGAAAAATATATAAATTCTGCGTGAGCATCTTTTACCTAGCCAATGAGGGGTACTTATTTTGTCTCCATGGATTAACACAAACTAACAATAGGGGTGAGAGTGATGCTAATAGCCTTGGCAACTTTGGTGGGCACGATGTTGTCAGAAGCACCAGAGTTAATGATATAGTTGTTTAGTTTATACCCATTTATCAGCAAAGAGAGGTAGAAGGGTTCTACTTTCTCATAAGTGAAATATGTCAAGGCAAGAAGGTTCTAAGGAGTGGTACTAGGAGTAGGAATTGGTTCTTTGGTAATGGAATTTTTGGAACATAGATTTGAACTATTTCCTTTGATAAATTAAACAAGTTTTTCAAATTACTTGGGGTGAGTTCTCAGGTACTCAAACTTGGAAATTTGAACTTTTTACTTCTTTATGTGGTCAATGATATCAAAGGAAAAATAATCATATACTTCAGGAACAATGGAATCCTTGACAGGTGTAGGAGTTACATCCTTAGAATTGGAAGAAGCAGAAGTAACAGTTGATTTCACCAAGGGAGAGGAAAGATACTTACCCAAAGAAGAAGATGTGCCCTTGGATGAGGTGGTCTTAGGATTCTTCTTGGTTGATTCCATGGAAGTGGGTAGTGGAGATCCTCTTTTTGTTGTTGTTTAATATAGATTCACCTTTTGAGGATGTGAGTGCTTTCCTTGGGAAGTGGAGGAATAGGCCTCTTTTTATGCTTACGAATGAGTGAACACCACACAAGATTAGTTATTCATATCATCCACAAACTCCTAAATATCTTCATTAGATGAGTATTCAAAATACCCAATGTTTGCATATTTGACTTCTTCTTCTCCTGTAGGTTCTTCTTCAATGGTTTCTTCTTCATCATCTTTTCTTACTCCACGTGTTACATTTATAGGTGGAGCTTCCAGGGAAACCATTTAGGGTGCTCCAAAAAAATTATTATAATTTTGTTTTGATATCTAACATGTTGAGCCATTTAATTTTTCATTGTATTCAGCTTGTTGACCAACTTCCGTAACAATGAATCAATGCTTTCATACGGGGAAATCTGGACCTTGTTTTTCGTTGAATATTTCTTGATCTTCCTAGCCTGATAAGATCAACTTCCACCTCAACAAAAATTTCTTGAGCATTGTCCAAAGTTTCTGGTTGAGCTCTCTGTACTATGAATCCAACTTTTGGAAACTGAGAATTTATAAAGAACCTCTTTTGATTATTTGCACTATGACAAGCTCAAATAGGAATCTTATTAATCAACTTGTTGAATTTGGACACAAATTCTCTCATAGGTTCTTGTGGTTCTTTCTTCATTTGAATAAATTGAGTGAAAAGGGTGTGAGCATCTTCTGTTGACTTGAATCATGCTTCAAACATAGCTTTCATGTCTGCCCAAATAGTAATTGAACAAGGCAAAAAATAATAGAACCATTCAACAATAACATCTTGTAATGACACCACAAATAGAGGAACTTTGACATCTTTGTGTCATACTCTAAGAAAGCCACACACTATGTTAAAATCTACAATATTCTCATTTATACATTTCTTTCCATCTCTGTAGAACTTGGGAAATTTCTTTCTTGATCCTATAGGTAATTCCCGAATTGGAGGAATCAAAATTAATGGACCGGTGTTTCGACCCCAAGGTATTATATCAGCCATCTCTAGACGAAGAGTGTTTAGTGGTTATGGAGGGATGGGAAATGCGCTAGGACTAGCAGTAGGATCTTCAAATGGATTTTCAGTATCTTATCTTGGAATTTGTATGGGAGTAAGTATGAAATCAGATTGTTCTTGCAATTCAAACATAGGATTATGAAAAACTACAATTCTACTTACTTGGTATTCTTTAGTGAATCTTATATATGTCATATAGTAAATGATATTTAATGAGGAATATGAAAATTTACAACCAGGTATATAAAAATTCATTGCAGAATATGAAGGGTTTCTTGTAAAAACTGACAGTGGGTTTTCAAGTAATGAATCTAATATTTTTTGAGTTTTGTATTTTACAAAAAAAATTGGATTTTTTGGATCATTATAGGGTGTATGAAAAAAAAATATGCCCCATAATGGGTGCTAAAAACTATTGGAAAAATATTTTATCAAGGAAAAAATGTGTGCTTCATCTACTCCGGTAGGATTGAATCCCTCTGCTTGGGAATCGATTGAATCCCCTTTATTTAAATCTAGAAACTATTTACACTAGACTAATATCCTTGGGTGGCTAGAGGTCAAGGAATGTGCACAAACACCCTTCTTCTAACTGCAATGCTAGAATAAAAAGGGGAGAAATTCTAGGTAGGGAGAGGGAGAAATTAGAAGGGGAATTGTATTAATAAGCAAAACTTAGATTTCGTCAACTACAATCCAAAGGTGATTCTAGTTTCAATTGGAGAAACATGAAAACATAACACAAAATCACAAGATAATGAAATGGATAATTACAAGACAATATAAAGCTTTATCAATTTTTATTCATACCACAACGAAGAAACAAATTCCTTAAACTTATTACAAATGTTTAACTGAGTGACAAGTTGAGAATGGAGGAAAATTACAATACAAGGGAATGGAAGAATACAACTTGTTGAAGAGGGAAAAAATGATATCTTGGAATGGAGAGAACATTACAATTTATATCTAAAGTGAGTGGCTTTTCACAATCCAGTATGACTTTTCAACTTAAAGTGAAATCCCCAACAAAGAAATAGAAACTTTAAGTGACTTAAGTCACTTTTTTACAAAATTTACTCCTCAACGAAGAAATAGAATTATAGAAAAATAAGAATAAAGAGGGAGAGAGAATATAGTTGTTACAGAATGAGATCCCGCTCTTCCTTCATTGTGGAGATTAATGTTGCAACTGCATATGATCTTCCTCAACTACTTCTCTGATCAAGGCATGACTTATCCAGAACAAAGAAATGATGTTTCACACCTTATCTTGACTGATTATTATTGGTCATGCTTGGAAACTTTGTTTTAACTCTTCATATATGCGAGTAATGGTAAGATATATAAATCAACTCTTTTTCACAAATTTGATCTCTTGTCTCTTCACATGAACAAACATACATCCTACGATCATCATGAAGAATGCACTCATATCACACATCACTTAGACTCGGTAACTACTATCCCTCTTGGATTTGATGGTATCGAAGATTCTTGAGAATCCTAGGTGGAAACATATCAAACCTATGAAATGAAAACACTTTCTCTTTGTGAGTTGACACCAAGGAAAAACTAAATAAACAATTTCCTCCTAAAAGATATGAGAACTCTATGTCACGCCTCTTGAATGGAGAATGGTGAGGAGATAAATAATACACCACAACCATGGTTCCCATGATTAAATCCTGAAATTGATTCAATTAGATGTTTTATGGTCAACAATCCTCTTGTGCACTCTGACTCAAATTAGCAAATGAGTTCTTCTTCTTCCATCCTCTGCTTCAAGTCATTGAAATCCATGTGCTCCACTAGAACTGAAACGTGGTCGTATACATATTTTTGGAGCTTCATTTTGTATTTTTATGATCACATTGGCCTTAGAAATTGGTGGGAATGTTATGGTGCAATTAAAAATGGATTCCGCAACTGTTTCCATAAATCTACAAATTTGAGTGTATTTCAGTGTTTTTTTTATTATTGGCAAATAGTTTTTTGAAAGGGACTATACCCTTGTACAGCAAGGCTCAGGAGCCAGAATAGGAAAATAAAGCTCGAAAAAAAGGATCAACATCCTTATATAACAATAAGGACCAACTGCAGAACGCAGTCTGCAAAGAAACAACCAGCAGCAACACAACAGCAAATAAACACCTGCTGGACAGCGAACAAACAGCAAACACGCAGTGGTCCGGCCACAAAAATGATAACAATGTACTCCGGCCGACCACTAACGGAGAAAACATCCAGACGAACATCTCAAAAGAGCCCAACAAAAACTGTCAAGAAAGGAACCAGCAAAAGCAAACCAGCTGCAACAAAACAGCAAAAAAACAGCAACAAAACAACAACACAGCTGCCTAGCAACTGCGTAGCAGGCCATATGCCAAAATGTAGCAATAATAGCGCCCAAAAAGACAAGAATCAAATCTTTTCCGAAATGGTGGGGGATTTAGATTTGGCATTACCCTTCTTTTTCCGATCCACCACTGTCCATTCTTGATTTCCCACATCCACTACAGTCGGAAAAACTGCAATAGGTTTGATGGGGGAGTGATCCAAATGGGGGAGTGTATTTCAGTGTTACAAGCAAGTGATTTTGTAATTCAGAAAAATGAGAGAAAATCAAATCCAAATTAGACATGACTTGATTCGTTATAAATTCATTCCCAATATGAATAGACACTCTGAATTTGGTGATATTATCTCATCGTAATCAACAAGAATTTCAAAAATAAGTTTTGGCTAAGTGGTAGGCTTACAAATTGACATTAATGGTAGAAGGGACAAAGCTTCAATTTCTCATTTTGGGAGCAATTATTGTCTGATTTGAGTGATTTTTGGCTCGTTAAAAATCTCTTGGGAAGAAGAACGAATTCTCTAAATTTGGTGACTTTATCTCACGGATTTTTGGATAACAAGCCAAATCAATTTTACATAAACATGGAGTTTTTAAGGGTTTTGAATCTGAATGGTGGTTTGATCATATCATGGGATTCCTTTCACATCATATCACATTTAATATCTCAAAATGATTGTCTTGGAAAGTGTAATGAATGGTAAAATTTTTGTGAGGTTCCTATATTTGAGTTGGGTGCAATCTCCACTTCAAATTTCAAATGTTTTACGTGCAAGGAGACAATGGTGGATGAAAAAAATAGTATTGAATATATTTTTGAGGACTTTATCACCTCATATGTTTAATACCTTATCTTCAAGGCACCATCATGAGGAGTTGTTGGGTAAAATTTTGTGGAAAATGGATATTAGAGTCAAGAGTTATGAGGGAAACTTCATCTTCGACTTCTAGGGCACAAAGGGAGAGTTTTACAGTGTGGAAGAGGAATAACCAACTCTAAGATAATATTTAATGGTTGCCTTCACTTTTTTGAACTCGTTTTATATTTTTTTGAGAGGGAAACAAGGTGAGATGGCTATATATGGTGGAGGTGAGACTGAGGATTGCACATGGAGCATGAAGAAGCATGTAGAAGCATGGGGTGGAAGATGGATATGATTTTCACCTAGGTGCACTTTTGGGGTGAAATTACACCTCATAAGTGTGCTTTAGATGTAGGAGGATTAAATAAGTGTGTTTGGTTAGAGATGGAGATGGGGTTTGCACTTGGATTTGCACCCACACTTTACTTTTCTTATGTTTTACCTTTGCCTTACTTTCCATCATTCAGAACTCCCCTCCAATCAGATGAGGAGGCACTTATAGGGTGAAATTTCACCTTATAAGTGTGCTTGGTGCAAGTGGGATTCAAATATCCTCTTGGAGGGAAGATGTGGAGTAAAGTTTCAAGTTACATATTGTCTTCATAGCCCGACCATGCACTTTTACACACACTTTATGTTTTTCACTTATAAAACTCCAAACAATCAAGTGAGGGTGAACTTATGGGGTGTAATTACACCCTAAAAGTGTGCCTAAGGTGCAAGTGGGAAAATGCACCAAATTGGAGTTACAAATATGTTTTTCACCCCCATTTTACACCTCAAAGGAATTTCTTTCCCCTAGAGTCCATTGGTAAAAAAACTTTGTATATTATATGATTTCACATGGAAATGGGACAATGAATCCAATGAGCCTATTTAGTAAATTTTTAAATGATTTCTTTTAAAAAAATCTTGTACCTCAATTCTTGCATAGGGTAGTGCACCAGTAATCTGAGTTGCAAGAAGTGTTTTCAAAAAACACGGTCTGAACTAACTCATGGGTCACAAAGAGAATTGAATGTACTCTCACTTGATATTTTTTAGGTTTCCAACTCTACTCGAGGTGCATAAAACCTTTAGTAAAAAATTCATGTGTAAAAAGGACACTTTGTGCTAGTGTCTGAAAGGTTTCCACTGTATACACTCATAGAAGTTCACCTTACTTATTCCAATGTGTAATATGATCCAAAATATTTCCAATACCTAGGATATGAGCTCTCAATACGACACAGGGTTTTGAAACATTTCATTAAACTTGGGTCTTTAATGAAGAATGCACACTCCTTTTTCTCAAAAATGCCTAGGAAGAAATATTTCCTAAGACCATCCAGAAGCTCTCGAAATGATTTTTAAACCATACCATCACAAATAAAAATATGATACCTTTTTGTTTACTATAATCATGACTTTTGAAATGTTCTAAGGCTCTCGAAACCCTTCCCAGAAGTTGAACTTGAACTTTGAAAGTGAGCAATTTTGACTATTTTAGCCAATTTGACGAAAAAGGGGAAAAAATTTTGATGGGGTTGTCATATAAAATGCAATGAAATTTTATATGCCAACACAAGGGAAACAATAAAATGGGCATGGTTATATAATATAAAATCCCAAATCAACCATTGAATAACACATATGAATTAAGGATTTAGCCCCCCAAGAAGCACTTAGTCTTGGTAAGTTTGAATTGTAGAGCCTACCCTTAGAGAAGATGCCACGGATTGGGGCCCATAACAGAAGGAAATGATATTATCATTCTCATTAAAACCCATGAGTTTGATGGTTTTAAAATCCTAGACTTTGAATGATATAGGAAAATTTTAGTTTTGAATGAAATGACTGAAAGTGGAAAAGGACATGGGGGGATAATAGTGTTGATTAGAGAAACATGGTATGTAATTATAGAATTGGAGAAAGAGGACCCAAACAAACAATATATATATGGATAAAAATAATAGAAAATAATTTAACAATGTTTCTTTCCTCATGTTATTTTACACCAAGAGGATTAAAAACACACAAGAAAAAACACTTAGAGTGTAGCAACCCTTATGCATCACTCAAAAATGGAATTTTGGCATATAATGTGTCTGGGGAAGTCCTAATAATGGGATACTTCAATGTGAGAATAAAAAACAACCAGTCCCTTAAATTAAAAAATAAGGGGGGAATGAACAACAATCAATTATGGCTAGAGGAAGAGGAAGTATGATTTGGGAGAGGACTTCACAGGATGAAATGGGGGTGTTACACAATATGAGGCAAAATTGTTGGGGATATGTAACCTCTATAACATGTTTATATGAATTTTAATGAAAGCATGACCGAATTCAAAAAAACACTTGTAAAACATATAATGGACAAAGTGTGGTATATTATGTTATTTTTTCACAAGGATGTATTTAGATATTGATGGAATTAGAAATAGAGAACTTCCCTACATTAATGAAATCGAACCATAACCCAATATATGTGAAGATCAACATGTATATTAACAATCAACCAAGAGAGAAAACCCACCACAAATAAATAAAAACACCTCTTCAGGGTAAAATTCTTACGAATCATGGGAATACAAAAAATTAAAAGAAACCCTTGAAAAACACTTTTTGGAAGTGGAAGATAGAGTTTCAACAACAACCAGCATCTAGTAAAAAGCAATATTTTCGATTCCCACCATCCTTAAAGCACTAAGCATTTACAAAAGATATAGACCCGAGAAGAGAAATATAAACATTTTTCTGACAAAACCGTGGTATGATGAGGAGTGCAAGTCAATAAAAAGAGTTTTGAGTGAGCTGGGAAAAGATAAAGAAAAAAAAGTCTATGAAAAATAGATTTAATCCAAAAAAGGAGGGATACATGAAATCTGGAAGGAAAGAATTAATTTTCTTAGGAAAACATAATCCCAAAGGATTCTAGAAATAAACTCATCAAAAGAGAAAACAAATATATAATATTAGATATGCACAATGGCTAGCATACACAAAATTGTTATATGAGTGGGAGCAAGATAAAGGCACCCCCACTATTAACACAATTGAGCTCTTTTCCAAAAGGGATATCACTTAAGGCATAAAGAGACTGATCGAGGGAAAGGTTCAAGATATAGATGGGATAAAATTTAAGTATCTCAAATGGGGTGTGAAAGTCCTCACAATGTACATCAAACACATATTTAATGGTATCATTTAGGAAGGCTTCCTAACAGATTAGAAAACTAGTGTTGTTATCCCCTTGTACAAAAGTAGGGATACTAATAACCTGTCAAACTATTGCAATATTATGGTAAGTCCTCTTCTTAGAATTTTTTTGGGAGTATGATAGAGTGAAAATTTAGTTGTTAAGTAGAAAAAGAGGGGAAAAGAGCAAATGGGCATGTAAGCTTCAGCCCAAATCACTCCATTATCCACCATTGCATCAATCGTAGACACTTGATTGAAAAATTATGGGACAAACAAGGTAAAGAAGAATTTTTCTACTTTTTTTACTTCAAAAAAAATTTAACATAGTACTTAGAGATAAATTTTGGAGTTGAATGGAGGAACTTGGAGTTCCAGATGACTATAGACCATTTGTTCATAGGCTCTATGAGCAATTTAGTGCCAAAAATAGAATAGGGGCAATTGTTATCCATATTTCACCCTTGGGCCAAATATTGGATCAGTCACGAACCCGCATAGAAAGAACCTGAGAAAACGCGTTCAGATTTACAAATTGGTCGCAAAAGGATTCAACAATGGAGTGACGGGGGCTGAGAGAGACTAAAGGATAGTATGTAAAAGAAATGACTCTGTCGAGCCGTTTCCATGTCTTAAATCCATTTTTTAAGTTACAGGTAGACTCAACCATAGAATACCAGTCTTAGAAAAGAAGGGGCAGATCAGCAGAGGCTACCAAGTGTCTAAATGGAGTTGATTCAAGGATTGAAGAGAGAGAAGGTTCCCAAACAAGTGCCAGGCTGTCAATTGTCCTAGGTCAAGAGATATGACCCACCACTCAAAAGAATTAGCCAAAAGTCACAAAATAGGCCGCAACTCCGCCCAAGGGAAAAGGTCAGCATTTGAGCCTGAGTCAAAGCCAAAGTGGGGAGTTGGAGGAAAAGGTGAAAATTTTCCTTATGTCAAAAAAGGCACAAAGGAAAATATGGAAGTGCATCTCCCCAGCCAACCAAAGAGTGCCACGTGTCTAAGCGGAGCAGCGGGGCTGCGGGGGTTTTTTGAGTTTTGCGTTTTCTATGGAAAAAGGGAAAAGGATAAATTACGGACCCGCGAACCTAATTTTTTCCTTGATCTGGCTACCACATGTCCCATATGTAAAAGGGGACCCATTTTTCAAATTGTTTTCCCACCCATTTGTACAGACTCGATACAAATTTCGAAGGGGCATATCTTTCGACTCGGGGTTCAAAATATTGCAAATCTGACACCGTTGGAAGCATCTTGACGTCTTCTACACCATGGAAAGATAAAAATTCATTTTTTAGGCCCTAGTAGGTGAAAAATGAAGGAAATGGATTCAAGGGCCATCAATGCAGGATCCATCTACCTCAACAACCAGATCGGATTCGATATGTTCCCCTGTTTCTTCTCCCTTCAAGGCACCGAACTAGTAATTGAGGCAGTCAAGATGGATTTGGGGATAGATTTTATCAGAGGCATTAATAGCAGTGGTTGATTTTAGACCTACTTTCCCACTTCTCTCTCTCTTTCTTCTCTCTAATTGAATATATAAATACAGGGGTAGGATTCATTGTAAAGGGTTGGAAATTGTTTTGTTTTGCAGGCTCCCTTTTCCTTCTAACAAAGGAATTCATGGTGTTCAGGCCTTCCATTAAAATTACAGTATGTTCTTGCCTCCTGGCTGTTTTTTAATGCATTGTATTAATCTGTAGAACAATAAAACATGTTTGTGATCGATTCTAGATCCTTTTTGTCTCTTCTACTCGCATCTGGTCTTCCATTATAAATCTGTTTATTTGTGCTTGATTATTGTATGTATTTTGTTGGTTTGTGTCTATCAATAAAAATAATGTTCATCATTCCTTCGGTGCATCACCTTGTAGTTTAGTCATTTCTTATTTCTTATTTCTTATATCCCTTTTTATCCATGTCTCCTTGGCAAATTTTTGATTAGGTATAGAGATAGATCCTCTGCAAGTTCTTGCATATGTACCTAAACAGAGGAATGGGAACCGACCTTTAATCTAGAGATATTTTCCATTTTCAAGGTCCCACACCTTGGGGAAGTTCAATGTTTTGTGGATCACACCAAATGACTCTGCCTTAGAAAATCAAATCTATAGAACTCATATAGGGGTGCTATGATTTTGCACTAACAAGAGTGTCTAAAAGTTTTGGGAGTGATGTTGGTGTTAAATAAGGATGCCCACTTTCACCCACTTTATTCAGACTTTGCATTGATAATCAAGAGGAGCGGATAATAAAAAATTTATATATGAGACATCCACTTAGTCAAGTATATAATTAAATTATTTTTCGATGTAGAAAAATTCATCATCATTGTAAAAAAAAACACAAAATTTAAGAGAACATTTGAGGGCCCTTGAGATCTTATTCCACGAGGTTGGAATGCAAGTAAGCATTAGTGAAAAAAAGTTTTGATCTTCTCTCTATGAAGAAAAAAGAAGAAAATTAACTTTTTTAAGGAAAAAATACTAAAAATAATATAAGAATATAATATCTTGGGTTTTATTTTCACAGTAAGCTCAGTTGGGAAACATGCAAGGAAAAAATAATTCAAAAGAGGGTGGAAGGCATTATTTTCACTACAAAATAGGTGCAAAAATTGTTTGGATTGTTCATCACATCAGTTGTTCTTTATGGTTGTGAAGTGTGGGGGTGACAATGTGTCTAATCTTCCATTATAAATCTTGTTATATGTGCTTGATTATTGTATGTATTTTGTTGGTTTCTGTCTATCAGCAAAACTAAAGTTCATCATTTCTTCAGTGCATCACCTTATAGTTTAGTCATTTCTTATTTCTTATGTCCTTTTTTATCCTTGTTTATTTGGAAAATTTTAGATTAGGTATAGAGATAGATCCTCTGCAAGTTCTTACGTATGCACCTAAACAGAGGAAATAGGAAACCAACCTTTAATTTGGAGATCTTTTCCATTTGCAAGGTCTCACACCTTGGGGAAAGTTCACTCTTATGCAGATCACACCAAATGACTCTGCCTTAGAAAATCATATCTATAAAAATCATTTGGGGGTGCTGTGGATTTTGCACTAACAATTTTGGCATGCCTGGTGGGACAAAGAAGTCTCCATCTTATTACAGTAAGATGGATGTGCACTTGTTGTGATTCTAACTTTTAAGAAGTTTTAAAATTGTACATCTGGTGACTCCAAAAGAAACAAATCCACTAGTTTCAATAGTCCAAATAAGTTCATGAGAAGGATACAAACAAGGTCTGGAACGAGAGAGGAAGGACAGTTTGTACACATACACTTGTCTCCAAACAAAAGGAAAAGAAGAAGATCCTAGATGTCTCCATCTCCCCCAAAACAGACGTCTTATGAACATCTCCCCCTAGTAGGTAGTTCTTTCAAAGAAGAAGGTTACTCAGGTGCCGATCAGAATGGCTAAGCCAAATTCATATGTCAACTTCACTTTGGTAGCAACCCACTCACCCTGAATTCACAAAATCTAGTCCTGATTTGCAGCATTAAAGAGCATCCCATATTTCATTGGGGGAAAACCAGACTTCTCCTAGTGACCATGTCTAAGATATTACAAATGTCTGTACAATCCCACGAGATCCATGAGATGGATATCGTAGTCAAGTTTCTAGCCTCTTAACTCAAAGGTAAATCTTCACAATAGGTTTAGGAGCCTTGAAGCAGGCTCTATTCAAAACTGGAACCAGTTGTGCACAGCTCTTCATAACCAATTTGGAGAAAAAGGTGATAACTTGTCTTTGTTGGAGTAACTGACAACAATCAAGACAGCCCTAAATGAGCAACTGATGGATTTCAACCTCATATTTCAATGGACCTGGGACAGGATTCCAATAGCACTAAAGCCCACTAATGAAGGTGCCTTCTTATACTTTCTCTAGGGCTTTAAATTTTGATATTTCTTTGATGATTCAGTCAATGGGGGGCACAACCTTACCAGCAGCCTATAGCCTTTCCATAGGAGCTGAGAACTGTTTGATTCAGGATGGAAAACTTACCCCCTAGGCCATTTATGCCCCTTTACCCCAAGATAGGAAACCTAGGTACCATCCAAACACCCACATTAGCTCCTATACCCACCCCCAGGAGTCAAAGTTTAGTTGAAGCCTCCACTTCATCATCTAACACCTCAAAGGAGCTTCAAGAAGTGATGAAACAACTGCAAAACCTAGGAAATGAGCTAGTAACCATCAAAAGACAGCAAACTTAGAGTTCTAAGCCATATCAGCCCCAGGCTCAGTATCAAGCCAGACCCCCATATCAGCAAAATAGACCACCAGCCCAGGCTATAAATCAATTCAACACCAAGAGAAACCTTAAGTTGCTAGACCTTTCAGGTCATATGACCCAAACACAATTTCAACACCAACGGGATTGGTTCTTACACATAATAACATAGCACAAGAGTATGAATGGTGTTTCCCATGTAATCAGCCACATAATCAGTTGATATGCTTCAATGGTGCATTAAATCAGGCTCTGATGGTGTAAACCGTTGGTGTGTCAAAAGAACCTAGCCACGAAGAAAGTCAGTAGGCAAGGAGCTTAGCAAGAAGGACCCCCAAACGAAATTATGCTTGTCAATTGGCAGGCTAAAGATTTCTGTGGAATGAATCAGACTCCTTCTCAAAGTATAGTTGTCAATACATGGTCTAAGAGGAAAAATATTGGAGAAGGACATTCACCAAGCTTAGGTGATCCTCAAACCTCAATCACTTCAGTAAGGGTATTGTCATTCAAAATTACAACTCCCAATGTGAAAATTCAATCCAAGCCACCTTCCAGACCTACTCAGGCACCAGTTGTAATAGCCCAGGTGCAAGAGAAAAATGTGCCTGGGAAGGGGGCAGCAAAAAGGATAGATAATTCAACATCATTGAGAAAATGAAGAGGAAAAGTGGTGAACATTTCACTATGGGAGGCATTGGCCATTTTAGGGCAGAGGGATCTATTGCAGACTACTATACAAAATTGTTTAAGCTCAAATCACACCCCTAACTAGCAAGAGAAAGTGCTTACCAATATAGCTCAACCTAGGGGAAAACCATCGAGAACAACAAGGGTAAGAACCTGAGACATCCTCCATTCTATGTTTCATTGATTATTGGAGACAAATTGGGTGCACAATTGTATGATTGATTCTGGGGGCAAGTAGTTCTATAATGCCCAAGCAAATAGTTGATCAACTGGGGTCTCCAATATGAAGTCATCTCTAGAGGGGTAGTGCAATTAGATGGGATAGCCATGACAACTATTGGAATCATCAAAGGATCTGAGCCTCACTCTACATGCCTGCCCCAATGTGACTGATTTACATAACATATCAATCATAGATTTGCCACCACATTTTACTTTGTGCTTGTCCAGGGACTTCACTGCTAAAATTAGAGGTTATATATCTGTCGATTGGTCACACATGCTCTTTAGAAAAAGGTATGGGGAAAAGGCCACAACCATATCTGAGCCCATTTCCGATTATCATATTCAATCTTATGTACCTAGCCCAATCAATGCCAACTACTTAGCTTTTGATCAAGAAGACCTCCTAAGCACTTGTGAAGCAGATACCAAGGTGGGATGTATCCCAGACTTGACTCTTGATGAGTGGGCCAACAAAATTCATGCTTTCGACCCCTATAAGGAAATGGAAAGAATCTAAGCTAGGTGTCTATTGTCTATATGAAGAGAATCATCCTCTTCCTGACCCTAATTAAGCCAGAATATAAAGGATGACAATGAGGTATGGCAATTGTTCTTTGATGGCTCAAGGAGTAGACAAGGAGCTAGAGGAGGAGCTATGATTGTGTTCCCAAAAGGTATGAAATATTATTCAACCTTTAGATTCCAATTTTCCTGCTCGAAACAACACTACTGAATATGAAGCTTTGGTCCAAGGTCTTCATTAGGAAAGGAAGCTTGGAATCAAGAACTTACAAGTGTTCGGTGACAGTGAACTGGTTTCCAATCAAGTCAAAGGACTTAATGTTGTCAAAAATGACCTGCTCAATAACTACAAGAGTAGGTATGGGATCTCATGGAGGATTTTGAGGCCTTCAGCATTGTGTCCATACCCAAGAAGGAGAATGAAGCTGTTGATAGACTTGCAGCAGTTGGATCAACATTTGATGTGGTTTACAACATCAAAAGAGACAAATAACAGCCCACATATCCCTATAGTTATGAGGCCAGTAGTTCCAGATAACAACACATGCTGACAGGTATTCGAGAATGATAAGCAGATCATTAATTTTTTGCAACGAAGAAGCTGAATTCTCAGCTAGAAATCAAAGAAAATTAGAGTAACAATACGGAGAATCAAATAGTATAGCTACATACAAACAAGCTCCCCCCAAAGGCTTAGTGATATTGGAGTCTATTTTCTATCCTAATGATCAGTTTAGAAAAGAGAAGGCTAACATACAGATCAAGGGAGAATATTTGGAGTCAATACCAGTTAGAGAAGGCAAAACACTTCAAATTGGCAAAGTGGCCACCAAGCAAGAAAGGTATGAATTCATACAACTTTTCCAAGAATTTCCAAATGTATTTTCTTGGAGCTATGAAGACCTAAGAGGTTTCAACCCAAAGCTAAAACAACACACAATTGAACTAGATCTAGCTGCTTAGCCCATCAGGAAAGATCAGAGACCAGTCAGCCCACACATTGATCCTCTAATGAATAAAGAGATGAACAGGCTGATAGAGGCAAGTATCATATTTCCAATCAAACACTCAAGTTGGGTTTGCAAACCTGGTCCCAGTCAAGAAGAAAAATGGAGAGATTAGGTTGTGTGTAGATTTTCGAGACTTGAACATATCCTCCCTCAAAGATCACTACCCACTCCCTTCAATGGAGAAAATCTTACAAGTAGTGTCTGGATCAGAGAGATTCTCCCTCCTAGATGGCTACTCAAGCTACAATTAGATCATGGTGAAAGAAGATGATCAGTTCAAAATAACTTTCACCACCAAATGGGGGCAACTATGCCTATAGAAAAAATGACATTTGGGATTGTCCAATGCCAGAGCCACTTTCCAAAGGGAAATGGATATGTCGTTCAAAGGGTTGATCAAAAAAATAGTACTGATCTATCTGAATGACATTACGGTGTTTTTCCAAAAATGCAGCAGACCACTTTTCCACCTAAGGCAAGTGTTTCGAAGATGCAGGAGTTTTGGGGTATCATTGAACCCTAAAAAATGTGTATTTTTGGTCCATGAGGTTAGGCTTCTAGGCCATATTATATCAAAGGAAGGATTATCACTTGACCCAGAGAGAGTTGAAGTGATAAGAGCATTGCCATTACCAATCCCCAAGAAATCTCTTCAAAGCTTCCTGGGAAAAATCAATTTTGTTCGCAGGTTTTATACCAAACTTTTTTGCCCTTGTTAAGCCAATAACATTGATGTTGAAGAAGATCTTAGCATTCAAGTGGGACAGCTAAAGGAAAGGCAAGTTGTGAGGCCATCAAAGAAGCTATATCACAAGCCCTAACTCTCATGAATCCATATTTCTCTAAGGACTTCATATTATATGCCTTTAGTGGTAGTGACACAATTTCTGCAATCTTAGTTCAGTAGAATAAAGAAGGTACAGAATAACCAATTACTTTCTTTAGTCAAGGTCTGGAAGACTATGAAGTGAGATACTCCTTCATCGAAAAGCAATTCCTGGCAGTAATCAAAGGATTAAAGAAGTTTAAGCATCTAGTTTCAAATAATAAAATCCAATTGTTGGGTCTCCCATGCGGGAGTTAAAGAATTCCTTCTCAGCAAGGATTTGAATGAAAAACGTGTAGGATGGATCACTCATGTCGTGTAATATGACATTGAGATCAAGGCCACTAAGCTGGTCCGTGGGAAGGGGTTGTGTGAACAACTAGCCTCAAGTCAACAAGACAAAGAAAACAGTGAAAAGGAGGTTGTTTTTGTTCTACAGGATAATCAAAAGGAATGAAATAATGATGTACCTACTCCTTGTTGGACTCAAGACATGGTGCACTTCCTTCAAATAGGAATGTGTCCTCATGGGATGAGTAAAGCAAAAAGGATACATTTCAGACTACAGGCCATCCCATATGTTCTTATTGATGGTGGTCTTGTTCAAAAGAGACATCAATGGCATTCTATTGAGATGCATTGAGATAGATCAGGTTGAGAGAGTGTTACAGGAATTCCATGTTAAAGCAGTTAGAGGCCATTTTGATCCAAGGGGTGACAGCACTCAAGATCATGAAGGTGGGTTATTATTGGCCTAGAGTGTTTAGTGACTGCTATACATGGATCAAAAAATGTAGCAATTGTGTATTCTTTTAAAGGCAAAGAAAAGTTTAGCAGCACTTCCATTGGATGCAATTTCAGTCAACCAACCTTTCATGTAATGGGGATTAGACTTCATTGGAGTCATTAATCCAAATTCGAGCTAAGGCCAAAAAATGGATTCTGACAGCAACATACTATTTCACCAAGGTGGACCAAGGTAGTGGCACTAAAGGAAGCTAATGAGTCTAGTATACTAGATTTTTATGAAGGGATAGTGACCAGGTTTGAAGTGTCAGCCACCATTATATCATACAATGCATTGGCATTCATAGGTTCCAAGATCACATGATGGGTTGTTAAGAATGGGGACTTAGTCTAGCACTTTCTCAAACTATTACCCTCAAGGTAATGGCCAAGCTGAGTCCACAAACAAGAACCTACTAAAGATCATCAAAAGAACTCTTGATGAGAATCAGAGAACCTGGTACACAAATCTCAAATCGGCCTTATGGGCTGATAGGATAACGCCCAAGAGATCCACAGGTAAGCTCTCCCATTTAAACTCGTATATGGGAAAGAGGTAGTGTTGCCTATATCACTTGAGTTGCCAACATTGGAGCTCGTGAAGCAGCTAGAGATGTCTGAATTTAAACTGATAGAGGCTAGGTATGTAGAGCTAAGAGGAATTTGAAGAAGCCAGACATCATGCACTCTAGGCAATAGAGAAGAATCGGGTCTCGATCAAGAGATGCTTTGATAAGAAGGAAAAAACAAGGACCTTTCAGGAAGGAGACTTGGTTTTGAAATGGGATGCAGATCGAGAAAAACTAGGAAGGCATTCCAAGTTTGATGCCATCTGGAGTGGCCCCTATATGGTCACAAGATGCAAAAGTAGCAATGCTTTCCAATTGTCTACGTTGGATGGAGAGGAATTGTAGATTCCAGTAAATGGAATCTATCTTAAACACTGCTACTAAAGGGGAAGTGCTCACCCTGTATATTAGTTTAGTTTCTCTTTCCTCTAAGTGCTTGTGCACATCGTATTGTTGTAGTGTAGGTTGTTTTTCTCCTAAGTGCTTTACACACTCTGCATGTTCTATTTGGAGCATGTATGATTCCAATTTTGCAGATAGTTATGGTGTTGTTTTGTTGCTCTTGTGTAGTCCATTCAAAGAAACAGATGAAGCCCCAGGTCAAAACAATTTTCTATTCTCAGAAACCTTTATTTCGAGATTTCTTATGAAAATTGAGAGTGTAAACAGCCGGGCTTGTGAATCAAAGGCAGAATCAGTATCAGATCGCCGTTCTTGACTCCATGCCCAATGGATATGACAAGGTAATTAGTCTTTTCATCTAACAGGTAGATACCCCTATGAGTCACCAAATTGTTATCCATATTTCGCCCCCGGGCCGAATATTGGATCAGTCACAACCTCGCATAGAAAGAACTTGAGAAAGCTTATTTAGATTTGTAAATTGATTGTAAAAGGATTCAACAATGGAGTGGGGAGGGCCGAGAGAGACTAAAGGACCATGTGTAAAAGAAATGACTCTGTCGAGCCGTTTTCATGTCTTAAATCCATTTTTTAAGTTATAGGTAGACTCAACCATGGAATACCAGTCTCAAAAAAGAAGGGGCAGACTGGCAGAGGCTGCCAAGTGTCTAAATGGCACTAATTCAAGGATTGAAGAGAGAGAGACAGTTCCCAAATGAGCGTAGGCTGCCACATGTCCCAGATCAAGAGATATGCCCTACCAAGCAAAAGACTTAGCCAAAAGTCACAAAATAGGCTACAACTTCACCCAAGGGAAAAGGTTAGTATTTGAGCCTGGGTCAAAGCCAAAGTGGGGAGTCGGAGGAAAACATGAAAATTTTCCTTATGTCAAAAAAGGCACAAAGGAAAAGATGGAAGCACATCTCCCCAACCAACCAAAGAGTGCCATGTGTCCAAGCAGAGAAGCGGGGCTGCGGGGGTTTTTTGAGTTTTGTGTTCTCTATGGAAAAAGGGAAAAGGATAAATTACGGACCCGTGAACCCGATTTTTTCCCTGATCTGGCTGCCACGTGTCCCATATGTAAACAGGGACCCATTTTTCAAATTGTTTTCCCGCCCATTTGTACGGACTCGATACAAACTTCGAAGGGGCATATCTTTCGACTCAGGGATAAAAATATGGCAAATCTGACACCGTTGGAAGCATCTCGATGTCTTCTACACCATGGAAAGACAAAAAATTCATTTTTTCAGGCCCTGGTAGGTGAAAAATGGAGGAAATGTCTTCAAGGGCCATCAATGCGGGATCTATCTACCTCAACAACCAAATTAGATTTGATATGTTCCCCTGTTTCTCCTCCCTTCAAGGCACCGAACTAGTGGTTGAGGCAGTCAAGATGGATTTGGGGACAGATTTTATCAGAGGCATTAATAGCAGTAGTTGATTTTTGACCTACTTTCCCACTTCTCTCTCTCTTTCTTCTTTCTAATTGAATATATAAATACAAAGGTAGGATTCATTGTAAAAGGTTGGACATTCTTTTGTTTTACAGGATCCCTTTTCCTTCTAACAAAGGAATTCATGGAGTTCAGGCCTTCCATTAAAAGTACAGTATGTTCTTGCCTCCTGGCTGTTTTGTAATGCATTATATCAATCTATAGAGCAATAAAACACGTTTGTGATTGATTCTAGATCCTTTCTGTCTCTTCTGCTCACATCTAGTCTTCCATTATAAATTTGTTTATTTGTGCTTGATTATTATATGTATGTTGTTGGTTTGTGTCTATTAATAAAACTAATGTTCATCATTCCTTCAGTGCATCACCTTGTAGTTTAGTCATTTCTTATTTCTTATATCCCTTTTTATCCATGTCTCCTTAGCAAATTTTAGATTAGGTATAGAGATAGATCCTCTGCAAGTTCTTGTGTATGCACCTAAACAGAGGAATAGGAACCGGCCTTTAATTTGGAGAGCTTTTCCATTTTCAAGGTCCCACACCTTGGGGAAAGTTCAATGTTTTACGGATCACACCAAATGACTCTGCCTTAGAAAAGCAAATCTATAGAACTCATTTGGGGGTGCTATGATTTTGCACTAACAAGAGTGTCTAAAATTTTTGGGAGTGATGTTGGTTTTAAATAAGGATGCCCACTTTCACCCACTTTATTCAGACTCTGCATTGATAAGCAAGAGGAGTGGATAATAAAAATTTATATATGAGACATCCACTTAGTCAAGTATATAATTAAATTATTTTTCGATGTAGACAAATTCATCCTCATTGTAAAAAACAACACAAAATTTAAGAGAGCATTTGAGGGCCCTTGAGATCTTATTCCACAAGGTTGGAATGCAAGTAAGCATTAGTAAAAAAAAGTTGTGATCTTCTCTCTACGAAGAAAAAAGAAGCAAATTAAATTTTTTAAGGAAAAATAACTAAAATAATATAAGAATACAATATCTTGGGTTTTATTTTCACAGTAAGCTCAGTTGGGAAACATGCAGGAAAAAATAATTCAAAGAGGGTGGAAGGCATTATTTTCACTACAAAATAGGTGCAAAAATGTAGAATTGTGGGATTAGAAAACTAAAAAAAAATGTTTGGATTATTCGTCACATCAGTTGTTCTTTATGGTTGTGAAGTGTGGGGTGACAATGTGTATGATCTTAAGTGGAGACAAATAAAGAGAATCCAAAAGCACTTAATCACAAACAACTTCAAAATTAAAATGTTGGTTTTATATGAGTTTATCATAGCTAAAGCGAGAATCTTCCCCTTAGATGCATCAATGTTAACTAATTGTTAACTTATTTGTAAAAGGTATAAAAACATAAGTTCAGAGGTGCTAGAATGGTTGTAGATCTAGGCACTCATTTTGGTAATTCATGGCTTGCAATAACAAAAATTATACAACACTCTTGCATTGGTCCACACTTGCTCAATTTGACCAATTATCCTATCCCTAGCTATATCTCACTCATTCTGGATTGCATTAACAACCTATTTGTTTGTATACTAATCATATTACTCCATTAAATCAAGTTATACCCCCACACATTGCAATTAAAATTCCCATATCATTTGCACATGCTTCTGGGACTAAAGCGCCTAAAAAGGGCCATAATTTCCATACGCTATGGACCCACCTATCCGTTTTGGTCCCTTTCCCTCCAACAATAATTTTAATGATTTCAATCTCTTTGGTACACTTTCAGTTGACATTTTTCAAGTTTTCCATATCTAAAATACATATATAAGTAAGTTATTCACCTCTCATTGAAGAGGGCATTCATTGTAATGTCCCTCTTTCTCGAATAGTTTGATCGAAGACCTTTGGTCATTTTTGTCTACCCGACGGCAAAAGGGATGAGTTCAAGGGTGACTTAGGTTTATTAATTTTATTATATCTTGCTTAAAATAAAATAAATTATCATTAAAAGCACATATGATGAATTAATAGACTTAATAAGTAACTTCGACTTAGGAAAGTACATGGCAATAAATTAATAAATTATTTAATGTGATTTCTTAAGCAAAAAGTGTGATTTGCTTTGGGATGTGATTAAATAAGCCAAAAAGTGTGACTTGCCTTGGGAATGGAGAAAATTAATTAAAAATTAATTATATTCCTTGGTAAAAATGTGACTTACATTTTGGAAGGCTTTTTGGCTTACAAGGGAAAAGTGCGACTTGTGCTAGGGGATTCTAGATTATTATTTTTCTTCTTGGCAGTTAACAGAAGCTTTGTAGACAAAATCCAAACATGCAAACCCTCTGGATTATTCCTCTTGTGGATGGAAACCCCAGGAGAAGTGAGATGATTTTCTATTCAAGGAACTTCATTGTACTCAAAGGTTATTTATCATTCCAGCAATGTCAGAAAAAGAAATAAACTGCAGCAGTGAGCATTCAGGAAACTTCCAGAGTGGGGTGACTTATTCTACATTTGTTTTATGCAGTAACTGAGGTATTTTCCATGCTAGTTTATTATTGTATCTTTCAGCCAAAAATATATATCAAATCAATTTGGTTTGAATAAATTACGGCATGGTTTTGGACAATATTTTGTTATCAATCCATTTGCAAACTTTTGGTTGTTTTGTCATAAATATTTGCCATTATAAATCAATATTAAATTCACGACTGAATTATTTGTGAATAAATCTACCTGTTTAAACCCAAGGCACATATTCTATATTTATCTAACTTACAGGGTTTGTTTTATTTAATTTGTTGGTGCAGTATGAGAATGGTGTTCTATGGTTTCTTTTGACATTCCCAAATTAGTTCCAAGCTTGAACAATCTATAAAAAAAATCAGGAAAAAGGGGTTTGGGATATTTCAGTGGTATCAGAATAGTGTATCATCATAGCCTATGTGGGAAGGAAGCAAAGAGTAATTAAAAAAATCAGCTTTGAATGCAGCATAGAGAGGTCGGTCCACACAGATACTACACTCGTAAGCGGGCACGACTCAAAGCTGGTATTGTAGGAGGTGACATAATGGATTTTATGGGTGCTAGACAGGAGAGTCCTCTTTAGGATGAGCATGAAGATCCAGATAGAGACTTCATTAGGGATATGGCAACCACTAATAGGTAGTTGTTATAGACTATGGAGCGCATGGGCTCCACCTTGGATAGGTTGGCATTGGATAGGCCGCGGGACAAACATGGCAGAAGGGATAGATCCGTATCAATTGTCAGTGGTTAAAGGGATCATAACATATCACCTTCAGAAATTGAAAGTATTAAGGGATCGCCACGCTGTGAGAGGAGGCACACCCATACAGATGAGAGAATTACTACACAGATTGCAAATAGGCTTATGTAGCCTAACTTCCTTCCTAGAGACGACACAACAGAGATTTAGGTATAGTTGGAAGAAGTAGCTTTTCTGGATACTATTATGGAAGTCAATGATGAGTGGAGGAGTTTTCTGCAGCATGTGAGGGACGTCTTTCCCTTCCCGCAATATTGTGCTTAGAGGAGAGATAACATGAGGGCTAGATAGAACAGGAGGCCTAGAGCACAACAAAATAGGGAATTGCAGCAAGTTACCAATAAGGTAACCCTCTCCACTTTTGATGTTAGAGGAAAGATCAATGCCAGGGATTGGATTCACAATCTCAACACCTATCTTACCCTCAAAACAATGAGGGAACAGGAGGCTATATAGTTCGCTACTTTACACCTTGAGGGAGTGGCTTATGATTAGTGGCACCATGGGTTAGCTACACAGAATCATGATCTTCTGAGGTCATACAGGGACTTCAACAAGAGGTTGATTGTGAGATTTGATTGCAAGGATGTGGAGCTTTATTACAGGGACTTGGCACAACTCTGACAGAGTGGACACATTGATTCTTACATCAACGAATTTCAACGTATAGCAGTTATGGTTCCAGAGATGCCCGAGAAGAGGGTAGTGATGCTATTCATAGAGGGCCTTCATGATAGGATGAGAGGATTGGTCAAGGATCTTAAGCCTAGGATGTTACATGATGCCATCAAGATGGCATTGGACTTGGACACATCCCCCACTTCTTATCATCCCAATAAGAATTTTCCCACAAGCTCCAGGCCATTTCAGTGCTCTACTATTCAGCAAAAGAGTGCACTGCCTCCTAAGGTGGATCAGGAGACTCGTAATGAGTTGAGGAGGCAGAAGTTTTGCTTTCATTGCAAAGATTATTGGGATTCTAGACATCTTTGCCTTGGTAACAGCAAGGTGCATCTCATTGAGTTGATTTCAGATGAGGATGATGACCACTCACCAGATACAGATAGAGAGGGTGAGGACAGTGGTCATGTTGCATAGGGGGAGCAGCCCCAAGTAGATCTTGGAGAGAGTGAGGCATTGGATTCATCCAATGTCATTATTTCTAAACTCTCAGGAGTGCCTAGGTGTCATCCCTTTCAGCTAAAGGGAGTACTTAAGGGACAGTGGATTGTTTGTTTGGTTAATAATGGAGCTACACACAACTTTATTGATGAGTGGTTAGCTATGAAACGAGGATTACAAGTTGAGGATTTTGAGGGTTTTAGTGTACACATAGTACATGGGTTCGTTATTAGTTGCACTAAGAGGATTCTGTGACTTAGTATTTAGATGCGAGACTACACATTGATTGACGATTTCTATGTTATTGGACTTTGTGAGATTGATACAGCCTAATGTATTCAGTGGTTGCAGACTCTTGGAAAATATACGCAGGACTTCCAAAGAATGGAGTTGGAATTTATGGTGGATAGGAAGAATGTTGTGCTTCAAGATCTTTCTGACAATAGGCCTAGAGTTGTTTTAGCATACAAGATGGAATCTATAGTCAGACATCGAGAGGTTGCATAGGCAGCCCAATGTTTCATTTCATCTAAACCTTCTTCAGATAGTGAGTAGTCATTTCATATAGACATCCATTCCATACTGGATAAGCACGGCCCAGTGTTTGGTGACATTCCTCCAGGTAGAGCACCGGATAGAGGGTTTGAGCATGTTATAGATCTTGAGGAGGGTGTTAAATATGTGATGAAAATGCCTTATCGCCATCCTAAGACACATAAGGATGAGATAGAAAAGGCCATTTGAGAGCTCTTGGAGATGGGACACATCCATCCTAGTTCTAGTCCCTTTGCTTTTTAAGTTGTTTTGGTGAAGAAGAAGGATGGGACCATGAGGATGTGCATTGACTACCATGCACTAAACAAGAAAACCATAAAGAATAGGTATCATATTCCTCGTATAAATGAGCTTTTAGATGAGTTACATAGAGCCATCTATTTTTTTAAGATTGATCTTCGATCAGAATACCATCAGATTCACGTTCAAGATGAGGACATCCATAAGACAGCCTTTAGGTGTCACTACGGTCACTATGAGTTCTTGGTGATGCCATTTGGACTCACCAATGCACCTGTTATGTTTCAGTCATGTATGAACCATCTCTTCAACATGCAGTTGAGGAAGTTTATGTTGGTCTTCTTTGATGATATTTTGATATATAGCATGACATGGGATGAGCATTTGAGGCATCTTGATGAGGTACTCAGCATAATGGAGACTTAGTCTTTATTTTCTAAGATGTCCAAGTGTGAATTTGGACTTACTGAGATACTATATCTTGGGCATGTAATTGGGGCCAATGGGGTCAAGGTACTTTAGGAGAAGATACAGGCAATGCAGGATTGGCCACCACCCAGGAATATCTCTGATTTGCGTGGATTCTTGGGGTTATGTGGTTATTACAGGAGGTTCGTGAAGGGATAGTCTCAGTTGGTATCTCCTTTGATAGATCTTACATGGAAGGGGGCATTCAAATGGATAGATGAGGCACAGGTAATATTTGAGAGGCTCAAGGTAACTATGAGCACATGTCTAGTTTTGGCTCTTCAAAATTTCTCACGACCCTTCATTTTGGAATGTGGTGCTTCGGGATTGGGGATTGGTGCAGTTCTTATGTAGGATCACCATCCTATTATCTATGAGAGTAGGAAGTTGAGAGATAATGAGAGTTTGTACTCCACCTATGATAAGGAGATGCTTGCTATTATGCATGCTTTGGCAAAAGTTCAGACATTACTTAGTAGGTGGGAAATTTGTGGTGATGACTGACCACAATAGCCTGAAATATTTCCTGGAACAGAAGGAGCTCAATGAGAGGCAATAGAAATGGGTCTGCAGAATTCGGGCATATGATTTTGACATTGAGTATATCAAGGGAACAAAGAATATAGTGGCTGATGCACTTTCCAGGAAACCCCATCTCGTTGCCCATGTGTTCTTTTGAGCGAGATTTCGAGCATATTGGAAAATATTAACTGTTAATTGAGTATTCTAAAAATACGTGTGGCATGTGACATTATGGATGGAAAAATTTAGGATGGCCAATATAAGGTAATAGCTGATTTGATTTTGTATAAGGGAAAAATTTACCTAGTTCCTGAATCTAAGCTTAAGGAGAAGATTATGCATGCCTTCCATGATGCACCACTTGCAGGACATCCAGAGTACTTTAAAACATATAAGTAGATTAGAGAGAGATTCTCTTGGAAGGGGTCTCAAGGATGATGTCTTGTGCCATGTCCATGAGTGTATGACTTGTCAGCAGAACAAGTCAGAGCATACTTTCCCAACAGGATTGTTATATCCATTGTCGATTCCGAAGCATAAGTGGGAGATTATTTCGATGGATTTCATTACATGTCTTCTCATAGTGCAAGGGAATGATCGCATTTATGTGGTAGTTGACTGGTTGACAAAATATGCACACTTTTTTTTCCATCCCTACTAGCTTTAAGGCACCACATGTGGTTGATTTGTTCTTCTGTCAGGTATTCAGGTTGCATGGTCTTCCAAAGAACATCTTCAGTGATTAGGATTGCAGGTTTTTGAGCATATTTTGGCAGGAAATTTTCCATTTGGTTCACACTAAGTTGACTCTAAGTATGAGTTATCACCCCCAAATTGATGGGCAGACGAAGATTGTCAACAAGTGGACAGAGGGTTATCTACGTAACTATGTTGCAGGGTAGTAGAAGGCATGGGTAAAGTGGCTATATTTATGTGAGTATTGTTATAACACCACTTACCATATGTCTATTGGTATGAATCCATTCTGAGAATTGTATGGATATGATGAAATATCTTATGTTGATTTGGCTTTTGGGGATAGTAGAGTCTCCTAAGGATCATGAGAGTTTACAAGATAGTCAAGACATCCTTAAGGTACTTAAGGATACTATTCAGTAGGCCCAGAATCAGTAGAATGTGTATTCAGATAGGCATAGGGTGGAGAGGGCATTTGAGGTAGGATACATGGTATTTTTGCATCTTCAGCCATACACACAAAACACTCTTAAGAAGAGTGGAGCTAAAAATCTCAATCCTCGATTCTATAGACCATACAGGGTGCTGAGGAGAGTTGGTGAGGTAGCATATGAGCTGGAATTACCTTCTGAGAGTAAGATACACAATGTATTTCATGTATCTTGCTTGAAAAAGGCTTTGGGGCAGCACATTATTTCTTCTGTAGAGTTACCACCTTTAGATGAGGAAGGGAGGTTGGATTTAGTGCCAAAGGAGATCTTGGATAGCCGAGAGAGGAGATTGAGGAATAGAGTTATTCAAGAATTCCTAGTGAGGTGGAAAGAGTTTCCAATAGAGGATGCTACATGGGAAGGTGAGTCTATATTACAGCATCCAGCCTTGTGGTTGCTTGGGGACAAGCAATCTCGGGAAGGGAGGATTGTAATGTCCCTCTTTCTTGAATATTTTGATCGAAGACCTTTGGCACTTTTTGTCTACCCGATGGCCAAAGGGGTGAGTTCAAGGGTGGACTTAGGTTTATTATTTTTATTATATCGTGTTTAAAATAAAATAAATTATCATTAAAAGCACATATAATGAATTAATAGACTTAATAAGTGAATTCGACTTAGGAAAGCACATGGGAATAAATTAATAAATTATTTAATGTGCTTTCCTAGGCAAAAAAGTGTGATTTGCTTTAGGGATGTGATTAAATAAGCCAAAAAGTGTGACTTGCCTTGGGAATGGAGAAAATTAATTAAAAAATTATATTCCTTGGGAAAAGTGTGACTTGCATTTTTGGAAGGTTTTTTGGCTTATAAAGGAAAAGTGTGACTTGTGTCAGCGGATTCCAGATTATTATTTTTCTTCCCGGCAGTTTGTCATAAGCTTTGTAGAGAAAATCCAAGGATGCAAACCCTCTGGATTATTCCTCTTGTGGACAAAAACCCAAGGAGAAGTGAGAGGAGTTTTTATTCAATGAACTTCATTGTATTCACAGGTTATTTATCATTCCAGCAGTGTCAGAAAAAGAAATAAATTGTAGCAGTGAGCATTCAGGAAACTTCAAGAGTGGTGTGACTTATTCTATAGTTGTTTTATGCAGTAACTGAGGTATTTTCCATGCTATTTTATTATTGTATCTTTCAGCCACAAATATATATCAAATCGATTTGGTTTGAATAAATTACAGCATGGTTTTGGGCAATATTTTGTTATCAATCCATTTGTAGACTTCTGGTTGTTTTTACGTAAATATTTTCCATTATAAATCAATATTAAATTCACGGCTGAATTATTTGTTGAAGAAATATGCTTGTTTAATCCCTAGGTGCATTTTCTGTATTTATCCGGCTTGCAAGGTTTGTTTTATTTAATTTGTTGGTGCAGTATGAGAATGGTGTTGTATGGTTTCTTTTGACATTACAAGATTAGTTCCAAGCCTGAACAATCTATTATATATATATATATATATAATATATATTCAGGCAAAAGGGGGTTTGGGATCTTTCATTCATTCTACTTGGCACGTAACATTCCATTGAGAAAAAACTAAGAGAAATCATAAGAAAAACTATTAAAAGACTCCCTTGAGATCCATATACTCTGCATTCTCATTATAGTGTAGTCATACACTCAGATTTGCAAGTACAAGAAGCACATTATCAAATCCAAGTCAAGCAATGGAAAGAATCAAGTACAATCCCATTATTGTAAAGGTCATGGTTATCAATTTGGTTGCATAAATTATAGATATCACATGTTAGGAAAGAATGGTGTGCAGTTTGAGCCCTCTTCAAAGTAGTGGCAACGTCGATGGTACACAGGGGGTGCCCACAACCCACCTAACGTTTGTATTGTAGGATTCTCTCGCTATCTAGGGGTTTTAAAGGTTAGATCAGTTGCACAATGAGCATCACACAATATCAAAGGTCTAGATTCTAGACATGAGAAAAAATATGAAGCATTAAATAGGCATAGAAATTTATAGAGGTTGAAAGTACAAAGGGACCAAAGCATACTTAAAGGTCCACAATGGGGGTATGCTTTGGGCTATACCATATGTTTTGGGACATATAGTTTTTCAGATCACAATTTCAATAGTGGGGCTCTATCAGATCATTTCCATCCTTTCCTAGTCATCAAACCAAACCAAATCAGCACATAGTCTAAAAATATCAACTAAGTCCTCTCCTCATTATTAGTACTTCATCTCAATTATCTATCATTTTCTATCTTGCTTCATGTATTTTTTATTTCATAACTTTCCCCACTTGTTTTAAATGATTAAATCCAAATGGGGACCCTCTTGATCTTCTTGCACATTGATGACATCTACGTATCTACCTTTAAAGATATTTAATTTTTATTATCCAACTTGTTTTGTTGAAAGGATTGGCTTCGTATTGAACTCAAAAGGAAAAGCATGAACATATGCAGAACTCAAACCTTAGTCTTTGGCGGCATTATTAAAAACTTGGTCTTTGGCTTCTTTGTCGAAAACTTAGACTTTGGTGGATTTTAAAATTCTAGTCTTTCATAGAAAAATAATGGAAAAACTATGAAGCAAAGTGTAGACACTAAATCACGCACTTGAGTACATTTCTAGGTCCTAATCACGTATTGTCATTCATATGATCCATAAGCTATAAAAAATACTAATTGACTATTATTTTTGGCCTCTTTGCTTTCTTTCTAGTTTCTTTCTTGGTCGTACACAACCCACTACCCAGTCTGACCTTCATCACTTTAGTTTCTCTGAGTCTGGACACTAGCGTCTATGCACCCTCATCCCCTCTGGGTGCCACCGACCTCTTTGTATCTTACTTGCCTCTTTTGGGCCTCTTCTAGTTGTTTGGGCATCTTGATTTCTTATGGGTCAACCTTTTAGTGGTTAATTAAAAAATTCAAATAAAGGAATCATATAATACAATGTTATGTGATCAAATTAAATGACCAAGCTCTAGGATTCTACTATCACCATGTAATGTTGCATCCAAAGGCATTACTAAGAGCATCAAAGTATCCATCTAGCTTCATTCAAGGGACAAGGGACTTAATCTTCTGCATACACTTCATAGGAGGGAAAGTTCATTTTTCCATACACACATTTATTTACATTGGTACATCTAGTTATTACTCATTATCAAGTGCATCTTGCATAAGATCCTCCTAGGGCATGATTATTGCATAAACACACGAGAACTACATGGAGTTTGAAATGTAGTAGAGCACCCAGATCTTAATTTCACTCAGTTGGGTGACCACGGGGTCAATCTGACTCCCCATTTGCATATTTTTATTTTTAGGATTTGATGTGTTTTGGGGTTTTGCAGGGGGTCTTTTGTTTTATAGGTTACATGCGGATTATGCGGGCATAATGCGACACATAGGTGATCAACAGTGAAGACTATCGACACTCTTACAACACTACGAAAACCAGATTTTGAGCGTTTGAGCATAATTTTATAAGCACAACAACGACACTTTTGTACTCATGTTTCATCAATTTTCCAGCTTTGTACACTTCAGGATTTATTACGAATCAGATAAGTCTTCTATCCTCCCTCTTGTACCTAGGGTTTCAATTTATTATTGTTTATTACTTGTGTCATATTTTTTACTTTATTGTTTTATCTATTACATGTGACTCTGAAATATCCTCTAGGGTTTTACAAAATTCTACATGTTTGTTAAATCACAAAGAGGAAAGCCAAAACAATGTTACACAAACCTGGAGAAAATGAACTGACATGATAATAACATTTCAGTGTTTAGACCTATTTGTGAATTCCTGGAACAATAGGTCAGAAGTATTAGAATGCTCAATGGTATCTCTAAAGCTATTTGAGGCACAGATGTTGAAAGGGGTCATGTCCTTTCTCAACTAGATGCCAATGATCCTACATGTGTCACTACCCTGGCTCTCTTTACCTCGTTGCAGACCGTTAATTCAAGAGTTGGCAGGGGCTTCAAAGAAGTACTCTACTATGGAGTTGTTTTGATGTTGTTCTATTGTTGGTTACTAGCTAATTTTTTGTAGTTTTTATACATATCATGTCTCCATTTTGTAGTTACTTTTTCTACTACAGCTAGGCTTCTTTGTAATATCTGGATTTTGATCCATTTGTATGCTAAATTTCCCTCTTGTATATCTATGAGATTTTGAGCCTTTTGTACTAGACTGTAATCCCTTCAAAAGTCTAATGCTAAGTTATTGAAATCAAAAATGCACTTACGAAAAGTATGCACTATGTTCAATGAAATATGTGATGCAAGTTCAATATACCTAAGATTGGGGAAACTAGAGGAGCTCATGATACACCTAAGTTTGGATACCGCATAACAAAGAATTTGGTGTTGAGCATAGGTCTTCATAAGAACAATAGCTGTTCTTTAGGTCTTTAAATGAGTTAATGTTTCTACGGGTCTCATCATCGACCACATAGAAAATGAAGCATGATTCATGGCTTTAACAAAGTAAGATCACATTCGTGGATATATCAGTTAGAAAGAGCTAAGTGTGGAGCATTACTAGATTAAGTGATGTGTAATGGCTAGAAATCCACATCACCAAAGAAATCCCTAATGTTCAACAAAATTGATTGAGAAATGTCACTACTGTGCGGACTAATTGAATGACTCTAGTACTCCATAGCAATTTACTACAATATTTAGTGTTTAGGATGGAGGTTAGTTCAAACACCATTAAAATGCTGGAATTTCAAGGACTTAGTGTTTTGTGGGTTCATGTATCACGCAATTAATGAAGTGCAAATATTGAACACGAATTTAAGGTTTGTTTATATCCATTGGATTTCTATGCACGTTTCCCTCTAACCCCTTCCATTTATGTGTTCTGTAATTGAAGGATTAAATAATTCTGAGTGTACATAATGAACTATAGTTTTAGTTGTAAAAAAAAAGAATGATGACAGTTGTTAGAAGGTATCAAAATAATCCCTCGTAACCCATAAGAAGATGGTTAATGGACAATTAGTCCCTCGACTTATTTCATCATCATATAATGCTGAAGAAGATAGCTTTTGTTTCTAATGTCGTGGAATGTTTAGATATTTTTTCTTAGTCTTATGATCTTCCATCCAATGGAATAAAACTCAACACTGATAGAAAATCAATGGACTCCTCTACCAACTCAAGTTGCATAATGTCACTTTCAGTAGGTATTGGTTTCATCCTGAGTGACAAATCAGATATTTGTTGGGCACTAGCCTTTTCCTTTTATGAAAGTAATCCCTCAAACATATGGAACTACTTGAGCTCGTAGGGTGAAGATTAAAATGCTAGTTTTTATAGGTCATGTAAACCTCACTTCCATGGCTAACAATGGGGGGTCAAGTATGTCCATGGTCACTAGAAACAACCCACATATTTTACTCATCATATAGAGCACCATCTAAAGTTGCATATTGCTAAGTTGGAACATTTGGTTAGATACTTCCTACTGGGAAATTTATGTGTTAAGAGATCTAAGGGGTTTCATAGGTTTTCTTAAGAAATTTATTGTAGACCTAAACGAATGAGCGGCCTCGTCCACTTGGAATATTTGTTAAAATTGGAGAGGAAGCTTGGACCATATTTTTTTGTCGATGTTGCATTTGAATCAAATATGATGTCTAAGTTTAATAATTTAGTAGAGAGTCGATCATGAGCTTTTAGAAATAAACCAAATATAGTAGACAGTATCCTTTAACTCACATCATGATTTGCAATCACATTTGAGTCTACCCAGTATATATAGGGAGAGGATTACCTGGTTATTAAAAAAACCATCTTTATGTTTCTACGTGAGTTTGGTTATAACCATCAAGCATCTCACGATATAATAACACATATGTATCAGGAGTTATAACCATATAACCAAATAACCAATCCTTTTACATTTTACTAATAATAATTTACCACACATAAACCCTTAGATTAGATCACCATGAGAGAGATAACCATAGAATTCCTAACATTCCCCCCTTAGTTCGAACATGGGGAAAACATCAATTCTAGTACCTGTACCTCCATTTCGTCCAACAATGTGACCCCTTCTATTGGTTGAAAATCAATAATACCAAGACAAATTGTGCATCGAATCACATTTTGTGGTCCTATCATGAGTAGGACCAGAAGAGCATGAGCAGTTGTGTGACCCTTTCTATGTGGAACTTGTATACATCAAACTAGGAACAAAGATATGGTTTTCTATTAGGCTGACCAAAAACTGAGACAAAAGACGTTCTTCAATACGGTTTACCCCATAACCATATCACGATGTGCAGTACTACTTCAGCTATCATCATGTCTTCACCTTTAGGAGATTATTTTGGAATCCATACATATCAATAAACTCAAACTGAAAAATTGTGTTATCCCATCCCCCACCCCCCACAATGTGAAGTTCGATAACACATTATTCAAAACTCACCACACTGAAAGAAAACACATTCAAATAAGGGAAAATACAAGATCCTAAAGGTCCTTTTAGGATCTCCTAAATTTGTTAAAACACTTAACCCACCCAAGACAACAAACCCCTCTTCTTCATTATCTCCTACAATGGCTTGGTTCGTAGGATTTCCCATCAATATCCCTGGAGTTCTCCATGATTTACTAAGAAGTATATAGAAATATCTCCTTGTATTTGACATAATGTAGACACAAAATCACACACTTGGGTACATTTCTTGGTCCTAAAGGCATACTTGCATTCATATGATTCCTAAGCGAGAAAATTAGTAATTGACAGCTACCTTTGGCCTTTTTGCTTTGTTTATTTTCTTCTTTCTAGTCTTTTACACCATACAGCATAGCCAGAGCTTTACTTGTTTATCTTTTATGGCTTCAGACACTAGTGCTCAAGCGCCCTCGTCCCCTCTGGGTGCCCCTAACTCTTTTTTATCTTACTCGCTTCTTTGGGTCTCTTTTATCTTTTGGACATCTTATTTTCTTATGGGTCAGCCTTTTAGTTGTCAATTACAAAATTCAACTAAGGGAATCATATATATACAAAGTTATATGACCAAAATAAAGGACCAAGATCTAAGCATCTATTATCATCACCTAAGGTTGCATCCAAAGGCATCTAAGGGCATCAAAGGCATCCATCTAGCATTCATTCAAGGGACAAGGGACTACATTTTTTGCATACACTTCATAGGAAGGGGAAGTTCATTTTTTCATCCACACATCTATTCATATTAGTACATCTAGTTATTGCCCGCTATCAAGTGCACTTGCACAAGGGATTTCTAGGGCATGATTCTATCACAAACACACCTAGAACTATATGGAATCAAAGATGTAGAGTAACATTCAATCTTAAGTTCACTCGGTCGGGTGACCGCTAGGATCAGTCTGACTCCCCATATTACATCTTTAATTTTTGGGATTTGATGTAGTTTGATATTTTTGTACGTCAACATCTCTTTGCAGGTTACAGGTGACTTCTATGATCAAGGTGTGACATACAAGCGACCAATAGTGACTACCAACAATAATCTTATGACACCATGAACATCAAGTTTCGAGCTCTTGCTCAGTCACATGCGCTTAGTAGAGGTCTCTAGCACCTAGGCACCCTTACCCCAGTCCAAGCACCCTAGTCCAAGCTTATTCGATGGTCCCAGAATTTATTATGCACAATTGTGACATTATTCCCTTCTTGTTCATCAATTTTCTAGTCTAGATCAGTTCCAGGATCATGCACAAATTACTTAAGTTTTTTACTCTCTCTCTCTCTCTCTTGTACTTAGGGTTTCATATTTATTAGCTTATTTTCTTGTGTCAAATATGTACTTTATCATTTATTTATCATGTGTGACTCTACAATTTAGGGTTTATAAAAATCCTATTTTTGTTAAATCATTTGGTGAATCCACATTTGAATACTCTGGAATCTTTATTTTGATTATTATATCTAGTCTTCTTTCTTGTCTCTTAAATCTTATAAACTCTCCTTGTATCAATTACTTCAAAAGTACCCAATTTGTAAAGATGCTCTCACAAATTCTATGCACACAATGTACCTCCCTCACGATGCGCCACCTTCACAAATAAGTTCCATTTTCAATCGTATCTTATACATGTCTATTAGTTCTGATAACACATCTTTTCAAGCTATCTTAGAGTCAATTCAATATTTATACCATACTTTTCAAGATAAATTTCAAGCTATGGAATCCACGATTACATCTCTCAAAGTTGAAATATAAGATCTAAAGGATGTTTCTCAAGCCCATGCTTGTTATTCTTTTACTCCTCATTCTAATTATATGTTTTATACATGTGGTCATATCAGTGAACCTCAAGTATTACCATTACTGGTACCTCTCAAGTTTGATCTCAATGTTAAGCACGGTTATTCAATGCAACTCGCCAATGAGAAATCCCAACTCGGCCTTCAACAAATGCAACATGGTTTAAAGAATGCAATACAAAGAAGGGCTCGACTTGTGGGAGCAGAGAGATCAATACGCCCACTTGCTTGAATGCACAACTCAGTGACTCGAGAAGGATTTTTGTGGATTTGGTGTAGACCCCATGCACAGAATCCTCTAAATTTAGTACTACTGCTAGTGTTAGTTACAACTAACACTATCACCAAATTTAGTGACAAACCCCCTAATGGGGAAAAATATATATATTTTAAATTTTTTAATCTAATTGCTATAAACCAGAAAATTATCCAGAAGCAAATTTTCCTGGTGCAAAGAGCACCAAGGCAAAAAAATTGCTTTTCATTTACCTGGAGAACGTACAGGCAATTGTGAGACTGCAGGGAGGTCTGGGAAGCTGCAGGAGGAAGCACTGGCTCTCCAGTGAAGCAAATTTCTTCTCCAAGACTTTTCCTTCCTCTGCACCCTTTCTCCAACCTTGCCAGGAGCTTCAATTTTCTCTGGTACCAAGGTTAGAATAGGGACAAAATCCTGTGAAATATATTAATCTGAATCAACCATGTACAATGGTGCAGGATACAATATTTGTACATATTGGATAGCCAGGATACAAAACAAAGAGGATTTGCAACAATGCAACAAAAAATTTAAAATATAGTAGCACCCCTGGATGCACATCAGGCTTCTAGGTTGATGTTCAGGCATCCAGTGTGATTGCACAACATGGAAACCTCTCTCCAAGCGTGGGACTTGTGAAACCGAGAGAGGAATCTCCAGAGAAGGCTGGTTCCTGCTCCTAAACTACCTGCCACAAGCTATTCCAGTGCAGGCAAGCTAATCTAATCCTAATCTAACCATGCCAAGGAGACAGAGAGAGAGAGAGAAGGGAAAAACAGCAAAAGCCTACACTAAAACGGTGATACACCAGAGAAGGAGGATGTTGAACATCTATCAAAACTGCCATGGGACAAAGAGAGGTGAGCAATGGGAAGGATGGACAGATGCATCACAGGCCCAAGGATAGATTTCACACAGAAAATGTCCCAAAACTCCATGAACACAGCTCCAAACCTGCAATGAACATTTAGACATGCACAGATACCTGCAAATGAAGAGAGGCAAGGAGAGAACAAGCAAAAACGAGAGAGGATGGACAGATGCATCACAGAACACGTTTTGTTGCTCCAGAAGTTTGCACAGAACATCATTCCATTAGTAAAAGGCAAAAAATGCCATTACAGAGCAGGGAGGAGGCTCGAACTCCATTTTCAACCCTAGAGAAGAAAAGAAGGGAGGGCCGAGCCGAAAGAATGAACAACCTCTTTTTTTTTTTTTAAATGAGCCAAATCTGGCTTTTACATTGCATGGGTCGAGCCCAGGGGACAGAAAACGTGGGAAAACGTGCAAGCCCATTCCTCATTGACTGCAGATGCATTAAATCAGCATGGAGGATCTTACCAACCCATACCCTGTCACTTTGAGTGATTTTGGAGGAGAATGCGACCCATTTGTATTAATTTGGCCGCTAAAATGTCACTTCTGGCCGTGCAGAAGAAGAATGCGACCCATTAGCATTAAAACGGGTTGTTGAAAGGTCGCTTCTGGCCATTACCACACGTCAGAGCCGTTTCTCGATTTTCTCTCTTCAGACTACACCAAAACTCAAGATTGATCCCAGAATCATGTAGAGCATCTCAACAGCTTTCCGTTGATATAAAGAACGTGGAAATCCGAGCTCTGGATCAAAAGATATGGCGATCTGAAGATTTAGGGCACGGAACAGATCAAAACGAATTTTAAAATGTTTTCCCGCTCTTCGCCATCTGGACGACACGTGGCACGTGCTGATTGGACGAGCAATTCTCTCTCCTCCGTCTTTCGCGGGCTTTCCTTTTGAAATTGCTTGTGGGCCCCTTAAACTTGGACACGTGGCGCCATTTCATTGGTTCGGTTCAGCGCTCGATAACTCGCCCCTTTGACCTTTTGACTTTTTCTCCTGTGAGGACACGTGGCAGTTTCTGATTGGTCCTCGGCTCCTTCGCGTACTTCGCCTCCATTTGTCCCGGATGTCCCATTTGATTTTGGGCCCTTTGTGCTCATTTCGGCCGGTTCGGGCATTTCGCGTCCATTTGTCCCAGATGTCCCATTTGATTTTGGACCCTCTGGACTCATTTCGGCCGATTCGGCCGGTTCGGGCATTTTTGGCCCGCTTGTCCCACTTTGCTTCGGACTGACTTGACTCTTTTCGGCCGGTTCGGCCGGTTCGCGCCTTTTTGGCCCGATTGTCCCATTTGATTTTGGACTGTCTGGCCCTTTTTCGCCCGGTTCGGCCGGTTCGCGCCTTTTTGGCCCGATTGTCCCATTTGCGTCCCTCTCAGCAGTTAGCCAATTTTTTCTCGGTCGAACCGGCATTTCGCGCCCGCCGCGTACTTTTGTCCCAGATGTCCCTGTTGCTTTGCGGGCTGTTTGTGCTTACTTCGGCCGAGCCGGCCGGTTCGGGCCTTTTTGTCCCAAATGTCCCGACTGCCCCTAGGACTAGGACTTAGTCATTTTTATGATTTTTTCCTGGATCAACCTACTTGCCTTCTGCAACCTTTTTTCGCATTTTCTCAGAGCTTGCTCTTTTCCTCTCAGACAGGGAACTTCGAAAATATTTGAGGGGACTCTAGCAACATGATTTTTGGCCCCGAATCAATCAATTTTCCTGGGACTTGAATATTCTGATGCATGTTATCAAAATTACCCAGGGGGGGTGAAATTTTGACAACAGTTTGGCGACTCAGCGGGGTCATCTGCCTGCTAGATGAATGATCAGTAGCCTGAAGCATCCATTGGGCATGGAGTCATGAGTTGCAACCTGCAACTGATCTGAACTTTGAAAACCTCCCTCTGAGCCACTTGGAAACCCATTGAACCTGGAGTGTCTTCACCAAGATGCCACTGAAATGAACTGTGCAAGAGCAGAACCAGCAACACCAAAACTATGTACAAAACTGAAAATCATACATGCCCCAAATGGAACATGCAGAGTGTGCACAAGCACTTCTTCTACTGAAAGCAAACCTAGCTACTCTACTCTAACTGGAAGCAAAGGCAAGCTAAACAAACCCTGCAACTGGTTGTGAGAAATAGCTTCCTTTCTTCAAAATTGGCAGCCATGCAATTGATTTGGCACTGATCATGGCTGTTTGGATGGATGGAAAATCAACAAGAAGCTGGTCTTCTATCCAAATCATCAAGGTATCAACTGAAAAATCCAATACCTCTTTTAGTTGCTCTGCATTTGGATTGGAGAGGTATGGCAGCTGATCCTTGGTACTTTGTAGCTCATCCTCATGCTCAGAAGCAAGCATGACTGGTTGTGGCTTCTCCTTTGGCTCCAATGAAGCCAAATACCTGATTGGGCAAGGTCTGATCCGTTTGATATGCCCATAGCTCTGATTTTCAACTCCAAGAATGGAGTCTTCTTGTAGACCCTCTTGAATGGATGATGTGGAAGAAATGGTGAAATTCTTCTGTCCTTTCTCTTCCTCCAATGAATAACATGGAAGATAAAAATCTTCCAATCTTGATCCCAAAGAGCTGCTGTAAGATGCAGGCTGCTGCAAATGAAAGCTCTCCTTCATGGCAGCAGGCTCTTGTGTTTGGAATGTGGATGATGAAAGAGAGAAAGGTGAAAGCTCAACCGGCTCTTCTCCATCAAAACAGTCCTCCAAATCTGACAGGTAAACTGCCTCATTGCTGTCCTGCTGCTCGTGTTCAACTTCCTCCATGGTGTCCTCTTGATCTGCAACTTGACCACCATGGTTTCCTTCACTCTCCAATATTGAGTTTGAGAGATCAAACTCCTTTTCAGTAATAGAACTTGAGAGAGATGAAGTGGAAAGAAGAACTGAAGGTTCTCCTGTAGCCTGCTTTGTGCTCAAAGCCCTTGGATCTGCACTTTTCTCCTCCACAGCTAGGATGTGCTCCTCTTCTTTTAGATTTGGAGCAGCTTCTCCTTCCTCTAATGTTTGAAGGCAATCTTGCTCTTGATTGAACTCCTTCTCCAGCATGAAGTTTGTCAAGTCAAACTCTTCAATTTGCTGCTCTAGAGGACAAGTTGGGACTGCAAGATCTTCTTCTTCTGCTGCAACCAAATCAGTCCTAACCACCATTTGTTCAACCTTAGCCTCTTCTGTAGGCTTAACCATCAAGGGGATCTTTGTCATCCCAAATTTGGTAGCCCAAACCTTCAAGTCATCTGTCATTTCTTTTCTGTTGGGCTCCTCTTCTTGCTGTCCTTGATGACTGATTTTTTCAATTCCTTCTTCCCCATATGAAATTGGGAATGCAAGAGGAGGAATGGGTTGAAACTCAACCGATTTTACACTTTTTTGTGGTGGTGGAGGCAGTGAAACCTCTTGTTTCTTTGGAGGAGGGGGTATTTCTGTTAGCTCTTGTGGAGGGGATGACTGTTTGGAAGGGAAAAGGAAAGAAGAATCAAGATGAGGTGGAAGACTGGGGGGTGGAGAAATGGATTCAACACTTGGGACAGCAGATGGAGGGTTTGAAACTTGACACTGCTGAAATGAAACAGATTGGGAAAGAGGAAAAGGAAAGGCATGAGATGGTGTGCTTACCCGTTGACAAGGTTGCTGAATACTTCTCTCATACACCTCTATTTCTTCAATCCACTTTGCAAGCAAAGGTAGCGTTGCAATCATGAAGTCAAGCTTCTCCTGAGGGCTGTAATGCCTTGGAAAAGGTCCCACCCATGGACAGGGTGCTCCATAACTGATTCCAAAAGCTTTCATCTGTGCCTGAGCCCTGGACTGCACTATGTTTACCTCCATCTTTTGGATTTTCTCCAACAGACCAGCATCTTGCATCTGATTGTCTTCATTATATGCATACTCTTGCTCTTGGAAAGCTCCATAGCCAAACTGACTTTGGCACTGCTGTTCATATGAATATGCATGCTGATCTGGAGGATTTGTAAAACCTGTTGGAGGTGGAATATACTGCTGTTGTTGATATGAAATCCATGATGGAAATGAAGTCATGATTGCACAACTTCAAAGAATGAGGAAGAATGAAAGAGATGGAAAGAAGGATGAATGGAAAATGAATGAAAATGAATGGAAAGGAAGGTCTGCAACTTCAGAGATGGTTGTTGACCAGATGGAGTCGCCAGATGTGTTTGCAAGTGCCTCCAAAGGCTGAAATCTTCACAGGAACACATCAACCTGCAAAAGATGAAGTGAAAGACCTCTAAGGTCCCACCGGGCGTGCCAAAACTGTTAGTGCAAAATCACAGCACCCCTGGACGCACATCAGGCTTCTAGGTTGATGTTCAGGCATCCAGTGTGATTGCACAACATGGAAACCTCTCTCCAAGCGTGGGACTTGTGAAACCGAGAGAGGAATCTCCAGAGAAGGATGGTTCCTGCTCCTAAACTACCTGCCACAAGCTATTCCAGTGCAGGCAAGCTAATCTAATCCTAATCTAACCATGCCAAGGAGACAGAGAGAGAGAGAGAGAAGGGAAAAACAGCAAAAGCCTACACTAAAACGGTGATACACCAGAGAAGGAGGATGTTGAACATCTATCAAAACTGCCATGGGACAAAGAGAGGTGAGCAATGGGAAGGATGGACAGATGCATCACAGGCCCAAGGATAGATTTCACACAGAAAATGTCCCAAAACTCCATGAACACAGCTCCAAACCTGCAATGAACATTTAGACATGCACAGATACCTGCAAATGAAGAGAGGCAAGGAGAGAACAAGCAAAAACGAGAGAGGATGGACAGATGCATCACAGAACACGTTTTGTTGCTCCAGAAGTTTGCACAGAACATCATTCCATTAGTAAAAGGCAAAAAATGCCATTACAGAGCAGGGAGGAGGCTCGAACTCCATTTTCAACCCTAGAGAAGAAAAGAAGGGAGGGCCGAGCCGAAAGAATGAACAACCTCTTTTTTTTTTTTTAAATGAGCCAAATCTGGCTTTTACATTGCATGGGTCGAGCCCAGGGGACAGAAAACATGGGAAAACGTGCAAGCCCATTCCTCATTGACTGCAGATGCATTAAATCAGCATGGAGGATCTTACCAACCCATACCCTGTCACTTTGAGTGATTTTGGAGGAGAATGCGACCCATTTGTATTAATTTGGCCGCTAAAATGTCACTTCTGGCCGTGCAGAAGAAGAATGCGACCCATTAGCATTAAAACGGGTTGTTGAAAGGTCGCTTCTGGCCATTACCACACGTCAGAGCCGTTTCTCAATTTTCTCTCTTCAACTACACCAAAACTCGAGATTGATCCCAGAATCATGTAGAGCATCTCAACAGCTTTCCGTTGATATAAAGAACGTGGAAATCTGAGCTCTGGATCAAAAGATATGGCGATCTGAAGATTTAGGGCACGGAACAGATCAAAACGAATTTTAAAATGTTTTCCCGCTCTTCGCCATCTGGACGACACGTGGCACGTGCTGATTGGACGAGCAATTCTCTCTCCTCCATCTTTCATGGGCTTTCCTTTTGAAATTGCTTGTGGGCCCCTTAAACTTGGACACGTGGCGCCATTTCATTGGTTCGGTTCAGCGCTCGATAACTCGCCCCTTTGACCTTTTGACTTTTTCTCCTGTGAGGACACGTGGCAGTTTCTGATTGGTCCTCGGCTCCTTCGCGTACTTCGCCTCCATTTGTCCCGGATGTCCCATTTGATTTTGGGCCCTTTGTGCTCATTTCGGCCGGTTCGGGCATTTCGCGTCCATTTGTCCCAGATGTCCCATTTGATTTTGGACCCTCTGGACTCATTTCGGCCGATTCGGCCGGTTCGGGCATTTTTGGCCCGCTTGTCCCACTTTGCTTCGGACTGACTTGACTCTTTTCAGCCGGTTCGGCCAGTTCGCGCCTTTTTGGCCCGATTGTCCCATTTGATTTTGGACTGTCTGGCCCTTTTTCGCCCGGTTCGGCCGGTTCGCGCCTTTTTGGCCCGATTGTCCCATTTGCGTCCCTCTCAGCAGTTAGCCAATTTTTTCTCGGTCGAACCGGCATTTCGTGCCCGCCGCGTACTTTTGTCCCAGATGTCCCTGTTGCTTTGCGGGCTGTTTGTGCTTACTTCGGCCGAGCCGGCCGGTTCGGGCCTTTTTGTCCCAAATGTCCCGACTGCCCCTAGGACTAGGACTTAGTCATTTTTATGATTTTTTCCTGGATCAACCTACTTGCCTTCTGCAACCTTTTTTCACATTTTCTCAGAGCTTGCTCTTTTCCTCTCAGACAGGGAACTTCGAAAATATTTGAGGGGACTCTAGCAACATGATTTTTGGCCCCGAATCAATCAATTTTCCTGGGACTTGAATATTCTGATGCATGTTATCAAAATTACCCAGGGGGGGTGAAATTTTGACAACAGGATATCTGGTCTAGTGTAGGTCAGGTAAATGAGACTCCTGGTCAGCTGCCGATAAAGAGTGGCACTTACCTTAGGAGATGGATCTGAATGAGATAACTGCAATCTGTTCTCCATAGCTGTAGTAATTAGTGTGTAAGCCATCATCCTAAATTTCTCAAGAACTGTCTTGGTATATTTCATCTGAGAAACAAAGATGTGATTCTCTTTCTACCATACTTCCAATCCAAGACAATAATGCATCATCTCGAGATTAGTCATGTCGAACGATAGATTAAGATATTTCTTCATTACATCAATCATCTTCACTAAACTATCAGTGATGACTAGATCATCGACATAGACAACAACAATCGCAATCTCCCCCCCTTGCTTTTTGAGGTAAATACTAGGATTGTATGGATTTCTAACAAATCCATGTTGTATGAGATGCTCATCAATCTTGATGTACCATGCTCGGGGTGCCTATTTAAGGCCATATAAAGATTTCCTAAGTTTATATACCTTTGCTTCTTGACCGGGTACAACATATCCCCCAGGTTGAGTCATATAGACTTCTTTTAAATCTCCATTTAGGAAGGCACTTTTTACGTCCATCTGATGGACTTTCCAGCCAAATTGTGTAGCTAAAGCAAAGATCGTCTTGATCATCTTGATCTTAGCTGTGGGAGAAAATTTCTCCTCGTAGTCAATGCCTTCTTTTTTTGCATACCCCTTTAGTACAAGTCTTGATTTTTACTTGTCCATTGTCCCATCTACTTTGTACTTTGTTTTGTATATCCATCTACATCCAATGGGTTTCTTCCCTGGTGGAAGATCGACAAGCTGCCAAGTGTTATTTTTCTTTCCTGACTGAAATTCATATTTTATGGCATCTTTCCAATATTTTGACTGTAGGGCTTCCTGGACTGTAGAGGGATCATCGTATTCAATAACTCTACTCATCAAAGCAAATTTAACTTCTTCTCTTGATTTACTGTGAGTCTATGGTCCAGGGGTGGATGTATCTAGTGAAGTATCCATTCTTGCATCTCGTAATGTGCTAGTACACCACTTGGGCATATGTTGAATTGTTCATGTGGGTTGTAGTTCTATCGTATCAATGCCATCATCCCCATCATCACTTTCATCATCTTTGGGAACATTAGCTTCAATTTTTACAACTGGTGAAGAATCTACATCAGGTGAATCTAGAGGAGGAGACTTTGCTTCCTTCTTCTAAAAAAACTCAACATCTCTGCTGGTGTAGACTTTTTTGGTCTTTGGATACATCACTTTGTACCCAAGAGTCTCTTCATTGTACCCAATGAAGATGATTTCATGTGACTTCATGTCCAATTTCTTTTTGTTCTGCTTTGGTATGTGCATACTTGCTTTGCACCAGAATACTCTGAGATGTGCAATAGATGGTTTCCGTTTTAACCATGCTTCTTATGGCGTTACTCCATCAAGAGTAACTGTGGGCACTCTATTCAACAAATACATTTTTGTTTTTGTTGCTTCTGCCCAGAATGTCTTTACAAGTCTAGAGTCATCGATCATGCATCGCACCATTTCCATGATAGTATGATTTCTTCTCTCAACAACACCATTTTGTTGTGGTGTGTGTGGAGGAGGCATTTTTCGACGAATCCCATGAGTTTGTAGGTAGTATTTGAACTCATTACTAGTGAATTCCCCCCCTTGATCTGAGTGGAGAGTTCTGATGTGATGACTAGTTTCATTCTCAATTGCTACTTTGAACTTCTTGAAAGTTTCAAAAGCTTCACTTTTCTTGCGAAGACAAAAAATCCAAATTTTCCTTGAATAGTCGTCAACACATAGCATGAAGTACTGAAATCCAGAATGACTCAGTTGCATCAGACCACAAAGATTGGTATGAACTAGATGAAGCTTACCATGAGCTCGATATGTACTCTTATGGAATGTCACTCTATATTGTTTTCTTGCTAGGCAGTGAGGACACTTATTTGTATCCTTCTAAAGAGATGGTAGCCCATCTACGATATTACACCGACAAAGTGTCTCGAGATACTTGAAACTTACATGACCAAGTCTCTGATGCCACAACTGTGTTGAGGTAGAGTTCTTAGCCACAAGTGCTTGATCATCTCTGTGAACAAAATCAAGTTAGAACATGTGTCCCACATTAGAGGCTTTTACAACTATTTTCGAGCCTCTTGATTTGTCTCGAATAAAATATGTTTTCTTGCCGGAATGACTATCAAATTAAATTTTTAGGTTGTGATCAAGGATTTGACGGAGTGAAATCAAATTCTTTGTCAACCCAGGGACATATAAGACATCTAACAGTCTGCAGTTGCATGCACCAAGGGGTAGAAGAATGTTCTCAATCCCCTTAATTGTATATGAAGAATCATCTCCCAATGAAACATGATTTTTTGATGGCATGTCCCTCATTGAAGTAAACCAGTCTCTGTGACCAGTCATGTGTCGAGTGGCCCTAGAATCAACATACCAAACATCACTAGATGACATGGATGGTTCACTTGATCGAGTAGTGAACAAGTAGTCTTCATTTTCTGACTATTCTTGTTACTCGGAAATGTTTCCTTGCTGATGGGGTCTTCTTCTCCAATTCCCCTTTTTATGCCCTTGATTGTAGTTAGAATTTCCCTTGTGAGATTGTTATGGAGGTCCAAAGTTACTTGATGAACCTTTCTTGTAAGTATTGTACCAACAATCTTGTAGGTCATGTCCTCTTTTACATATTAGACATTGCTTCTTTTGTTGTTTTTCCCCATGATAATGATTCTGATGTTGGGACTTTTGATAGGAATTAGGTTGTCCTTTACCTTTTCCTTTCCATTTTTGATGTGAAGAAAGTGCCTACTCTTCTTCATCATCCTTATTGTGCATTGTTTCCTCTTGTTGCAGTAGGTTTACTAATTTTTCAAAACTAACTGTCATATCTGACAAGTTTAGTGTTGTTACAAAAATACAGTATGAAGAAGGGAGTGCTCTTAGAACAATGGGAATGAGATCATCATATTTGACCACTTCTCCTAGGGTTAGAAGTAAACCCCTCAATTCTGCAGCTCTTCTTAAGAAAGCTTTTATTTTCTCATTCTACTTGAATTTCAATGTGTGTAACTGACTCTACAAATTCAGTATAACATTCTTGTTTTTGGCCTCATATGTTGTGCTCAACTTATCCCATGCTTCTTTGGCCATTTTGGCATCTCAAATGTGGTGTTGCACATCATCAGACACTCCAAACAAGATGACAAGTTTGGCCTTCTAATCTACTTTATCAAACTGTCGATGTTGTGTTGTATCAGTAGTTGATCTAGTCAGAGTAAAATTCACAGCAAGCCAGATCTCTTCAAACTCAAGTTGTGTCTTGATTTTTTTCTTCCATGCAGCATAGTTTTTTCCTCTAAGTAGTTGTGAATCTGGAAGAAAAAATTTGGGGGCATTGGTGCCCATTTTGCAGAAATCACTGACAGGGTTTGGCTCTTATCACTCCAGCTATAAGGTCTCCCAATCTATATATTGTCAGTCTGATATACCGAACCTTTCTATATATGCACCCTTCTGATATACCTAGCGGTACATGGAAGAAGCTCGCCCTTTCTATATACTTGGTGGTACATGAAAGAGGTGTTAACTTACGTGAAAGAATTCAATACGTGGTACCAAGATAGTACCGAAAGGGGTCTATGTGATTATTGACACCAGCTCAAAGAAATATTCTCATACACGTGTGTAACTTCACTATATACTTGGCTAATTTCTCAATCCGGATTTATGTTGTGCAATCGTTCATAAACGGATGGGATAGCTCATAGTGTGTGCACTGTGACCTTATTACTCCCCGTCGATTTAAAGGGTCGATGCCCAAATGATGTTGTTGTAGCTATATTAGGTGTTAAGTGTAGTAGAAGTCGCGACGGTTTTACCCGTAAGTGCTTCCCAAAGGCACTATATATACCGAATGCTGTGAATGAGATCTAGGATCTCATGAGTGTTACAGAACAAATTTTTACTATTTTGAATTACAACTTACTACCAGTTTCTAAGTAGTTACAATATTTTTGGTTGACTATGGCAACCTGCAAATTAGTACAATATATTGTAGCTTGCAATTACATTCAAAAAGTTATAAAAAATTGAATGGCAGGCAAAAAAAAATTGTTTTGCGGGCCCTGGTGGCCTCCAGAGCCCAAAATGACCTTTGATTCCGGAAATTGTTAAAAAGAGGCCAAAGATGAAGTTTTTGGATGATCTTCCTTTAGCAAATGTTTCCCAAAATAAAAAAATAGACTTAATGGAGAGAAGAAAAAAAATTACCCTAAATTAGCGTTTTTCCTCGCTAAATATTTAGTGACCTGTTTAGTTATAACTAACAGGTTTAGTGAAGGTTTTTTTTCTCTAGATCTACCTCTAACTGTAGCGGTTTTTCTAATTTTGCCTCCAAATTTTTAAAATTCAAAAAACTTGTGTTTTTGTGTGATTCGAACCATGCACCCTCCCAACACCAAGGCATTCTCATTATCCAACTAGGCTCTATGAACGCTCACGCTAAAAAATGAAGAATATTATATTTAATATATGCAAATTTGACTCACCTTTGTAAAATGTGACCTGACATAGTGAAGGCTTGTATGGAGCTTTCGTGGCACGAGTTGTGAGGAGAAATTTTCATGTGGATTAGGGTTCCCCTTGAAATCCGAATCAAGCTCTTATCTCCTTATTTAATTTGGAAACACCTTTCTCTTTATATTTTCAAATTACCTCCGCCTGATTTCTATGTATTTCCCTTTGTGTTTGTTGATTCTTCTTTTTTTTTTAATGCAAATCACCATGGAATTTCTCATCATGTTGATTTTGCTTCAAATTCTTTTGCAAGTCTACGTGACTTGAGGAGAGACCACGGTCTGCATGACTGGAGGAGTGCTTGTAGATCCTTTAACTACAAGTCAAGTATGGCTACAGAGGATTCTATGTTGATGCATATTGCAGGGTTTCTCAACGTTGGAGTCACCATTTTGGATTGTAGGTGCTTGTTGGTGGGCTCGGCACTGTGTGTAAAGCTCAGCCATTGTGGATCACAGTGGAGCGGTCATTCAATGCTCTCAACCAAGTCGATACTTGGCTCAATCTTCAAAAACTCCCTACACACCAAGCTAGATTCAAACAAGCATCATGGAGTTTTTCAATGCTTCTGCTGAAATGGTTATTCAATGCAACTCACCAATGAAAAAGCCCAACTCAGCCTTCAATAAATGCAACATGGTTTGGAGAACGCTATACAAAGAAGGGCTTCGGTTAGTGGGAGTAGGGAGATCAATACACCCACTTGCTTGAATGCACAACTCAGTGACTTGAGAAGGAGTTTTGTGGATTTGGTGCAGACCCCATGCACAGACTCCTCTAAATTTAGTACTTACCACTAGTGTTAGTTACAACTAACACTACCACCAATTTTAGTGACAAAACCCCTAATGGGGAAAATATATATTTTAAAAAAAATATATATGATTGCTATAAACCAGAAAATGCTCCAGAAGAAAATTTTCTTGGTGCAAAGAGCACTAAGGCAAAAAAAATTGCTTTCTGTTTGCCTAGAGAATGCACAAGTTGTTGTGAGACTGCAGGGAGATCTGGGAAGCTGCAGGAGGCAACATTGGCTCTCCTATGAAGCAAATTTCTTCTCTAAGACTTTTCCTTCCTCTACACCCTTTCTCCAACCTTTTAAAGAGCTTCAATTCACTCTAGTACCAAATGTAGAATAGGGACAAAATCCTATGAAATTATATTAATCTAAATCAACTAGGTACAATGGTGCAGGCTACAATATTTATACATATTGGATAGTTGGGATACAAACAAAAGAGGAGTTGCAACAATGCAACAACAAATTTAAAATACAATAGCTTCCAAATTACATCCTAGGAAGCACAACAATAATGTTGTTAAAACAATATAACAGCATCCATAATGTTTTGATTAAAACAATAATATGGTTTATAATATAACCATATACACAATAAATATATTAATTAATATCAAATGCATAATTAATATATAGTTAATTAATAATTAACCTAACACTATCTTACTCAATTTTTTTAGGGTCTCTTTTATCTTGTGGCCAACTTATTCTCTTATGGGTCATCCTTTTAGTTGTCAATTACAAAATTCAACTAAGGGAATCATTTAAAATACAAAGTTATGTGACCTAAATAAAGGACCAAGCTCTAAGTATCTATTATCATCACCTAAGGTTGCATCCAAAGGCATATAAGAGCATCAAAGGCATCCATCTAGCATTCATTCAAGGGCCAAGGAACTGCATTTTATGTGTATGCTTCATAGGAAGGGGAAGTTTATTTTTTCATCCACGCATCTATTTACATTGGTATATATAGTTATCACTTGTTATCAATTACACTTACACAAGGGATTCCTCGGGCATGATTTTATCACACATGCACCAGAACTATATGGACTCTGAGATGTAGTGCAGTGCTCAGTCATAAGTTCACTCAATCAGGTGACCATTGGGATCAGTCTTACTCACCAAATTTGCATCTTTTATTTTTGGGATTTGATGTAGTTTTAAGGGTTTTGCATGTCGGTATCTCTTTGCAGGTTACAAGTGACTTATGCGATCAAGGTGTGAACATACAAGAGACCAACAAAAACTACTAGCATGAAAATCTTGCGACACCATGAAAATTAGGTTTCAAGATCCTATGCAGTCATAGGCACCCAGTAGAGGTCTCTGGAACCCTCGCCCCAGTCTAGGATTATCCAACGGTTCCAAAATTTATTGTGTATAGTTGTGATAGTCTACCCTTCATGTTCATCAATTTTCCAGTCCACATTAGCTCCAAGATCACATGTAGATTAACTAATTATTTTTAATCTCTCTCTCTCACACTTAGGGTTTTATATTTATTAGCTTATTTACTTATGTCAAATTTATACTTTATCATTTATTTATTATACATGACTCTACAATTTAAGGTTTATACAAAATCCTATTTTTGTTAAATCACCTAGCCAACAATGTCTCTATTGAGGAGCATATTAAAAACATTCGAATCATCTCTAAGACTCTTAAATGTAACACATGAGGATGTAGTTTGTAGAATCTTCCCATTTCCTCTTAGAAATGCAACATATGACTGGTTCTTGAATTTACGAGAGGATGAAATCACCAATTAGAAAAGTTTTGATGATATCTTTGTTACCCAGTTTGGAAGAATCACTAGTCCAATAGTCATATATCAGGGGTTCACCACCATATAAAGGGATGTTCAAGAACCCATTAGAGCTTTCAATGTTAGATTCCAGAAGATTTATAGTCTAAATACCGAACCATACAAACCCACAGATGAATTAGCACTAGAAATTTACAAAAATGCCTTAGATCCTATAACCTCGGTCTTCCTAAGAAGGTCCTAAAAACATCACTACCTTGACAGTTATATATGCTGAAGTTATTCAAATTGATGAAAAAAATGTACCCCAAAGGATATGTTATCACTTCCCAAATGCACCCTAAAGGATATGTTGTCGTTTCCTTCCAAAACTCACATCTCAGTCAATTTCCCCATGCTAGCCAGAATCTACCAAATCAAATGCAAACCCTAGTTCTAAATTCTTATCCCATCACTTACATGGAAAAAAATCAACAACAAGGTCTTATTAATCATATGCCTTTCATTGACCCATAAGCAAATGATATTCAAACCCTGGATCTGGTCCCTAGTCAATAATAACATTTCTCTAGCCCCCAACCAAGAAAATTCTAAGGGTGAATTAGATTCTATCCAAAGAATGGTGAGAAAATCGGGCCAAGACTTCATAAATCTCCAAAGACAAGTATGTAATGCAAATGAAGTTAACCCCACAAAGGAATTATAGCTACAAAAGGTATAATAATAGGTCATTTAATAGGAATAATAATAATCAAGTTAAATCTTCATCAAATAAAATTCCTAAAATTAATGTGTGTCAAATTTCTTTTCCTAATTAGTATAGGGTTAATAATACAGTTAACCATTGTGACTTGAGATTATGTGGAGGTTTTTCATGCCTTTGAATTCTTTCAAAATGAATTAGACAACTTTGAAATTCTCCCAAATTCATGTGATATGCCTAGTCCATCTAACTCCTTTAACAAATCCAAATCACATAGCTCTACTATCATGGTGGAGACTTATTGATTTACTATTTTAGGAGGAACAATGAACCTAAAGAAAACACAGAGAAGGGGTATACTGATTTCAAGTATTATCAAAAGAGACAACTACTCTTTCGATAAATATATCTAATAACACAACATCAACAGCTCTCAAATGTTATCACTACTCTATTGGATCGATAGGAAAAAAATTACCCTCCTCTTATAAAGGGGAATGATTCTATTCATGCAATACAGTAGCTTAGGTATGCCTAAAACTTGTTACAATATTTGGAGGACATGAAAAATGATTTAAAGCAAACATAAATTTTCATGAGCTGGTTCAAATCATGGAATGATGTAGATGTATTGTTGAAATACTCTAGATGATTAATACCCCTAGGGGATCCTGAAAACCTTCTCATGTCCTATGTTGCATAAATGTATAAGAGAAAAATTTTAAGTTCCTACCCTTCCTTTTTACTATTAGAAAATTTGGGAGAAAAAATGACATAACTACCTGGTTTATTTTGAGAGCATATACAAGGATTATGCCCTTTAGCATTTGCAAGAAAAATTGGCCTTACCCTAATCAAATATGATAGGTTAATTGTGTAATTAGAAAAATCCAAGGTCGAGGTGATTAAAAAGACTTATAAATGTTCGTATATGCAATTACCATATGAGCCTAGAATTCAGTAATTCATGGATATTCAGGTTATGGAGATCCATGAGGCATATAACATGTTGTTGGGTAGGGAAAGGTCAAATGTTTTGAATGATTATATGTCAACTAATTTTTCTCACATGTGGATACCTTGGAGAAGCATTCCAAACTATAATTAGGATATAGAGAGAACCTAAAATTAAGCATATGATCACTGAGTATAATTCCACTAATGAAGAAATGAAGTTGTTCTCAATTGATATTGGAGTATACAAATTAGATATTAGAGAAACTAGAATTGCTAGTAGAAAACTAAGACATAAATCACTTTTGTCATCTATTACATTTTTATGGTGCATGTTACAAACATGGATAAGTGGGGTAGGAATAATAGTATGTAAAGGCCGAAAAGAATAGTACTATTTTTCCTCATGCAAATTACAATTCTCTTATACCAACAACTTGGTTGATTATGAAGCTTTAGTATTAGGATTGACAATTTACAATTAAACATAAGATAACAAATACTAAATATTTTTGGTGATTCTAAGGTTGTTTTCAAGTAAAGTTAGAATTTAAGCATCAATGCAAATCAATCTTTTCTTAAAATATATAAATATAGATGTTTGGGATCTAATTGAATATTTTGATTTATTTAAGCATTTTGTTTGTGCCTAGGAAATGAAATCAAGAGGCTTGATTCATTTGTTGCATTTGTTTCCTAGTCTTATTCCTACTAAGGAGTTGGAACAAGATTCAGAATTGTTGTAGAGATGGTTCTCAATTCCTTCATTATCTAAATAACATAGAGTCATTTTCAGGTATTTAATGATGAATCAAACAAATAATTCAATTTTATGAACATCTTTGATGTTGTTTCATTTCAAGGTTGTAGATGAGAAGTAATATGGATGATTTGAATGATTTGAATGATTATGGTTTTTTTGAATTTGAAGGAGAAAAGGATTCACTAAAGGTATGATCTCTCCAAAAAGAATGTTTGATTCTGATTATCATCATTCTATGGAGTGTTGCTAAACCTAATTCAAAAGATTAAAGATTATGATAAAATCAACCTCATGTACACTAAAGAGAATCCTAAATTAGACAATGTTTTTCCTAACATGTTTGGATATAGAGAAGGATAAGGTCCAAAAAAAATTACTCAAGAGTTACTCAAGATGTCATTGCATTGTCTTATGATGATTTAAAAAAAATGTGACCCTAGAGTTATCACCCACACTATACCTTTGATAGAAGGCCATAAACCTTTTAGGAAAAGGAAAAGACCATTGAATCCACTCTTAGAACCTCTTATTCAAAAAGAGGTCATGAAATTACTAAATTTTGGTATTATTTTTCCTGTTATACAATCAACTTGGGTAGCTAACCTTGTGCTTGTTAGAAAAAATAATGGGGAGATAAGACTATGTGTGTATTTTAGAAACTTGAATAGAACATCAAAAAAGGAAAATTATCCCCTTCCTTCTCTTGATGAGGTCATACAAATTGTTAGTGGATCTGAAATGATGTCTTTTCTTGATGGCTTTTCAGGATACAATCAAGTGTTAGTAAACAAAGAGGATAGTAATCAAAAAAACCTTCACCACCAAGTGGGGAACATTTACATATAAGAGGATTCCCTTTGGTTTAATCAATCTTGGTGAAATATTTCAAAGAGCAATGGATCAATATTTTCAAGGTATTAATGGTAAGTGCATTATCATTTATATGGATGATCTGACTGTGTTTTCTAAGAATAGATTTGATCATGTTACACATTTACAAAAGGTTCTTGAAAGGTTCAAGGAAGTATGGAATTTCTTTGAATCCCAAGAAAATCATTTTTTGTGTAACAAAAGGTAAATTGCTTGGTCACTTTACTCACCAAAGAAGGTATTTCCATTGACCCTGATAGGATTCATATTATTTCAAAAATTAGTCCACCTAATAGAAGAAAGAATTGAAATTCCTTTTTTGGAAAAAATAATTTTGTAAGGAAATTCATTTCTTTTTTTTCTGAGATTATAAGGTCATTAAATTTTATGTTGAAGAAAGATGCTAAATTTGAATAGATCAAGGAGGCTAAAAATATTTTTTCAATATATCAAGGAAGCAATCACCCAAGCACCAGTTCTAATCAACCCTGACTTTTTCCAAATATCTTTCTTGTATTCTTGTGCTTCTGATCATACCATTGCCATTGTGATAACTCATAAATAAGAAAACAATGAACATCCAATTGCATTCATGAGCACAAACTTGAAGGATTCCCAACTCAACTATTATATGATGGAAAAGCAAACCTTTTCCTTGATAAAATTAGTGAAAAAGTTTAGACATTATATACTTAGAAGAAAAGTGCAAGTGCAATTGTTGCAGACCTGACCATTAAGTTGATGCTATGACAAAATGAGTTGGGAGAAAGAAGGGAAAGTGGATGAAAAATTGCAAGAATTTTATTTAGAAATAAAACTAGCATAGATGGTTAGAGGTCAAGGCTTGTCACAAATCATGGCCAATGTTGATCCAAGGATTGATATCATGCAAGTGGACAAATAAGATATGTTAAAATATGAATGGTACAATCATATCATTCATTATCTATTGTATGGCACATGTCCACCTAATTTAAAGATAAAAAGTGGAGCATAATGAGGTTGAAGGCCTCTCACTTCATGATAAAAAAAGGGATTCCTTTATAAAAAGAACTATGAAGGTGTCCATTAGAGGTGTGTCTTCAAAGAAAAGAAGTTGTTGATATCATGTGTAATTTTCATGAGAAGATTGGAAGTGGTCATCCATCAGGTAGAGAAAACTACTCATAATATTTTAAAGGTTGTTATTATTGGCCAACCATATTCAAGGATGCTCATGCACATGTTAGGAGTTTTCATCAATGTCAAATTTTCTCTAGTAGAGAAACACATGCAACCATGTCATTGTAACTGGTGATTGAGAGAAGACCTTTTTCACAATGGGCTTGGATTTCAATTGGGGTCATCAACCCAAATTCATCAGTTTGGATACATTTTTCCTAACTACCACAAATTATTGCATAAGATGGACTAAAGCTATTGCTACTAAAAACTATAGGACATTGGATGTTATCCAATTCCTTGAGGAGAACATCATAACCAAATTTGGTTATCCTTTTTCCCTCATTTGTGACAATGGGCAAGCCTTTTCCTCTTCATATTTCAATGAATGGGCCTATGATAATAAGATAATCATCAAGTTTTGCATAAATTATTATCCCCAAGGAAATGGAGTGGTTGAGTCAACAAACAAAAATCTTGATCAATGTCCATCAAGAAATCAGTAGACAAGAGGCCAAGAGAGTGGCATTATTTTTCTAAAGTATGCATTATGGGCTGATAGAAAAGATATAAGAAAGCTCTAAAGTCTTCTCCATTTTTATTGGTGTATGGACAACAACATGTCTTCCCAATCACCTTTAGATTGCCAACCTATGAGTTTATGTAGGAGTACATGGAAGGAGAAGAAAAAATTGAAGCAATAATTTTAGACATTCTCTAAATGGAATATGCAAGAGATTCATCCCTACAAAAACTTTAGTATGCATCAATATATTGTCAAGATGATGGTTTGATAAGAGGGCTAAAGTGAAAACATTCAAAATATCAAATTTAGTGCTTTTATGGGACAAATCTCATGAGAAGAAAGGGAAACATAGCAAATTCTCACCATTGTTGGATTGAGCCTTATCAAATAGCTGATATTTTAGGCCAAAACACTTTCATATTGAAAGATTTACAAGGGAAATAAGTAATGCTTCCAGTCAATGGTCAATTCCTAAAACATTACTTCTTTGTGGCCCCATCACAAGTCCCAATGGAATGATCAAATTAGGGAAGTAGATTAGTTTCCCTTCATGTTTATTTCTTTGCATAGATTAGTTTCCTTTTTGCATTCCATATTTTCTTAGTTTATCTATTATTTTCAATTTGTTCTTTATTTTGTATAATTTTCTTTCATGTTTTTTGTGTTTGTTTCTTGTGTTTGGCCTGCCTTTCATTTATGTAAAACAAATTGAGTCACTTACTTGTTGGAAGGTATGATTGTGTTTAGAAGTTGGAAAAGTGGATAACAAGAAATGTTGATAAAAGAATATGAAAATGAAACTTAGTATCTCTGAATCAAATCTATCCTTAGAAAATTGAATTACCCAAAGTATTGAGTGGATTTTAGAAAGGTTCTAACCATTGAAAAGGATGATATTCACAAGGAAATAAAGAAAAAACTAAAGTTTTCTTCTTGATCTTGTTTGTTGTCAAAGAGGAGTGCCTAAATGATTCATTTGATAAAAACATTAACCTGACTAACTTGGTTCCTAAACCTCTAAAGGGAAGGCATTGAAAATATGCTAATCAAAAAATTAAATGAGAGGACTTCTTTGAAAGGTGATTCTGAAATCTCCATCAAGGCTATATACTTGATTGGCAGTGGAGCAAGGTCATGAAAGGAGACAAAGGCATCTATGTCAGGGCTATGGACACCTGGATGGAAGTAAAGCAATGCCCAATCATTCCCCTTTTAAACCATCCCAAAATAAAAGAAAAATAAGAAAAAAACCATTCATTAATTATCAAATGAGCCTCTCATCCCAAAATGATTACATTTTCAAGCAAGAACATGGTTAATGAACTAATTACACACATGCAACTCACTTTTCTTCATTATTATGACTTAGTATAACACTGAATATGATTAAGTTATTCAATTTTGAAAGGAATGCTTACATTTGAGATACTCAGCTTTGAATTCATATTCTTTTATCAACATTTTTCTAAATATAGAAATCTAAGTTCTAAATACACGGTAGTATTTTCCCCATCGAGTCGATTTGTTATTGCATAACTCCCCCCACTTGTTTTAAATGATTAAATCCAAATGGTAACCCTCCTAATATTCATGCAGTTTGATAACATCCAAGTGTCTACCTTTAAAGAGCTTTGATTTGCATTATCTAGCTTGTTTTGTTGAAAAGATTGAATTTTTTATTGAACTTAGATTAAATATTTATACTTAGTCAAAATTTCAGGTTTCTTAACTAATTGAAAGTTTAGCTTCTTCTTGCAATTCAAAAGGTAAATCATGAACAGTCATAGAATTCAAACCTTAGTCTTTATCTGCATTGTTGAAAACTTAGTCTTTGGATGCCTTGTTGAAAACTTAATTTTTGTTAGATTTTAAAATTCTAGTCTTTCGCAGAAAAACAATGGAAAAACCACAAAGAAAAGAGGAAACCCAAAATAGTTTTATGCAAACTTGGAGAAAATGAAAATCCATGGAGTTGATTAATTCCATGAAGTAAAGGATGTAGTCTACTCATGGAATCTGTGATGCAAGAAAATTGTATCGTGAGGAAAAACAAGAGGAGTTAGATATAAATAAGTTTGGAAGCGACAAAACAAAGAATTTAGCGTTCTACTTGTTTTCAAAGAACTTAGTGTTCTACAAGTTTTCAAGGACTTAGTTTTTCGTGGGTTCACCTAGCTCGTGGAGCAAAGGAAGCATGACCACGCGTTTAACAAATGAAGATGACATTTTTGGCATAGCATAAAGAAATGGCTAAGTGTAGAGCATTAATAGACTAAGTGTGTGCAAGTTGGAAAGCCGCAAAACAAAGAAATTCTAGTGCTCCACGGACTTTTCAAATGTCAGTACTTTGCAAACTTTTCAAATGCAAGTATCCCGTGGATCTTCAAATTCTAGTGCTTTGCAGAATTTTCAAACATCAGTACTCTGTGGTTTCAGGAACTTAGTGAGCTAAGAGAATTGAAACTAACACCTAATAGTTCCAAAACAAAGCTAACTAAACAAGGATCATCATGCTAAGAGCTTAAAGAGACTAAATATCAACAACATGCATAGAACTTTGAAGGAAATCAAACTAACATGTTAAGCATTATTCTCTACTCTTTGAAAGCTAAACTAGAAATGGACCTATGTAGATCCTTAGCAATCAAAATGTGATTGTTTTTTTGATCCCAAGGGTTTGAGAATGGAGTCTCATCAAGACATGGCTACAAGGCCATTTTGATTCTCTCCATATGACTCAAAAGCTTGGATGGATGAAATGCAAGATGAAGATACCTAACTCAACACTAATGGAGGATGCTCAAAGATGAAAATGCCTATAGTTTATGTTATATGCATGTAAAGGTGTAAGAAGAAAGGTAGGAGGAGGGTTCCTTATATAACCCATTGGTTTGAAGAAGCTTTGCATCCTATTGTATGTGGGATAATAGAAAATCTAGGTTAGTAATGGATAAGCATACTTTAAGTTTTCTTTAGAGGAGTTTAATATATCATTAGTGATCCATGGGAGTTGAGGGGGTGTATTAATTAATCAAGAGTGATTAACTAATAGGTAGATGTAGGCTTATAGAAGATTTTTAGAAGAAAGTTAGCATGATCTAGGTTATGAGGGGATTTTAATCCAATAAATGATGACTTATTGATTAAACAGAAGGGGAAGTTAATTAATTAAGAATAATTAATTAATCTAGATAGAAAGGAACACTAATTAACAGAAGGTCGTTAATCGGTGTCATTGAGTGATAGAAGAGTTAATTAATTAGCGTAATGTAATTAATCAATGGTGATAAAAGAGATAAGGTGTGTTATTGACGATATGTCATCAATTTGTGAAAAGGGGATAATTAGCGTAATTTAAGTATTTAAATTGCTCAATCCAAATTATAGGTGTCTACATTTTCCCCTCTTTGGGGTGGCGTAAGTGATGCCACTTCAAAGATAGTAGACAAGTATAAACATGTGAATTTTGAAGAGATAGAAGAAAAATTAGTGGAGTGAAGGATGCCCCCTCGAGTGTCGATGGGGTGATGAAAGAGGTCGATCGACGATCGAAAAGATGAAGGAAATGGAAAGAGGAATGGGGAGGGGCAGGATGCCCCAAGTGAATTAGAAGAATAATGTTGATAGGAGAATGATATAGAAGAAAAATGAAGATGGAGAGAAAAGAACGAGCTTTCATCCAGTGTATTGAAACAACTTTTGTGTCATCATATTGCCAGTGATCTACATCATCGGTCCTTATTAAAAATATAAGCATACGAAAAAAGTGTAGAATGACATGAAAATCCATAATACGAATAATTGTCCATTGCTAAAAACACCAACTCAATGCAACATACAAATGCAATGCAATACGAGAAGTAAACAAGCTCATTTAACAAGGAAACAAAGTACAAACACACATACTCAAGCCAACAATGGTCAAGATGGTTGCACAAATGTTTTGTTATCAAGCTGAAGATCCCCAAATGTTCATGATTAATGACAAGGGTTAAAAATGATGCCCCAAGAAAGGATACATGCGAGGGAAATTGATGAAGGATGCATGGTCCAATGATAAAGCTTTGTGTGCTATGAAACAGTACCAGGCAACTCGATGTGCCCCAGAGTACAGACGAAGAAAGTAGTCTAGCTTTGTAAATGGTTGTAGATCCAGGTGATCCAAGTCATTTGGTTCAAGAACATGTGAAAATGCCAGCAAGATATGGGATGAATACCATGCGTGTGACACAAATTTCAGCCGCATACGAGCTTTTTACCAATTTTTGTAAATTTTTGAATTTTTACAATTTTTAGGAGTTTTTGATTGATTTTATAATTTTTTTGAAAATTTTTTTTTTTTTTAATTTTTAGTGATTTTTTCAATTTTTTAGAAGAAATGAGAGGATGAAGGATCACCTGAAGCAAGAAAAATTCCCCAAGGAGAAGAAACAGGTGCACAGGTAGCAAAAATATGCCCAACGGGATGAAAATAAGTTTAAAATAATTATTTAATAAAAATAATTATCACGACGGGTAGAAGAAAAAGTTAGAATGACCACAGTGGTCAAAACATGCCCTAGGGGAAGCACAGTGGGTTAAAACAACTAAATATACCCCTCCAAGGGGGTAAATCATTGTGAATAGTTCACTTTTTTACCACAACCCTACCAATTTTTACCGTGAGACACCATGAGCTACGAGCAAGATGGCGAGAGTGCAGAACCCGTAGGAGGCATGCTGACACCATTCGGGAGTACGTATGGGATGAGGAAGATGGACCCTTCATGAGTACCCCATCCCTCTTCCTGTCAATTTTTGCATTTAATTACATTTATTAGGTTAATTAGGAGGTTAAAAATGTGTGCACATGCCCTAGGGGCGCACAGGCATCCATGGGTGTGTGCATGCATCTTAAATGTATGTGTGCACATGTGCACATATCAAAAAATGTGTGTGTGCACACATGTAGGTAACAAAAATGGGTGTGCATGCATCTGGGGTATGAAAGTGTGTACATGCAGGTGCACACATGCTAGAATGTTCTGCACAAATGTCCTGAAGGATGCACACGCATGAGTCGGGTGGAGGTAGTTAGGTTGCACGTGCACATGAAAACATGAGTGCACAGGTGTCATAGACAACACACACATACCAGAAAGGGTGTGCACTTTACCAAAAGGGCGTGCAGGTGCTAAAGAAGGGAAATTTGAAACTTAGAAGAAAAAAAATAGTAGATTTTCAGAGGAATGTTAGTTAATGATTAGGATAGTGTAGATGAAATACAAGTAGTATTTAGAAGAATAGAAAAATAATAGAAGAAAAGAAAGTGTTAACATGTGTTGTGTTATTTTACAGAGATGACTATCAACACTATAGACTAGAGGAGTGACATGGCCGACTAGCTACCCTAGAGGCTAGCTTCCGTCAGTGAGACAGGCGGATGATGGACATTCTGCTAGAGGTCACATGGTTAGCTCATGTGGCACAGATGCCACAGATTACCCTAGACCATGGCCTACTCACAACCTTAGCTGAGAGATGGCATAGTGAGAGCAAGTGCTTTCGGCTCCCTACTGGAGAGATGATTCTGACTTGGAGGATGTCTGCATATACTGCGAGTTCCGATCGTTTGGAAATTGATTGAGTATATCAGTGATGAGTTGAGATTACAGACTTCCTTATTGAGGTTTTTGGATGTGATGATATACCTCGCACCGAGGTATGACAGTGCACTTGCACCGATGTATTGTAGATCCCAATCTACATTGCATGCCTTGTGTATTTGATGGCTCTTGTCAGTGGCTTTCTACTTACTGACAAGACAAGTACTTCTTTTCCACTTGGCCTCATTAGTGTTATACGAGGATTGTTTCAAGGTGAGAGATACTTGTAGGGCCAGTGTATGTTGGCACATCTATATTGGGATTTACACCTGATTACATACCATGGTCAGAAGACTGTGGGTCCTACCATGCTACTACAGATATGGGCATGGGATCACATAGCGATTGGTTGCCCCATAAGTGTTCTACGAGTTGAGGATCCAGATGAGCCATCAGTGATGGGATGGGTCCCTATTGGAGATGATATCCAGGGCACATGGGGGATACCTATCATTATCGTAGAGTTTTTGATGATATTCAGCAACATATGATAGTATGGAGACCCTACTGCCATTATCAGTGGGTCGAGGACACATAGATGAGTTGAGTATAGCCATGGTTGAGCATTTCTTGATTGGAAGTCAGGGCTACATTACAGAGTTTTACAGAGTAGATTAGTGTCACCTACTAGTTTGGTGCAGTGTAGGATGTACCTCATCCTGATATGTGGTATGCCACCGAGATGCTAAGAGATTTGACATGGGGTCGTTAATCCAGACAACTAGGGCCCGAGCTAGTTTTGATCAGATGGTGCCACAGCTTGGATTTCGTTGAGACATTAGGGATCCTATGGAGTTACAACAGAGTATGCACCCTGGTACCTGATAATTTTACCTCATCGTCTCACCATTCCACAGGCCGTATGGATGCAGGGTTAGGCCACCTCCCGAGGAGTACAGTGACAGTGACGATGATGATGACGAATGATGATTTGATGGTCAGGGTCACGAAGATGGTGTTATGATCCTCATGTGCGTATTTCACTAATGCTCGAGGTGGTGTAACAGGGGTCCTCCACTATTATAGTGACATAGGATAGAGGTAGATTCCAGGACAGTGACAAATCTCAGTTTTCTGACAGATACAGATGCCCCGAGTGGGTATACCAGTTGGGATACATGCGCTACTATAATATGTGCCTCTTCAGAGAGTAGCACCATAGGGTCCGCTGCTAAGAGGAGTACCACAACATGGGCCAGTTGGTAGCCCACCACATAGTCTACCTAGAGGTGGAGGGGGTGGTGGTGATGGAGGTGGAGGAGATGGGGGCGGTAGGGGAGATGCCAGTTGGTTTCCAGCAAGATCCAGTAGCTGGCATCTCAGATGGCACATATTACAAGCCTATTACAATCAGTCTATGGCCCAGGTACAGGTAGTTACCATAGAGAGGGACCAGGCCCAGGTACAGGTTCAGACTATTACTACAGAGAGAGATTTGCTGACTACAAAGCACACACAGGCTCAGGCTGATGTAGCTAGAGTTATTAGAGAGCGTGATGCTCTATTATGGGAATCCTCATCAGCTGGATGGTGGATATTTTATCATATGTCATGAGAGCTAGTGGTGAGGCCTCCTATTACAAGGTTGCATACCACCAGGCAGTTCCAGATGGACAGAGGGTTACTCCATTTGATCAGTTGGATATTAGCAGGTCTAGATCAAGGTCTCAGAGGACCTCTCGATCAACTCGATCAGTGTAGCAGTCTATAGTACAATAGATCATAGCGGCCTCTACAGGGCATCCCATTAGCAACATCCTCCTCTTCAGGGTCCTAGGTCGGGCAGTCTAGGAGAGGGAAAGAGTCGTGGTTGACTCTACCTTATTTATCATGTATTTACATATGTATGTATCAGATGTACGCCTCTTATGAAGGCTCATTTTTTATCTATTGTACATGATGTATCATTTTTTATTGCTCCTCATGATGAAGGCTCACTTTTGATTCATGCCTATGATGGCAGATTTTGTATCCAGATGATGTATACTTTGAGACACATATGTATATGGACATTTGATTTTGACATGTATGATTATTATGATGATTGGACTCTATATTATTGATGTTGTTGTATATGTATCACATGTTTTTGATTTATGATATATCCTTAGATGATATCATTTGTATTGTACATGAGATGTTTTTGATTAGTCCACTTGATGATATGGATGATATTGGTGCAGGGGGGTAGATTTTGATATTTGTGATCCCTCTTGCCCCATTGATGATATGATATGTGATGATTAGCTTAGCATACATGTATGATGTAGACTTAGAATTTTATTGATATATGATGTATATATGATGTTAGATGTGATGATATATGATGATGATGTGATAACAAACAATGTACAAGTAACAAAGCAAGCACAAGAAAAAGTTAACAAATCTACCAAATATACACATTAAACAACTTAACAACACAACTATGCACAATTATAAACAAGCATATAAAAACACACTCCATATGTACAAATAAGAATGAATCTAATCTAAGCAAGAAAAGATCAATCTAAAAGGTATGTTTAAGCAACACACTATACAAATGTACAAGCAAGCAAAACTATACAAACAATGTACACACAAACAAACAAAGCAAGAAATAAATAAGGAAACAAAGCAAGTAAACTACTACTATGTTTTTGTAAGACTATTTTCAAAGTGTTTTGTGTTGTTTTTGGGAGTTTTGCGAAACAATTTTCTATTGTTTTTTTGTATTTTCTAGTTTTCGAATGTTTTTGGGTTTTCAACATATTTGAATGTTTTTGTGTTTCGAATGTTTTTTTCCGAAGCTATGTACAGGAAACCAAGAAACATGGATGCCCCCAACATTAGATGGGAATATACAAAGGAAAATGCCACATGTTATAAAAAGGAGAAGATTGAAGATTCCCCCAAGTTATGGGAATATACAAAGGTAATCTCTTCATATAAAACAAGGGGAGAACCAATGTTAGATCAAGGCTTTGATAGGATAGGCTCACAAAGAATCTCAGATGCAGGTGTGGAACTAGCTCAAGGCTAAGTAAAGGTACCCCCTAGATGCAAGATGCTTGTGAACAACAAATCCTCCCAAGGTGTCGAAACCGGTTTTCACCAAGGGACCTATCCAAAGTGCCACAATTGCGTGGTTTTCACATTTGGATGACCTGTTTTCTTTTCTCTTTTTCTCTTTTTTTTTTTTTTTTCATGATTTTTTACTTTTTTGGTTGTTTTCTAATTTTTGCGCCATGTTCAAGCATAGAACTGCTTGAGGTGCATGGCATTCATGGGTTCACATAGCTCATCTCCATCAGGATAGGTAAGCTTGTATGCTCCTGACCCAAATTTGGCCACAATGACATAGGGTCCTAACCAATGAGGTTCGAACTTGCCTTTCTTTTCTCTCTCCTTCACTGTGTTGAATTGATTTTCCTTCAACACCAAATCTCTGACCTCAAACTGAATGAGGTATGATTCTCTTGTTGTAGCTCTGTGAAACTCTGTTCTGATACACTTTGAGATGGTTGAGTGCATGGGATGCGCCTTTCATCTAGTAGCTCCAGTTCTGCCAATCTAGCCACTTTGTAATCCTCATCTTTATCTAGATAGTCCCTAAGAGATATTCTCAGGGAGGGAAGCTCTATTTCTAGGGGGATGATGGATTCAGTTCCAAACACTAGGGAATAAGGTGTCACACTAGTAGGGGTACGAATGGAGGTCCTATAAGCCCAGAGGGCAGGGTGAATTTGTAAATGCCAATTGTGACCTGTTTTACTCACCATCTTCTCCATGATCCAAACAAGTGTTTTATTAGTGGCCTTTGCTTTCCCATTACCTTGAGGGTAATATGGTGTGGACCACTTTAATCGTATCTGAAAGTGCTGACATAGAGCTTTCACCATCTTGTTCTTGAAATATTTTCCATTGTCAGCGACAATGGCAGAAGGAATGCCATAACGACAGATGAGGTGGTTCATGATGAACTTTGATATTTGAGCACCTGTAACATATGTCAATGGAACAACCTCCACCCACTTGGTGAAGTATTATGTGGCCATTATAATGTGTGTATGACCATCAGATGAAGTAGGGGTAAGCTTCCCTATTAGGTCCAATCCCCATTTAGAGAATGGCCACGGTGTTGTGATTGGTGTAAAGGTTGTGACGACGTGCATGGATGAAGTTCCCATACTTCTGGCATAACACACACTTCTTCACATAATTGCAACAATCTATCTCCATGGTAGGCCAGTAATAGCCTACCCTTAATAACTTCTTTGTTAAAACCATCCCATTTGTATGGGCTCCACACACTCCTTCGTGTACCTCCTTGATTGCTCGTACTGACTCTGCTACATCTAAACAATGCAACAAATTCCCATCATAGCCACGATGGTAGAGGGTGCCTCCTAGGAGGGTGTAATGAGCTATTTTATGGATAAGGATTTGTTTCTTAGAATGGGTGATGTTTGGAGGAAAGGTACCACTTTGGAGGTAGTTAAAGATGGGTTCATACCATGGGGAGAAGGGACCAACAACTTCACATGCCAGGCATGATTCTGGCATATCATATGCAGGTTGACATAGATTTTCAACAAAAAATGGCATATCATTGTTCTCTGGTGGAATCCATAGCATAGAACCCACTGTTTCCATTGCATCTGCAGATCTATTTTGTGCCCTTGGAATTTTTTCAAAGGTGATGCACACAAAATATTCTTTTAGAGTTTCTACCAACCTTTTATATGGGATGAGTTTGTCATCCTTGACTTTGTATTCATCGTTGACTTGCTTGATAATCAGTTGTGAATCACCAATGACCTTAAGGTGGTGGATATTCCATTTTATAGCCAGCTTCATCCCAACAATGAGCACTTCATATTCTGTAATGTTATTTGTGCATGGAAATCCAAGACAGAAGGCTTGAGGTATGGGGTCTCCTGTAGGAGTGATTAGCACTACACCTGCCCCTGAACCATGGAAAGTAAATGATCCATCAAAATGTACTTTCCATATGACATATTCTTCAATGTACATTAATGATGCATCTGGTAGGTCCAAACACATCAGGCTCTGTTCCAGGTAAGGGTGCCTCTGCCAGTTGGTCTGTGAGCACCTGTCCTTTTACTGACTTTTGGTGTACATACTCAATATCAAATTCACTGAAGTAGGATGATCCAATTAGCCATCCTACCAGTAAGGGTGGGTTTTGATAATAGGTATTTGAGCGGGTCAACTTTGGATATAAGCTTGGTTTTGGTATTCAATAGATAATGGAAAAGTTTTTGGAAGGTAAAAACAATGGCCAAACAAGCTTTTTCAATTTGGGGATAGTTGAGCTCATATGCAATTAGGGTACGACTGAGATAGTACACTACTTTTTCTTTTTGGCTTAGGTCATACTGAGCAAGCAAGGTGCCAATAGAAAATTGGGTTACTGATATATATAACAAAAGTGGCTCACCTGGGGTTGGTGGCATGAGGACTGGTGGATTTTCCAAATATTGCTTGAGCAAGGAAAAGGCTTGTTGTTGCTCTGGTCCCCAAATGAAGTCAACGTCCTTTTTAAGAAAATGGGTGAAGGAGTGACATTTTTCGGCAAGCTATGAGATAAAGTGGTGGATGGCTTGTATTTTCCCTTGCAAGCTATGTAGTTGCTTGATGTTCTTGGGAGGAGGCATTTCAGTAATGATAGTTACTTTAGCAGGGTCTACCTCTATCCCTCTTCTTGATACAATGAAGCCCAATAGCTTCCCTGATAACACCCCAAAGACACACTTCCTCATGGATTTAACCTAACCTTATATTCTCAGAGACATTCAAAAAATGCACCTCAAGACCTCAGGATGGTCTTCTCTTGTCTTTTATTTTCCTAGGATATCATCCACATAGTCCTCCATGATGTCGTTAAGCATGTCATGGAATATTATGGTCATCTCCCTTTGATAAGTTGTGCACTAACATTTTTAAGGCCGAAGGGCATTACCTGATAACAGAATGTCCCCCAAGGGGTTGTAAAGGTCCATCTTATGTTGATCTTCCTCTACTATTTTGATTTGGTTATAGCCAGAAAATCCATCCATAAGAGATAGCATTTCATAGCCTGCAGTCGAATCAACAATCATGTCAATGTTTGGTAGGGGAAAATCATCTTTAGGACATGCCTTGTTGATGTCTCGAAAGTTTAGTGCAGATTCTGATTCCAATAGGTTTCTTTTGAACTGGAACTATGTTAGATATCCACTCAGAGTAGTCAATGGGTCTGATAAACCCTGCTGCCAACAGTTTTTCTAACTCTTCTTTGACCAGAAGGGCCACTCATGGATGCATTTTCCATAGCTTCTATTTAATGGCTTTGTGTCTGCATGCACAACTAAGTTATGCACCACCAAAGATGGATCTAAGCCTAACATATCCACATAAGACCATGTGAATATGTCCACAAATTCTCTAAGAAGCATAGTGAAATTTTTTGTTCCTGTGCTGAAAGCGAAGCTCCCAGCTTGACTATCTTTGGTTGCTCTTTGTTCCAATATTAACGTCAATAGTTTCTTCCACAAGCATCTTTGACATATCCTCCATATGTGTAGGATTGGGAGGGAGGTTGAGATCTTCTTCTAAGGGCATCTCATTGATATTTTCACCCTCAAGTGTGGTCACTTCTTTTGTCCATTGATTTTTTTATTTGTTGGTCGGCCAACGCCTCAAAGAGGTTTTCACTGTGCGACTTGGACTTATATTTTTGCCAGGCTTTGTAGAGGAACTTTTTCCCTCACTTTTTCTTATATTTTTCTGACCATGAAGCTCAGCCTCCTCCCCGAAGTATGCACAGGTATCCAGGTCAATGAAGAAACCCTTCTTGTGGTCTCCAATAGGAATAGTGTCATGTATGCCCATAAATTCTGTAATAGCCTCATCGTTCTCAAAGAGGTCCAGTGGCACGTGACATTGTTGGTCCCAATCAACAAGGGTAGGGTATACAAGGTCAATTTTTGGATTGGCAGGGGTTATGGTAAGGAAAACGGTATCCATAAAAAGGTTCGTAGAGGCAAGATCCTCGTATTGGCTATGGTGGGAATCTGTGTCACTATCCAAATAAATAGAGCTATCCTCGCATTCAGAGGAGGTAGCATCTTGGTCCATGGGGTGCACCCCATAGGGATTGAATACTGATACCATACCATTCTATTTTGAAATGTGGAAGTGGGACTGGTTCTCTTATTCCTTGTTCAAAATTTCCACATCCAAGTCCTTTGTAACCCATGGAATACATCATTCTACTAGATTTTGTGTATTCTGGGATTTTATAGCAGATAGGCTTAGTGTCCTCAGGGACCCAAATTGTAGGAGGGTCCAACAATTTCTCTTCTGCAAGTAGACCACCAGGTAAGAATGTCCCAATTGTTTGTTCATGTCAAGGTCATTTGAAGTGGTAGTTGGGTTTGCCTCTTGTTTTAGGTGACAAGGATAGATCTGAGACTAGGAGAGCCTGTTGAATATTATATTCTCCACAACCGTACTCAAGAATCTTCATCTCCCATGAATCAAAGGGAGAGGTAGATGTAGAAGCACCATGAGCACAAGAACTGAGAGAGTCTGAAATCTACCCATGACTCAAGAGCTTCTAACTGAAGGGGGACAACAATATCGGTGGAGGGACAGTCATATGCATTCCTACACACAAAGCTATTGAGAGCTCTGTAGTGGGCAAAGGGTTCTGGATCTCCTTGAATAGTAATAGTGTGTCCCTCATGTTTCAATTTGATACATTGGTGAAATGTCGATGGTATGGCCTGCATGGCATGAATCCATGGGTGACCAAGAAGCATATTGTATGGAAGCTCCAAGTCTAAGACATGAAACTTTGTGTTGTGACAAGTGGGCCCTACTTCCATCGGCAGTGTTATTGTACCAGCCATTCCCATTCCACATTGTCATATGTGGTTATGGTGATAATGTGGGACTCTAGATCTTCTTCTGTGCATCCCAACTATTTAATTAGCTTCAACGTGCATATGTTTAACCCTGACCCATTTTCCACAAGCACCCTCTTTATCTTTCAGCGAGTAACAAATACTTCTATGTAAAGAGGAAGGTTATGCATATGATCTTCATTAGGGATTTCATTGTGGTTAAATGCAATGTGTTCACTTGGTGCAATATTTTCCACCACAACGTGTAGGTGAGAAGGATCTACTTCAGTTGACACTCCTGACCCCTGGAGAGTTTTATAAAGGATGTCCTTATGTACGTTTGATATTTTAAGAAGATCTAAGATTGAAATCTTAGCAGACGTCTTCTCAAGTTGGTCTAGGATATTGTACTGACTATCCTGAGGGGTAGACAGAGGAGGTTCTGGGATCACGAGATGAGCATGCCTTGTTACCACAATGCAATCTCTTCCCTTGATCCTAATGGTATTGACACACTCATCAGAAGAGTGAACACATCCAATAAGTGAGTCATATTGATTGTTATCATTTTTGGTATAAACATAATTTGTGGCTTTATAGCTTTGGGAAGACTCTCCCTGATCCAGATTTTTCTCACCTGTTTACCATGTTTTGGGAAAGGCTCTTTGAATATTCCCATCCTTTGATTTGGCATTTGATTTGATTCTGGTGAATCGACTTCTATCTCCCCACTATCAATAAGATCTTGGATGAAGTGGCATAGTCTTAAGCATTTGTCTGTCTTATGTCCTTTTACACGATGGAAATCACAATACTCATGTTCCTTATACCATGAAGGTTTAGGTGCATTGTCATCAAAGGGTATCATTGTAGGATATGTCACCATGTTCACTGCATCTAGTTGTTTTAAGATTACAGGACAAGGAATCCGTAAGAGGAGTGAATGCTCTACATTTAACTAGTGGTTGGATTGGCCCTTTGGTCAGTTTAAAAGGTGGACCAACTTGGACTGCTTGTATGCATTTAGAATCCATGATTCCATCTCCTACGACATTCTTGTTTTTATTAAATATTTTGGGCTTGTCCATAGGTTTTGAAGACTGATTGTCTTTTGAAAATGGTTTGAGTGTCCCTTTTGCAATTAGATCCTTTTCTATTTGTGTACCCTTCTCGATAACCTCTTCAAAGTTTCAAACAAAATGCATTTGTAGATGAAAGGAAATGTCTTGGATTTAAATTTGGTACAAAGATGCTAATGAGTTGTTTTTCAGGGATCGAGCAAGGGAAGCGACTAGCTAGCCCCCACCATCTTTGTAGGAAACTTGCAAAGGTTTCATTTGGTCATTTTTTGGCATTACATAGGTCTGACATGGTTATGTCACTTTCAACATTAAAGGAGAAATGATGAACAATTTTTTCCACTAGTTCTGGCCATGTGAAGATAGACCCATGAGGTAAGTGAAGGAACCACTCTAAAGCTTGTCCCCCTAGACTTTTTGGAAATAGTCGTATGAGGTAATTATCATTGTACGCCACTTCTTGGCATGCCATGTAAAAATATTTTACATGATCTCATGGATCACCTTTCCCTTTGTATTTATCAAATTTTGGGAAATCAAATTTCTTAGGAAAAGGGTGTATGCAACATAGCCTTATCAAATGGATAAGGGCATAGCTCTTCATATTGATACTTCTTGTTATGTCCTACATTTTTTCTTGAAGGCTTGTGAGTGTTGCTTTCATAGATTGTAACTCTTGTGAAAGAATTTTCTCCTTAGTGGGGGAAGCTGGCATATACACGTGACTATTTTTTGACATTTCTCCCTCTTGGTTTTCTGTGTGAAGCTCACTATTTCTAACCTTAGGTTTCTCCCGATGTACATTTTTGTTTGTCTCTTTTTGTACATGGGATGCTAGAAAAGCTAATTGTTGACTAAGGTGTTGAATTTTTTGTTGTATAGTGACTTCTTCATCATGAGGTTCCTCTTCATTTTCATGGAGAGGGGGTTGTTCCATGTTTTTCATGTTCCACTCTTACCCTATGTGGCATTCTGATGAGTGGAATTTTAAAACCCCATGTTGTCATTTCCAATGTTTGAGGTGGAAGCATTTCCATGTCCTAAAATGTCATCCATATTAATGAGGGGCATTCTTCCTCATTAGCATTATTTGTAGGTGGAATAGTTTCATGTTCAGTTGGAATTCTAGCACCTAATTCCACAACTCTTGTGAGTACTCTATCTTTGTTTAGAAAGAGGAACTCATCTAATTGGGTGGGTCAAATTCGAAATCCATGTGTGGTGATCCCAACTCATCACCACTATGGTCTACCATCTCATCCTCTTCCTTTGCTATGGAAAATAAAGGTCCTAAATCATGACCGATAAAGGGATTTGGCCCTTGTTTGTTTGATGTTTCCCATGCTTGTCTCTTGGATCCCATTCTTGTTATGGGGGCCATAGAAAATGAGAATTTCACTAAGGTGTTTTGTTGAATTTGTCCAAGGGTATAATCAAACCTAAGTGAAAACCTAGAATGAGATGTTTACTAAGGACGCACAAAGAATGTCAAAAGGCTAAAGAATAATGAATGTCAATGAATCAAGGGATCAAAGTGATTGTCCTAAATGGATAAGTCAAAATGACGAATAATCGCAAGACACAATCACATAAGGTTTTTTCTAAACTAATCAATCAATGAAGTACTTCCTAAATGTTTCCAAATGGTAGTTTGACATTTAAGATGATCAACAAAATGTCACTACTTATGTCAAGTTCAAAATGAACAAGGCGTAAGTAATAACAAGAGGTTGATGTGATTTCCAAGTAAATTATACTTAAAGTGAGTTTAAGTCCAAGACAAGACCTAAATCTCAAAAAGTGGGGGTTACGAATATGAACAACGTAATAATACCACTAAGATACATTAACCAAAATTTTGGAAAAGTAAGGTATTAATATCAAAATTAATATTAGTACGACACACACAAGGTAACAACAACACCTTTCAAAATCGAGGTAATGTTTGAAATCAAACCAAGGCTAAAGTATACCAAGGAATTGTTAAGGTGTGCATAACGTAATATTACAATCTAGACACTTAGGTTGAGTTTGCAAGAAACAAGATGTAAGTATCAAAATTGTTGTGATACGATACAAGCAACGTAACACTTCAAAGGAGAATCGAGTGAAGAATCAAGCCTAACTACAATGACGATCTTGACTTGGGTATCAAGATCAAATGGCTATCAAGATATGAAAATGTACCAACACACTTTCAACATTTACCATCCAGTCTCAAGCAAGGACAAATGTAAACAGGTGCAAAAGTGGTGGACATGATCGATTGATAACACACATATGGTTTCTCTTCTTTTGATCAACAAAGTGTCAAAAGAAAGCAAAGGAAGTAGATCAAGTGAGGTTGAAAAGTGTTTGGCCTCACTTCAGAAAAGTTTCACCTTGCCTTATGGCGAGTGAAAAAATAAGAAAAAGTAATGCTTCACAAATTTCATGGTGAATGACATGTAGTTTGAACTTTAATGGACTCTCCCTTTGTTCGATAAACAAAGTTTTGACTCCAAGAAAGTTCTCACCTTTGCGAAGGCTCTTTAAAACAACTGATTGGCTTGATACGGTCAAGTTGGCTCCAAGACAGAATGGCTTTCCTAGGTGGTTCCCTCAACTAGGTGTCACAAGATATCCTTGTGAGCTCAATTTACCAAGAAAGTCACACTGACTAGTCTTGGAGTATCTCAGCTTTACTTTACCCCCTTCAAATACAATGAGAAATGAATGTGTTTAGTTGTATTCTCACTGGGGTCACGATACAGATAACTTTGATGCTAAATCTCACGTGTAAACTAGTCAAGTAGGTGTGTGGAGCACTTCCCATTTCATCCACAAGGTTCCCTCTTGTGTGGACTACTTTGGGGTTCCTAGGACCACCCCCATTGTTGTAGCTTAAGGCTTATGCCAAAGGGGTTATGTCCTAGTTTTAAGCAGGACGAGGCATACCCTTATCTGAACCTGCATATACAGTGTGATGAATGTGGTGTTTTTTTTAATCTTTTAGACTTAATGTGGTTTATTCATTCACCGTTTGGTAACCTGCAACACACGTGTAGTTAAAAAGTTTGTTTTGGTTCTCCTTTCTTTGACAAGCATTTTTAGGTCCTACACAAAGAGTTTAGTAGTTTTCCACAAACAAAAAGAGGATAAGATGTTATTTTTGATTCTCAAGATCATCCTAAGATGTAAGAGAAGAGCATACATGACCTAGAACCCAACTATTTTAACTAGCAATGGAAAAAACACTTAACTTAAATGCACAATTTTTTCATTTTATCCAATTTGACATTCATTCCCTTAGCAATAAGTGTAATGATATATTTTTTCAAAGCATAGAAAAGATGTAGAAATCATTTCTGATTCCCAAGATCACCTAAAGGTGCTAGGGAAGAGCCTACACGACTCTAATCTCATAGACAAGCATGAAACATTCATTTACTTTGAACAAACCAAATAAGCAAAAAACACATGAAGATATACCTTGCAAAACAAAAGTTAATCTCAAGTTGGTGTCACTCAGATTTCACCCTGAAATCTGTGACTACCCTATCCGAAAAATTTCGTACTTTTAAAATAATGGGTCATTTGTTGTTTTTATTGCCTGAAAGTTCCTGTATTGCACCAAGATAATCCTAAAGAGCCATATTAGCCCTTTTCGCCAAATACCCAGATGCCCAAAATTGTTTTATTCTGTCATCGGGATTTGTCTGCGGGAAATTTGTATTTAATTATTTTGAGCCCCGTATGAGGCTATTTGCGCTCCGTTTTAACTCTGTTATGAGCGGATATGTTATTATTCCTATGTACCAGAAGGATTTTAACTTATTCTAAGTTTTGGGCTTTATATGTAACTTTTGGCAATTTTTCGTGTTTTTGTGGTGTCCCGTTTCGTTTTCTGTAAAATTTCTCTGGAATAACTCCTTCGCCGGGTAAGCCCGATTTTTGGCCTGGAGCAGCTGGAAAACATACACGCACATTTTGCCCGGAGGAAGTCATCATCCGAGGTCTGGATCACTGGGAAAAAGCGAAGTCGTGCACAGAAAAGCCCCTGCGGGGATGGGCGCATTTTTGGAAAACAAAGGATTTAAGCTGCGATGGGAAAAACATAAGCCGCAGGCAGGATGGGAATTGTATACCTGCCTGGCAGGGTACTTTTTCCCGTGTTATAAAAGTCACTTAAGCTGCAGTGGGAAAAATAGAGGCCGCAGGCAGGTGGGAATTTATTGCCTGCCTTGCAGGGTGAAAATTCCCATGATATAATAAAAGGAAAGTGACTTAAGTGAAATCATGGGATTTTAGTGCCTGCCTTGCAGGGTAAAGAATCCCATTGTCAAAGTCAAATCACTTAAGTGGATCATGGGATTGTGGTGCCTGCCTTGCAGGGTAAAAAATCCCATTGTCAGAAATTCTTAAAAATAGAATTCTATTATGCAAAAAAGTGCGACCCACCTTGGGTGAATAATAATGCATTAAATAAATATTTGTTAATATTTATTCACCCAATTTTGGCACCCAGGCTTGTGGAAAAGTCAACAAAAGCAAAGGGGAATAAATCAATTGGAAATAGAATTCTAAAATTAAATAAATTTAATTTATTTAATGCAGCCCCTTTTGAGAAGGATTTGGGCATTAATACTTTTTAAAGTATTAAATGATTATATTAATTCCTATTTTCAGTGGCTATGGTCAAAGCACACTGTGAAGCTTAAGTGAAGTGAAGTGTGGAGGATTAAATTGGATTAATTTAATTTATTGGATGGCTTGTCCTTAAACATGCTATTTTTTAAAAGAGAAAAAGCATGATTTTTAATTAATTAATTGCCTTTAATTGTTAGGGCAATTATTAATTATAGAATTGTGAAGGTTATATAAGCATGGGCAGCCATATGGGTGAATTATTTAATTCACAGGTAAAGAATTGCAGCCAAGGAGAAAAAGTGCGCCCCCCATTTGAGGAAGGATTTTGCTCAGGCAAGGTGGAAACAAAGGCTAAAAGCTTCCAGATTTGGCGCATGCTTTGGAAAAGGTTGATCTTTGTCTGCATAATTGTTTGCACAGGTGTTACAGGAGCTCAGGTGTTGATTGAAAGGATTCATGCTCTTTTTATGTGCAAATTAAACACCATTTTTTGGGGCAGCAGGCTTGAAAAGTGCAGATTTTTACAATTAAAATTCACTATTCATGCTCCGGTGGCCATTTTTGTCTGAATAAATTGCAGGAATTCATTACAGGTGCTTTATAAAGGAAAAGGAGTTTTTATCAATGTCCAATACATTGCATATATCCTCCGAATCTAAAGAATTGTCCAGAATCTGCACCAGTATTGAAGAATTCCAGTCAAATAAGAAGAAAAAGACATTCAGACAAAGATAGACAAAGCTATGGCGAAGAAAGATGAAAAAGAAACCTCTTGCTAAATTGATAGACAGATCCAGAGCAGGACTTCACTCATGCGAGCAGGAGAAGCTTCACTCATGTGTGCAGATTGAAAGCAGTGGAATTATTCAAGTTGCATCTTTTCCATCCATAGCCCAGTTGCCAAAGTTTGTTATGCAGGTGCAGATCCATATCCAGATCCATATGCAGATCCAGATCCAGATCTCATAGTTGCAAAAGCTTCTGGCACAAAGGCTTCATCCTCTTGTTTTGAATGCAGCCCAGTGAAGAAGATAGTGCGTGGAAAATTCCTTCCAAGATCCGGTGCATGTGCTCTCATCTTCCAGTTGAAGCTTTCATTGAATTTTCATTCATCCGGAGTGCTTTCCAGAATTTTTAATTGCTCATATGCAATTAAAAATAAGGATGATGAGTTATCTACGGCCAACCTTGCACTGATGCATGTACAACAGAAGAACTGCAAAAGCTTCGAAGGATAAAAGAGAAGACAATGTGAAGGAAAAATTCCAGCTTGCTTCCAATTCCAACTGCTTGCAATTCCAGCTTGTTTCCAGATCCAGCTTGCTTCCAATTCCAACTGCTTGCAATTCCAGCTTGTTTCCAGATCCAGCCGCTTCAAGATCCAACTAATTCTAGCTTGTTTCCAGATCCAGTTTGAATCAGCTGCATGCAGACATGAAAAAAGACAAAGTTAGCTTTCCTCTTCCTTCTTCTTTCCTCCGACAAAGTCAGCTTTCCTCTTCCTTCTTCTTTCCTTCGACAAAGTAATTGAGCGATCAATTCAATTATACAACTTAAGTGATTGGTTTAAAAGCCATTACTTGAAGAAGTCAACTACTTGGAGATAGGTGGCGGACGTGCATAATAGAAGGTTCTATTTTCAGTTGCAAATCATACATGTCATGCAAAGAGGAATTCCAGGAAGGAGATTGCCAGTTGTTTCTTTTCGACTTCCACATGTGTCAGTTCAACTAAAGCTTCCAGCTTGTAATTGCCCCTCTACATTCTATAAGTAGAGGAAGAACCTTCGGGTTAATCATCGATCAGAATTCATAAGCAAGCAATCTTGTGTTCTAGACTTTGTGCTGAACCCCTGAGAGCAACTTGTTGCAAAGGAATACAAAGGAGTAGGTTTCCGGAGAACTTTGTGTCACGGTGTACTGTGTTTCTTGCTTTTAAATCTTAGATCTCTTAAAGTAAACTTTGTGTTATTTTAGATCTGGATCTAGAACTACCTTTGTTTTAGAATTCTGTGTGTTCATATCTATTAAGTTTCTTCTATGTGCATGCAATTAGCTCTGATATCTACTGAATTGGGATGCACATCTTCCTTACTTTCTTCTCTGTAATTCCTTTACTTCCTTCTTCTATAATTTTCCTTTCTTAAACAACTGCTTACTTGCTGCAGAACTTCTTAGTTATGGTTCATGAACTAAGTGGTTAAAGTAAAACCCCTGATAGATAAAAACACATTTATATTGACAAATCTGACACGGGAGCCTCACCGGTTAAATGAGGGAGATTTATCTCATGACTGCCTAGGTTTGATGCTATGCAGAAAATCTAGCCAACAGTTTTTGGCGACTTCGCTGGGGAAGAACTATCTTTAGACCTATCAAATATTATCTACCCTGAATGATCTATAGGTGTGGTATTCCTCACAAGTTTCAACCTGGCTGAACGTCCATTCACCCGATGCCTTTTGTAGGTGTTAGGAAGTGAGTGTATCAATGTAGTGCTATAAGACTTTTAGGTTAGCAAATGGGGTCAGTGTTCACTCATGCTCCTCAAGTATAGAAGTTTCATAGTCTAGATCTTATCACCAGGAAGAAGAGTTGCACGCTCATCCAGATCTGGATTATCTTCAGCACTAATCCGGCAGCTGGAATATGAAGTTGATCAAGTCAACTCTTGGAGAATATGTTGGTACAAAAACGTGTTATCAAGTTGGCCAAGACCAGATATACCCATTCTGGCCAACCTGCAGCGACCTGTTCCAAAAAATGGAAAACATGCTATTTGAACCTCTGTAATCTTAACTCCTCCTATGCATGTTTTACCTAAAGGGATTTTATACATTTTAATCGCAGAAATTGACAACATGTTAGTGTATAAGCTAGATAGAATACCTCAGAATGTGCTAAGTTGGAATGGAAAGGTTATGTTCATATCTTAGTGAAGAGTGCATTGCAGTCGAACATGACCAGATGTATCTGTTAGACTCTAAGTAGTAAACTCTGCCATGATTTGTGCTGTCTACATGGTTCTACCGCCTAGCTTTTGGCAGTATAACCAACTGGGCTACTATTACGAGATGCGTTAAAGGAAAAGATTCAAGTGCAGTGTGAAGATTCACACTTTGTGTCTTCATTTGGATTTTGTTTTGCAGGAGCCACATGAGCACATGCGGGATTTTATTGCAAAATTCCAAAGATTACTGTACAAAATTCCGGCTTCTGCTTCTCTGAATGACTGAGAATCAAAAGGTGTTCTTCATCAATGCTTTGCTTCCTGAATTAAGCTATAACGCGAAGAGCACTCCGGCTGATTTTGTTTTAAAGCAGCTCAAACCATCAATTGCCGTTAAAATTGAAGACGACCTCATCATGGCTTGGAAAGATAAAGATGCAACCTTGTACACTGAAAGTTCATCCCTCCTGCGACTACTTCCGATTCACTACGCAAACGTTAGCAATGAATGAAAAGCAGATTGACGAAACAATTGCTCAAATGGCTCCAAGGCACAATACTGCCCCTGCTCGGAAGTTCAACAACCAGAACGCCTTGCTGGTTTCCCAAAGATAGCATTGAAGCTGCTCCCAGAAACAATGTGAGATGAATGAATAAGACCAGGACGCTGATGTTGGTCCATTCGAGACCTGATGATTGTGTAGCTCCTGCTGCGACTCCAACATTTACCTCCAAGTTTTTATAAGCAAAGGACAAATGTAAAGGTGCAAAAGTGGTGGACATGATCGATTGATCACACGCATATGGTGCCTTCTTTTGATCAACAAAGTGTCAAAAGAAAGCAAATTGAAGTGATCAATGAGGTTTGATGAAAAGTATTTGGCACTCACTTCTAAGAAAGTTTCGCCTCGACTTATGGAGAAGTGAAAAAATAAGAAAAGTAATGCTCCAAATTAGTGGAAAAGACGCATAGTTTTGAAATTTAATGGACTTCCTTTGTTGCAAACAAGTTTCAACCCAAGAAAGTTCTCACTTTGCGAAGGCTCTTTTAAAACAAAGATTGACTTGATATGGTCACGTTGGCTAGAGACAAAATGCTTTCCTAGGTGGTTCCTCACAGGTGTCACAAGATACCATTGCAAGCTCCAATTACCAGAAAGTCACATTGACTAGTCTTGGAGTATATCAGCTTTACTTATACCTCCTTCAAATACAATGAGAATGATGTGTTTAGTTGTATCTCATTGGGGTTATAATACAGATAACTTCGATGCTAAATCTCACTTGTAAACTAGTCAAGTAGGTGTGTGAGCACTTCCCGTTTCATCCACAAGGTTCCCTCTTGTGTGGACTACTTTGGGGTTCCTAGGACCACCCCCAATTATTGTAGCTTAAGGCTTTATGCCAAAGGGGCTATGTCCTAGTTTTAAGCAACGAGGCATACCCTTATCTGAACCTGCCTATACAGTATGATGAATGTGGTGTTTTTTAATCTTTTAGACTTAATTTGGTTTATTGTTCGCTGTTTTTTGACAACCTGCCAACACACGTGTAGTTAAAAAGTTGTTTTGGTTCTCCTTTCTTTGACAAGCGTTTTTTTAGATCCTACACAAAAACTTTAGTAGTTTTCCATAAACAAAAAGAGGATAAGATGGCATTTTTGATTCTCCAGATCATCCTAAGACGTTAAAAGAAGAGCATACACGACCTAGAACCCAACTTTTTAACTAAGCAATGGAAAAAACACTTAACTTAAATGCACATTTTTTTCATTTTTAGCCAATTTGACATTCATTTCCTTAGCAATAAGTGTAATGAGATATTTTTCAAAGCGTAGAAAAAGATGTAGAAATAATTTTTGATTCCCAAGATCACCTAAAGGTGCTAGGGAAGAGCCTACACGACTCTAATCTCATAGACAAGCATGAAACATTCATTTACTTTGAACAAACCAAATAAGCAAAAAACACATGAAGATATACCTTGCAAAACAAAAGTTAATCTCAAGTTGGTGTCACTCAGATTTCACCCTGAAATCTGTGACTACCCTATCCGAAAAATTTTCGTACTTTTAAAATAATGGGTCATTTGTTGTTTTATTGCCTGAAAGTTCCTGTATTGCACCAAGATAATCCTAAAGAGCCATATTAGCCCTTTTCGCCAAATACCCAGATGCCCAAAATTGTTTTATTCTGTCATCGGGATTTGTCTGCGGGAAATTTGTATTTAATTATTTTGAGCCCCGTATGAGGCTATTTGCGCTCCGTTTTAACTCTGTTATGAGCGGATATGTTATTATTCCTATGTACCAGAAGGATTTTAACTTATTCTAAGTTTTGGGCTTTATATGTAACTTTTGGCAATTTTTCGTGTTTTTGTGGTGTCCCGTTTCGTTTTCTGTAAAATTTCTCTGGAATAACTCCTTCGCCGGGTAAGCCCGATTTTTGGCCTGGAGCAGCTGGAAAACATACACGCACATTTTGCCCGGAGGAAGTCATCATCCGAGGTCTGGATCACTGGGAAAAAGCGAAGTCGTGCACAGGAAAGCCCCTGCGGGGATGGGCGCATTTTTGGAAAACAAAGGATTTAAGCTGCGATGGGAAAAACATAAGCCGCAGGCAGGATGGGAATTGTATACCTGCCTGGCAGGGTACTTTTTCCCGTGTTATAAAAGTCACTTAAGCTGCAGTGGGAAAAATAGAGGCCGCAGGCAGGTGGGAATTTATTGCCTACCTTGCAGGGTGAAAATTCCCATGATATAATAAAAGGAAAGTGACTTAAGTGAAATCATGGGATTTTAGTGCCTACCTTGCAGGGTAAAGAATCCCATTGTCAAAGTCAAATCACTTAAGTGGATCATGGGATTGTGGTGCCTACCTTGCAGGGTAAAAAATCCCATTGTCAGAAATTCTTAAAAATAGAATTCTATTATGCAAAAAAGTGCAACCCACCTTGGGTGAATAATAATGCATTAAATAAATATTTGTTAATATTTATTCACCCAATTTTGGCACCCAGGCTTGTGGAAAAGTCAACAAAAGCAAAGGGGAATAAATCAATTGGAAATAGAATTCTAAAATTAAATAAATTTAATTTATTTAATGCAGCCCCTTTTGAGAAGGAATTAATACTTTTTAAAGTATTAAATGATTATATTAATTCCTATTTTCAGTGGCTATGGTCAAAGCACACTGTGAAGCTTAAGTGAAGTGAAGTGTGGAGGATTAAATTGGATTAATTTAATTTATTGGATGGCTGTCCTTAAACATGCTATTTTTTAAAAGAGAAAAGCATGATTTTTAATTAATTAATTGCCTTTAATTGTTAGGGCAATTATTAATTATAGAATTATGAAGGTTATATAAGCATGGGCAGCCATATGGATTTATTATTCAACACACAGGTAAAGAATTGCAGCAAGGAGAAAAAGTGCGCCCCCATTAGAGGAAGGATTTTGCACAGACAAAGTGCTAACAAAGGCTAAAAGCTTCCAGATTTGGCGCATGCTTTGGAAAAGGTTCATCTTCGTCTGCACAATTGTTTTCACAGGTGTTAAAGGAGCTCAGGTGTTGATTGAAAGGATTCATGCTCTCTTTATGTGCAAATTAGACACCAATTTTTGGGGCAGCAGGCTTGAAAAGTGCAGATTTTTATAATTTAAATTCACTATTCATACCCCGGTGGCCATTTTTGTCTGAATAAATTGCAGGAATTCATTACAGGTGCTTTATAAAAGAAGAGGAGCTTTTATCAATGTCCAATACATTGCATATATCCTCCGAATCTAAAGAATGGTCCAATCTACACCAGTATTGAAGAATTCCAGTCAAATAAGAAGAAAAAGACATTCAGACAAAGATAGACAAAGCTATGGCGAAGAAAGATGAAAAAGAAACCTCTTGCTAAATTGATAGACAGATCCAGAGCAGGAGAAACTTCACTCATGCGTGCAGATTAAAAGCAGTGGAATTATTCAAGTTGCATCTTTTCCATCCATAGCCCAGTTGCCAAAGTTTGTTATGCAGGTGCAGATCTATATCCAGATCCATATGTAGATCCAGATCCAGATCTCATAGTTGCAAAAGCTTCTGGCACAAAGGCTTCATCCTCTTGTTTTGAATGCAACCCGTGAAGAAGATAGTGCGTGGAAAATTCCTTCCAAGATCCGGTGCATGTGCTCTCATCTTCCAGTTGAAGCTTTCATTGAATTTTCATTCATCCGGAGTGCTTTCCAGAATTTTTAATTGCTCATATGCAATTAAAAATAAGGATGACGAGTTATCTACGGCCAACCTTGCACTGATGCATGTACAACAGAAGAACTGCAAAAGCTTCGAAGGATAAAAGAGAAGACAATGTGAAGGAAAAATTCCAACTTGCTTCCAATTCCAACTGCTTGCAATTCCAGCTTGTTTCCAGATCCAGCTTGCTTCCAATTCCAACTGCTTGCAATTCCAGCTTGTTTCCAGATCCAGCCGCTTCAAGATCCAACTAATTCTAGCTTGTTTCCAGATCCAGTTTGAATCAGCTGCATGCAGACATGAAAAAAGACAAAGTTAGCTTTCCTCTTCCTTCTTCTTTCCTCCGACAAAGTCAGCTTTCCTCTTCCTTCTTCTTTCCTTCGACAAAGTAATTGAGCGATCAATTCAATTATACAACTTAAGTGATTGGTTTAAAAGCCATTACTTGAAGAAGTCAATTACTTGGAGATAGGTGGCGGACGTGCATAATAGAAGGTTCTATTTTCAGTTGCAAATCATACATGTCACGCAAAGAGGAATTCCAGGAAGGAGATTGCCAGCTGTTTCTTTTTCGACTTCCACATGTGTCAGTTCAACTAAAGCTTCCAGCTTGTAATTGCCCCTCTACATTCTATAAGTAGAGGAAGAACCTTCGGGTTAATCATCGATCAGAATTCATAAGAAGCAATCTTGTGTTCTAGACTTTGTGCTGAACCCCTGAGAGCCACTTGTTGCAGAGGAATACAAAGAAGTAGGTTTCCGGAGAACTTTGTGTCACGGCGTACTGTGTTTCTTGCTTTTAAATCTTAGATCTTTAAAGTAAACTTTGTGTTATTTTAGATCTGGATCTAGAACTACCTTTGCTTTAGAATTCTGTGTGTTCAAATCTATTAAGTTTCTTCTATGTGCATGCAATTAGCTCTGATATCTACTGATTGGGATGCACATCTTCCTTACTTCTTCTCTGTAATTCCTTTACTTCCTTCTTCTATAATTTTCCTCTCTTAAACAGCTGCTTACTTGCTGCAGAACTTCTTAGTTATGGTTCATGAACTAAGTGGTTAAAGTAAAACCCCCCTGATAGATAGATAACACATTTATTATTGACAAATCTGACACGGGAGCCTCACCGGTTAAATGAGGGAGATTTATCTCATGACTGCCTAGGTTTTATGCTATGCAGAAAATCTAGCCAACAGTTTTTGGCGACTCCGCTGGGGAACAACTATCTTTGCAGATCAAAGCTTTTCCTTTTGAAGATCAGAGTGTTTTCCCATACAAATCTCAACCTGGCTAAACGTCCATTCACCCGATCCGTGAAGGCGCAAGGAAAGACTGATCGTTTCTTCAGATTGCAGGAGCAATTCAATTTCAATCATCCTCCTCAAGTTAGAAGCCGCAGATCTAGTCTTTCACCAGGAAGAAGAGTGCACGCTAATCCAGATCCGGATCATCTTCAGCATAATCCGGTAACTGGAATTATTCATCAAGTATATTCTCAAAGAAGACGTGCTCCTTTCATGATGTTGCATCGAAACCCACTTGCCCCTGCAGCGCCTGTTCCATGGGGTGCAGCCTTTGGACCTCTAAATCTGACTCCTCCTATGCATGATCTACCTAAAGGGACGAGAAAAGAATTTTCTGAAATTCTTTGGAGATGGAAAGCAAAACCCGGATGATCACTTGGCTATGTTTTTTCATATCCTGTGGAGTGCTTGCAGTCGAACATGAAGATGTATCTGTCCGGCTCTTCATAGAGACTTTGCATGACTTGGCTAGAGAATGGTTCTACCGGCTAGCTCCTGGCACCATAACCAACTGGGCTACTATGCGGGATGTGTTCCTGAAAAGATTCAAGGCAGCCGAAGATTCTAGCACATTGATTACTCAGCTCACTCAGTTGAAGAAGGAGCCACATGAGCACATGCGGGATTTTATTGCAAAATTCCAAAGATTACTATACAAAATTCCAGCTTCTGCTTCTTTGAATGATGAGAATCAAAAGGTGTTCTTCATCAACGCTTTTACTTCCTGAAGTAAGCTATCAACTGCGAAGAGCACGTCCTGCTGATTTGTTAGCAGCTGAAAACATGGCGGTTGAAATTGAAGATGACCTCATCATGGCTGGAAAGATAAAGAGCAAACACTTCTAGAGCTGAAAGTTCATCCTCTGCTACTACTTCCGATTCACTATTGCAAAAGTTAGCAAATGAGATGATGCAGATGAAGAAACAAATGGCTCAAATAGCTCAGGGCAACAACACTGCTCCTGCTCGGAATTTCAACAACAACCGGAACCGCATTGCTGGTTCCCAAAGATTAGCAATTGAAGCTGCTCCCAGAAACAACGTGGAGATGAATGAAGAAGAAGACCTGGAAGTTGACACTGATCAGCTTCGAGGATGATGATTTTATAGGTCCCTGCTGGCGACTCCAACATTAATTACCTGAACTACAAATTTGAACATGACGATGAGAAACTTCATGAAGATAATCATGGTCATACATATGCAGTACTTACAAGATCACAAACTCGCCAAGCTGAAGCATTAGCAGACGAGCAAAAAGGGGGCATCCTTTTACCTTCTTCCTTAGCTCCTAGAGATAAGAATGCAAGTTCTTCATTTCAACCACAGAAAGCGGCTCAGGTATCTGAATCTATTCCTTCCCCTCGACATGGTTGATCATGCCAAGAAAATTAAAGTTCAAATGTCAGAAGCCGAATACCTGAGATATTTTCCTAAGCAGTTAAATATGCTAGTCGAATATATGCAATCACCAGGACAATCCAGTAAATCAAAAGGCCTTTTTCCTAAACCCAAAGATATTCCACCCCAGAACAACACTGCAGTTGTGATATCCTCACCATCTTCTGAAAGAGTAGAACCTTTTTATGTCTCTCATATTGCTTAATGGTTTCAAGTTAAGCAATTGCATTCTAGATTCAGGGCGCTTCTGATAATATCATGCCAGCTAAAGTTGCAGATGCTCTTGGGCTTACCCTGACAAAGACCATAAAAAGGTGCTACTCCATGGAGAGACAAGTCCCTTTAATCGGACAAATCAAAGATGCACAAGCTGTTTTTTGGCAACTTTTCCTAACAAAAGATTAAAGATGACAATTCTTAGTTGCAGATATTCCTGTTTGCTACGGGATGTTACTGAGTAGAAACTTTTGCAAAGAGCTGGGAGGAGAAGTAAAGATGGATTGGTCCTACGTGCATATTCCTATCAAAGGGCTTAACCAGAAGTTGGAGCCAGAAAAGAAGTCTAAATACACGGTTACAAAATATGAGGATCCTAGATCTCTAGATTCTTTTTTCAGGGATCTGACCGTGGGGTCTATTTCTTGAAAACGGATAAAGACATTCTAGACCCAAAACTGTCAACTAGAACCAGAGCCAGCAAAAGAAGAAGAATTGGAAATGGATAAAGGCGTTCCAGAGCAAGAGCTTCAACCAGAGCTAGCAAAAGAAGAAGAAAAAGTTTGGACTCTGGAGTTTAAAGGCACTTGCTGTTCTTTTGGATCAGGAGCTGGTGCTATGTTAATATCTCCAGATCATGAGATATTCCCATACACTCTCACAAGCTGATGTTCAAGAATACCAATCATACGGCGGAGTATGAAGCATTGCTTCTAGGAATGGAACAAGCTAAGAAGAAAGGAGTAAAAATTCTCAAAGCCCAAGGAGATGCTGAACTTCTAGTAAAGCAGGTTCGAGGGCAAAGTCAAGTCAAAAGAGATAAGTTGGAGCATTACAGAGATAAAGTGCTTTCCGCCACATTCAATTTTGCAGCCTTCTCTATTGACTTCGTTCCAATAAACCAAAACTCCAAGGTAGATTCTTTGGCAGTCACGGCTGCACTATTGAATCCGGATAGACCACCATCCATATTCAGACAAGGAAACTATAAAGTGGAGATGGTCTACCACCCCAGAATCCCTGAACAAAACATCTGCATGTCTACATGTTGAAGGAAGTGAATTCACCACCACGACAAACAGTCAAAGGAAAAAGGTGATCCAGGTTATGATGATAGTAGTGGAGTAGTCCAACCAAAAGGTAACAAAATCCCTAGGGGTTTAGTTTCCTTAGTGGAGACTTTTCAACAAGAATGATCAATACCTGACGAAGAACAAAGAATACGGTGATAGTTCTTCCTTCGTTTTACAGCCGGTAAATCTGGGAACGGAGCAAGTTGATGCAGACTTACCTGTCACGGAGAGAAGAAAGGATGAGCCACCACCAGATGAAGTTGATAAGGACTTACCTAGAGTATTTGACAAGAAGGCCAAAGAAAGGAAGTTCAAGATTGGAGATTGGGTACTCTGGTGGGACAAGAGACATGAACCGAAGGGCATACACGACAAATTTGATCCACTATGGAAAGGGTCCTTCATGATAAAAAGAGCTGCGGGAATGGATACTTTCTTCCTTGCCTACCGGGATGGAATTGAGTTACCATTGCCTTTCAACGGGGAGCATCTGAAGCTCTGTTAGGAATCAGAAGAAGCAGGGTAAAACCTGTATGTACATAAATAAAACTTTGTTTGTTTTTCTTGTCTTGTTTTGTTTTTTGTGCTTTTGTGTTGTGTTTGTTTGCCTGACCCTGTGCCCAAAAGACAAGATACGAGAACCAGAGATGCTGGGATCTCATCTTTTCCCTTTGTCATTCTGACAAGAGAAAAAGATGTCCACAGACGGAGCCAACTGGTGTCACTCAGATTTCACCCTGAAATCTGTGACTACCCTATCCGAAAAATTTTCGTACTTTTAAAATAATGGGTCATTTGTTGTTTTTATTGCCTGAAAGTTCCTGTATTGCACCAAGATAATCCTAAAGAGCCATATTAGCCCTTTTCGCCAAATACCCAGATGCCCAAAATTGTTTTATTCTGTCATCGGGATTTGTCTGCGGGAAATTTGTATTTAATTATTTTGAGCCCCGTATGAGGCTATTTGCGCTCCGTTTTAACTCTGTTATGAGCGGATATGTTATTATTCCTATGTACCAGAAGGATTTTAACTTATTCTAAGTTTTGGGCTTTATATGTAACTTTTGGCAATTTTTCGTGTTTTTGTGGTGTCCCGTTTCGTTTTCTGTAAAATTTCTCTGGAATAACTCCTTCGCCGGGTAAGCCCGATTTTTGGCCTGGAGCAGCTGGAAAACATACACGCACATTTTGCCCGGAGGAAGTCATCATCCGAGGTCTGGATCACTGGGAAAAAGCGAAGTCGTGCACAGGAAAGCCCCTGCGGGGATGGGCGCATTTTTGGAAAACAAAGGATTTAAGCTGCGATGGGAAAAACATAAGCCGCAGGCAGGATGGGAATTGTATACCTGCCTGGCAGGGTACTTTTTCCCGTGTTATAAAAGTCACTTAAGCTGCAGTGGGAAAAATAGAGGCCGCAGGCAGGTGGGAATTTATTGCCTACCTTGCAGGGTGAAAATTCCCATGATATAATAAAAGGAAAGTGACTTAAGTGAAATCATGGGATTTTAGTGCCTACCTTGCAGGGTAAAGAATCCCATTGTCAAAGTCAAATCACTTAAGTGGATCATGGGATTGTGGTGCCTACCTTGCAGGGTAAAAAATCCCATTGTCAGAAATTCTTAAAAATAGAATTCTATTATGCAAAAAAGTGCGACCCACCTTGGGTGAATAATAATGCATTAAATAAATATTTGTTAATATTTATTCACCCAATTTTGGCACCCAGGCTTGTGGAAAAGTCAACAAAAGCAAAGGGGAATAAATCAATTGGAAATAGAATTCTAAAATTAAATAAATTTAATTTATTTAATGCAGCCCCTTTTGAGAAGGAATTAATACTTTTTAAAGTATTAAATGATTATATTAATTCCTATTTTCAGTGGCTATGGTCAAAGCACACTGTGAAGCTTAAGTGAAGTGAAGTGTGGAGGATTAAATTGGATTAATTTAATTTATTGGATGGCTGTCCTTAAACATGCTATTTTTTAAAAGAGAAAAGCATGATTTTTAATTAATTAATTGCCTTTAATTGTTAGGGCAATTATTAATTATAGAATTATGAAGGTTATATAAGCATGGGCAGCCATATGGATTTATTATTCAACACACAGGTAAAGAATTGCAGCAAGGAGAAAAAGTGCGCCCCCATTAGAGGAAGGATTTTGCACAGACAAAGTGCTAACAAAGGCTAAAAGCTTCCAGATTTGGCGCATGCTTTGGAAAAGGTTCATCTTCGTCTGCACAATTGTTTTCACAGGTGTTAAAGGAGCTCAGGTGTTGATTGAAAGGATTCATGCTCTCTTTATGTGCAAATTAGACACCAATTTTTGGGGCAGCAGGCTTGAAAAGTGCAGATTTTTATAATTTAAATTCACTATTCATACCCCGGTGGCCATTTTTGTCTGAATAAATTGCAGGAATTCATTACAGGTGCTTTATAAAAGAAGAGGAGCTTTTATCAATGTCCAATACATTGCATATATCCTCCGAATCTAAAGAATTGTCCAAATCTACACCAGTATTGAAGAATTCCAGTCAAATAAGAAGAAAAAGACATTCAGACAAAGATAGACAAAGCTATGGCGAAGAAAGATGAAAAAGAAACCTCTTGCTAAATTGATAGACAGATCCAGAGCAGGAGAAACTTCACTCATGCGTGCAGATTGAAAGTAGTGGAATTATTCAAGTTGCATCTTTTCCATCCATAGCCCAGTTGCCAAAGTTTGTTATGCAGGTGCAGATCTATATCCAGATCCATATGCAGATCCAGATCCAGATCTCATAGTTGCAAAAGCTTCTGGCACAAAGGCTTCATCCTCTTGTTTTGAATGCAACCCGTGAAGAAGATAGTGCGTGGAAAATTCCTTCCAAGATCCGGTGCATGTGCTCTCATCTTCCAGTTGAAGCTTTCATTGAATTTTCATTCATCCGGAGTGCTTTCCAGAATTTTTAATTGCTCATATGCAATTAAAAATAAGGATGATGAGTTATCTACGGCCAACCTTGCACTGATGCATGTACAACAGAAGAACTGCAAAAGCTTCGAAGGATAAAAGAGAAGACAATGTGAAGGAAAAATTCCAGCTTGCTTCCAATTCCAACTGCTTGCAATTCCAGCTTGTTTCCAGATCCAGCTTGCTTCCAATTCCAACTGCTTGCAATTCCAGCTTGTTTCCAGATCCAGCCGCTTCAAGATCCAACTAATTCTAGCTTGTTTCCAGATCCAGTTTGAATCAGCTGCATGCAGACATGAAAAAAGACAAAGTTAGCTTTCCTCTTCCTTCTTCTTTCCTCCGACAAAGTCAGCTTTCCTCTTCCTTCTTCTTTCCTTCGACAAAGTAATTGAGCGATCAATTCAATTATACAACTTAAGTGATTGGTTTAAAAGCCATTACTTGAAGAAGTCAATTACTTGGAGATAGGTGGCGGACGTGCATAATAGAAGGTTCTATTTTCAGTTGCAAATCATACATGTCACGCAAAGAGGAATTCCAGGAAGGAGATTGCCAGCTGTTTCTTTTTCGACTTCCACATGTGTCAGTTCAACTAAAGCTTCCAGCTTGTAATTGCCCCTCTACATTCTATAAGTAGAGGAAGAACCTTCGGGTTAATCATCGATCAGAATTCATAAGAAGCAATCTTGTGTTCTAGACTTTGTGCTGAACCCCTGAGAGCCACTTGTTGCAGAGGAATACAAAGAAGTAGGTTTCCGGAGAACTTTGTGTCACGGCGTACTGTGTTTCTTGCTTTTAAATCTTAGATCTTTAAAGTAAACTTTGTGTTATTTTAGATCTGGATCTAGAACTACCTTTGCTTTAGAATTCTGTGTGTTCAAATCTATTAAGTTTCTTCTATGTGCATGCAATTAGCTCTGATATCTACTGATTGGGATGCACATCTTCCTTACTTCTTCTCTGTAATTCCTTTACTTCCTTCTTCTATAATTTTCCTTTCTTAAACAGCTGCTTACTTACTGCAGAACTCCTTAGTTATGGTTAATGAACTAAGTTGTTAAAGTAAAACCCCTGATAGATAGAAACACATTTTATTGACAAATCTGACACGGGAGCCTCACCGGTTAAATGAGGGAGATTTATCTCATGACTGCCTAGGTTTGATGCTATGCAGAAAATCTAGCCAACACAAGTAAACCTGCAAGGAGTTAGCACATCAAAAACAAAAGCTTTTGCAAATTTTAAAACAAAATTCAAATCTATACAGTGACGCATGCACACCCTTCAGAGTGTATGTGTGCCCTTATTAACATGTGCATGCCTCTGCTAAAAATGATAGTGAGCCAAGCATGTGTGCGGGTAGAGAGTTATGTGCACGGGCAAGTTAGCATGTGCACACCCCTCTCAAATAGAGGGTAAAACAAAATCCTAACAATCCTAAAAATGATAGTGAGCCAAGCATGTGTGCGGGCAAAGAGTTATGTGTACGGGCAAGTTAGCATGTGCACACCCCTCTCAAACAGAGGGTAAAACAAAATCCTAACAAACATGTGCGCACCCAGTGAGGTGCCTACGCATGGTTTTAAGCATATGCACATACAAATAGACTGTAGGAAAACATTGAGAGCTTAATTTCATGTGCGCGGGCAGAACAATGTATGTGTGACCTCTTTAATGCATGCGTGGGTCTGACCGAAAAATGATACAGGGTATAACTAGCAACAGAATGTATGCACGAAACAAAGTATGTGTGCGTGGTCTTTTAGACACCTGCGCAAGTTTGGATGTGTGCACGCCCCTACAAATTTTACCTGCGCGTCTACTTGTAGATGACATCAAAATATAGAGCTCTGACATATGTAACTTCAAAAAGGTTATTTTTTTCCTAATTTAGCTCAAATCGAATGACAACCCATCACAATAAACCCCATAAGAGAGACTCAATGCATATAAAGATAGTGAAATAACCTAAGGATTTGAATTTATTTCACATGTGCATGATTTGGGTTAGCAAAACTTGAGAAAAAACTAGTAAAACTCATTAAAATCAAAGAGACTATGAATCCGTCACACCACGTGTGCTATATGTATCCATGTATTAATTAGCTAAGCTAAGAGAATTAAAACTAACACCTAATAGCTCCAAAACAAAGCTAATTAAACAAGGATCATCACGCTAAGAGCTTAAAGAGACTAAACATTAACAACATGCATAGAACTTTGAAGGAAATCAAACTAACATGTTAAGCATTATTCTCTACTCTTTGAAAGCTAACTAGAAATGGACCTATGTAGATCCTTAGCAATCAAAATGTGATTGTTTGTTTGATCCCAAGGGTTTGAGAATGGAGTGCCATCACGACATGGCTACAAGGTCATTTTGATTCTCTCTATATGACTCAAAAGCTTAGATGGATGAAATGCAAGATGAAGAAACCTAGCTCAACACTAATGGAGGATGCTCAAAGATGAAAATGCCTATAGTTTATGTTATATGTAAGCAAATGTGTAAGAAGAAAGGTAGGATGAGGATTCCTTATATAAGCCATTGGTTTGAAGAAGATTCACATCCTATTGTAGGTGAGATGATATCAAAGCTAGGTTAGTAATGGATAATCATACTTTAAGTTTACTTTAGAGGAGTTTAATTTATCATCAGTGATCCATGGGAGTAGAGTGGGGTGTATTAATTAATCAAGAGTGATTACCTAGTAGGTAGATGTAGGCTTATAGAGATTTTTTAGAAGAAAGTTAACATGATCTGGGTTATGAGGGGATTTTAATCCAATAAATGACGACTTATTGATTAAACAAAAGGGGAAGTTAATTAATTAATCTAGATAGAAAGGAACACTAATTAACGGAAGGTCGCTAATCAACATCTTGAGTGATAGAAGAGTTAATTAATTAGCGTAATGTAATTAATTAACGGTGATAGAAGAGATAAGGTGTGTTATTGACGATATGTCATCAATTTGCGGGAAATGGGATAGTTAGCGCAATTTAAGTATTTAAATTGCTTGATCCAAATTATAGGTGTCTATAAAACACATGGAATAAAGAAATTGAGCTTGGAATCTCGTACACTCAAGTGAAAAATGTCATTTTCATAGGGTATTTCTCATGCTGAGCCGGTTTGAGATATTTGTTTTGCATAGTCAGCTATTAGGAAAGTAATCTTGATTATTATCTGATAGAGGTAGTGAAATGAAAAGGTAATTTGTATAAATATGTATGCCTCACTTGTAAAAAGAAGGGGGGATGGCATCTTGATCAATATATGCAAGACAATTTTAACATTAACTCATGTAAGTTGATATTTCCACGGTTTCATTTCCCTCTTCTGCTGTAAATTTATGTGTCAAGAGTTCTTGATGTATCTTTTATTGCTTTCATAGGTGGTCTTTAGATTACGCTGTGCAAATTTGAAGTAAATCATTGTAGGCACAATTTTTGTGCACTTGGGTACATTTCTACGTCCTAAAAGAATGCTAGCATTTACATGATTCATAAGCAAGAAAAATAGTAGTTGACAACTCCCTTTAGCCTTTTGCTTTGTCTTCTACACTTTTATTGACCTTATAAATCTTGCACTCTTGTCAACATTTAAGTGTTTTATCTTTTTATGGCCTCGGACACTAGCACCTAGTCAAGACACTAGCGCTAGGCGCTCCCGTCCCTCTTTACCTTTTTCTTATCATTTTTGAACCCTTTCGCCTCTTAATTACTTTTTACTACTTTGGGTTGGCCTTTCAACTGTCAATTATGAAATTCAAACAAGGGGATCATATAAATACACATTTATGTTTTCAAAATAAAGGGCCAAGAACTAAGCATTACATACTACCACCTAAGCTTGCACTCAAAGGCACAAGATCATCAAAGGCATCCATCTAGCATCCATACAAGGGACAAGGGTTGCATCACATTTGTATACACAACATAGGAGGGGAAGTCTATTCTATTCTATCCCACACATTCTATACATTCACTACATTCTAGATCTAGCTTGCTATCACTATGCAACTTGCACAAGGGCATCATTTCGACACACACACAAGAACTTAATGGAGTTTGAGATGGAGTGTAGTGCTCAGTACTAAGTTTACTCTTTGGGTGACCGTGGGGGTCAGTCCGACTCCCCATTCTACATTTTTTATTTTTAGGTTTGATGTGGTTTGTGGGTATGTGCAGGTGAACTTCTTTCTTGCAGGTTACATGTATATTCACAGATCAGACAACGAATCTAGAGCGATAAACAGAAAAGGACAACGAACATCATCCGACCCTGCAAGAACCAAATCCGAAGCATCTACTTGGACACCAACACCTAGATCTACACACCAACGCTAGGTGCTCTTGTTCTCTCCCAAGCGCTTGTCTCTTACACAGTTTTAGAGCCTAGAACGTCCAACGAGCATTGACGATACTCTCCTCAGTCTGTTTCAGTTATTCACATGCCCAAATCATTCCCAGATCACTTAGAAAGTCAACTAAGTCTCTCTATTCCCCTCTCTTGCTCAGGGTTTCACATTTATATGCTTGTTTGATTGCGTCTTACTGTATATTATCATTTGTACATCATTCATTACAATAGTTAATTCTGAAATTAGATTTAATTCAATTTATATTAATTCAATCACCATAACATGTTAGAGATTAGATTAATAAGATAGATGTGCAATTTAGTAATTTAATTGGTAAATCTAACTTCCAGTTTAGCTAAGTTTTAAATCTCATTTGAATCTTTGCATCAGTAGCATTCAAATTTGAGTCTAAACTATATTTAGTGCTCCTGGTTAACAAGGAAAGTATGTTATTTCTGACAATCAAACATCAAGCGTTTAAACCACATATGTTTAAGGAGTTTTCTCTTTTCTCTCTACTACTCCTTTCCTTTGTTTATTTGAGCAACACCCTTAGATTAGATTAGTTTAGGAGGCTTTTAAAGTTAAATCAGGTGAAGAAGGTGCAGGGAGTGACGCTAGAAGGATCCATTTAGTCCAACAAACACCTCTTTAACGGTTTAAATGCCCAATACCTAACAACTTGTGCATTGAATCACATTTTTTGGTCCTAAAACGAGTAGGACATACAAACTTGTCATTTCCCCCTTTGATGTGTAACTTGTATGCATCAACAATATTATCTTGATATTATTACAATTAGCTTTGGAAACTAGTTGATTAAGATAATATTCAATCGGTTGCTACCCCCCTAAGAATCCATTTAAGTTTAATCAATAGAAGAAAATCTAGGTAGGAGTAAGAACACGTAGTTGAAATAGAACATCAAATGGATGAGCAAATGAAGCATTGACATGCAAGAGCGTCCAAACACTAACGAGAAAATAAAAAAATACATGAAAGAAAAATTCATGATAAACATGTGGACACAAGAGCTTAGATGAAAGAAATAATACTACATCAAAGAATTTAATCCAACTTGTGACCATAAGGAAAATGCCTACTTAGGGGCAAAAATCAAATGGAAGGCAAAAATGCTGATGACCGAGAAATGTGGGAAGAGAGAACGTGCATATTTTGCAATAAAAGGGTAATCGAAACAAAACGACACTACATCATGGAATGAAGAAATATAATGACATCCGTACTAGATATGGGGATAATTTGAAAGTAGACAACCTAACATTCTTGTTTGAGGAGGAAAGATTACTCAAGTTGCAAGTTTGGATCCCACACACTACTTAGTCTTACTCTTACAGATATTATTAAAATCGTTCATTCATTCAATGCCCTACAAGGTATAAAATTTGCAACTAATTAAAAATGTATTTAAAAAAAAAAAGTTGGGGGGATTAAAGACCCTGACTTAGAGGGACTAATAATTGGAGAGGGAACAACTGACGTTAGTAATAAGCGGGGCAGCCACGTGGAGAACAACCCACGTCATCAAACGGGGTTATGTTCCCGTGTATTCTTCACGCTTAAATGTGTCACTCTTACCTTTATCCACGCAATCCCCATGACTTAAAAACCTGTTATTATGAAGATGTCTTACTTATTAGATCTGCATAGGCATCAACTGCTTTATCGCCCACCAATGTCTTCCAAAATTCACTTCACCTATGTAGAGAAACACTATCTTCTTCTTTCCTCTATTTGATGGGCGGTGATAATGGGCAGCAAAGGCAAAGTTGCGTTGGCCTTAATCGGAAGGGAAAATTCGTTTAAAAATCTTTTTAGTACTACTAGGAAATCAGACAATGATGACGAAAATCAGGGATCTCCATTGGCCTCCCATTCACCGAGCAAGAAATGGGTTTCAGAGCTTTCCTCCCTCGCCAATGTCGTCGTGGGGCGCTGTGCCAGGTCTTTCTTTTCTTCTGTTTTCTCAGTTAACCATTCTGCTAAAATCTCTGGCAGGGGTAGATTCTGACACCAGCTTTGCAATTCAGTTCATCTTGACTGAATAAACTGTGGTATCCTTATTACTGGCAAGTTCAAGTTTACTTATAAGCTTTGATCATGGCGTTAAAATCTATAAGTTATAACTGTCTGGAATGTGAATGGATAAATGGGGTACAAAATTTGAACAATGTATAAGATGATTGGAAAACAATACTCTTGGGGGCTTCCAGACGGGGTGTCATACGCCTTTGATGTCTCCCTCAGCAGTGGCCTAAAAAAACTACCTTTACCTGTTACCTTTAAGAATCGCAATAAATAGTATGCAATGGCTAAGGCTCTCACCAGAAAATTGCAAAGGTACCTTGGCTTTTAAAAGTTTAAGTTTAAGGTTTTTTTTAAGGACACGGGGAAGCCAGATACTGCTTTCGGGCATAAGACAAACCCTATTTGGAGATTGCTTTTCATTGACCTTACGAAATGAAATGGTTTTAATTACATCCATGAGACCAGAATCGTTTTAATTACATCCCTGAGACCAAAATGGTTTTAATTACATCCACCAGACCATTTGCCTTACAGGTTTTAACCCCGTGATTAAGCTCTGGGTAAACCTGACCTTGCCAATCTACCTACACCTGGAGTACAAATGAATGAACGTGTAAATGACAAGCTAAATTTCTGGGACTATTGTAAGCCCACAGTCCAATTTGTTTGATATGTTTTGGGGGTAGAATGACATTGGTTGTGGGGAAATGTTGTGATTCCTATCACATTGACGGTTAGTAATTTTGTGTATTATTATATATATTTGGTTCATAATCGCGTGTATTTTGATGTGAACTTTCCTCTTTTACTGTAAATCCATCTTCCTATTTGATTGAATCCCTGTTTACTGGGTTTAGGGCATGTGATTATGTTGCAGCAAGTATAAGGCCATGGTCCCATGGAGGGGGGACTCCATAAATATCTCAGTGGGCACTCTTGAGAAAATTTAGGAGCATTTTAGCAGTTTTAAGGTCTTATGTTTTTTTATTATCTTCCTCAGCAATACTTGTCGAGATATTATAGGATCCTATTGCAGTTTTATGGTAATTTTCAGGTAATTAGGAGCATTTTAGCAGTTTTAAGGTCTTATGTTTTTTTATTATCTTCCTCAGCAATACTTGTCGAGATATTATAGGATCCTATTGCAGTTTTATGGTAATCTTCAGGTAAATAAAAATCATATTTTCCGTCTAAAATCACCACAAATTATTAGCGGGAATGCATGTTATGGTCCACATGGACAAAAATTAGCCTAAACCGTAGAGGGAAACTGCTGGCCCCCCCTGTCCAGCCACTTCTTAACTTTAGGGCGCAAAAAAGTGGAGCTCCTATTTTTTAAGCCAAGATTCTATCATTTCTTGTAGCTGGCTTCAAAAAAAAATCACGGGACTTTCTACTACAAGAAAATAGGAGTTGAATCCCCTCCATGGGACCATGCTCTAAGAGATGGATATGAAGAAATTTCAGAAACACATATCTGAAGTGGGGGACAGCCATGTTAAGGAAATAATAGGAACTTCGGGGTAACCTTGTTAAGAAAACCTAAGTAGCCGAAACGTTTTAGATACGGGAGCGGGTACGGAGTATCCGATACGCAGAAACGACAAATTTTTTTTGACCCCGGATACGACAGTACAAAAACTATATAAAAATTTAAAAAATATATAAATTTCAGCCTTCTAAATAGGAGTTTAATTATTAACCACATATTATGCATATGAAAGACAAGATAAAAGACAAGTTATAAGCTAAATAAGTGAATAAACACAACAAACAAGCTAGGATACCGATAAAACTTAGAAACTTAAAAGCTTAAAAATTAAATTAAAATACTTAAATCGAACACAATGTGAATGTCATGATATATTAAATTCAATCATAGATCAATATTCAAAGTTCAAACTATCTTTCATTGTCAATATTCATCATATTCCTCTTCATCAAGAGGATCAAGATTAGCTATATCATTATCATTACGTGGTTCATTAGAACCACATGGGCTCAAACCACTCACACTAGGGCCACTGCCAGTTGCACCCCCTTGTGCATGTAGGTCTCGTGGTGCCACAAAACTCCCCTCATCATCATATGCTCCATGGTGGGAAATGGAAGCATCCAATTCAACTATCTCTGGATCAATGTCCCAATGTCTTGTTGACCCTTCTTTGTACTCCGGCTGCTTGTGCGATAAAAGGTGCAAGTTGAAATGTATGTATACCAAATCTTCAGCCCTTTTAGCTCCCAACCTGTTGCATTTCTGTGAGTGGATGAAACTATATGTACTCTAGTTGCGCTCAGAGGAAGATGAACTTGCAACCTATTAAGGCAACCCAAACTTCAAAGTCAATGCAAAGTTCAACTTCAAACTCAAACACTTAAACTCAAATTTTAAAAAACTAAAAGAAAAGAGAATAAAAAAATTAAAAACTTACCTGTGCCAAGACCTTGATTGTAAGAGGCTGCAAGTAAACCGATGAAGTACCATAGAGGTACCACCACATATGAGCATCCATCTTGTATTTGCTTCGAAGAGCGAGAAGGCTATGACCCGTTTTTGCTATGAAATTGCCAAACTCTACCATAACCTGGTCTTGGGCCTTAGGATCAGCGAAGAGCCTAGCCAATGCCACCATATATCCCTCATTGACTTACGCATCTCTGTATGATGCTACCCTTCCTGGCAAAGAAATGATCTTTGTGCTATAAAATCTAGGAGTCAATGCAAAAGCCAGTAGATGTAATGGGGTGGTCATTTTGTTCCATTGTTCAATGAGGATTGACTTCACTTGTTTGAAAAATATTTCCTTTGGATCTTGTTCTTTTGCATTTATGACGGCTTTTATCTTCTCAATCATTGAGTCAATGCCGTCATATATCTCTGCTAGACATGGCTGATCCGTGTCAGTATACCGGATCATGCTCATAATGGGCTCTGTAAAACTCAATAGATAATCCACTCTATCCCACCAAGGGTCCTCTAAGATCACGTTCTTATCTTTTTGAGCCCGTTGAGTGTTTGATTGCCTCCATACAGACCAAAGATTGGATGCTACCATCCTCATGAGTGCCTCTCGCACCTTCACTAGTTGTCTCAAGACGATTGTGTGTGATGCAAACCGAGTCTCAACAACCTAATAAGAATGAGGAACACAAATTAAAAATAAAATTGAAAGCTAAAAGAATACTAAAAAACTTATATTTAAATTTTAAATTAAAAAAAAAGAAAGAAAACTTTTCCTTACCTTTAGTAGCTCCAACTGCGAGAATGATCTAAAAATGCCCTGTGACATGTGGTGGTTGGTGACAAACATTTGGATCTCTTCAACTTTTGCATACACTTACTGGATCCACTCTATTTTGTTTGCCATCTTCTTTAGCATTAAATTCAATGAATGCATGATACATGGTGTCCAAAAAAATATGCCCATACCGTGCCTTAACTAGCATCCCGGTAACTTTGCAATTTTTGGCGTTGTCCGTTATGACTTGGACAACATTTTCAGGTCCCACTGCCTCAATGGACTCAAAGAGAATGTTGGCTATGAATTGGGCATCCTTCACTTGCCCCTCACAATCAACCGCTTTCAAAAACATTGCCCCCTTAGGGCATACTGCAATCACATTGATTAAAGAGTGGTTTCTTGCATCTTTCCATCCATCAGAAACAATGGACACACCTATTTTGGTCCATGAGTCCCTAATTGGTTACAAGGAGGTTTCCACATTTTTTTTGTTTATCTAAAAGGGTGGTGCGGATCTTCTCATATCCTGGTGATTTATACTCTTTTGGCGCCTCATTGATGGTTTTCACCATCTCATGCCAATAAGATGATCTCACAACATTGAAAGAAAGCCCATTAACATATACACACCTTGCAATGTGTTCGTCAGCAATTTCCCTGCTCTCATTCTGAAAGGCCTTTTCCAATGGCCCTCTTGTCTAATTTTTCTTTCGTGCAAGGGAAACATCTTCATCCGTGGAGATAGAAGCCACAAATGGATGTGGCATGGCCACAATTGGGGATCTAGTAGGTGATGGAGCAACTGGAGGCCTCGTTGAACGAGATGAACCTCCTCTTTTGGCCAATGGATGACCCGCTCTCATAGCCACATTTGCCTTTGCATCTTCCTACTCTTTGATATATGCCAAAACTTTTGCTTTTGGCACCCTAGCATTATTCCTCCCCTTGCATACTCTTATACCATTACCCGTTATGGCACACAAGTGGCTTTTCACCCTACTGTAAGAGCCTTTGAATACTCCATCACAATCATTGCATTTCTATTCAAAACAAGCACCACCTGTAATTTGTTGAAGTATTGTTACATGCCTCCATAACGGTGAATTTGGGTCAAGATCCCTGACCAAAGATTGCCCAGAAGAAGAAGAACTTGTTGCCATTGTAGAAATACCTACAAGGTTAAAAAAAGCAAAGAAAACAATGGCATGCAATTGCATTGAACAATGAAAATTAAATAGAAAGAGCAAAAAAATGATGAACATAAGCAAAAAAATGTAATGTGTGAAAGATTAGACAACAAAAAAAGAAGAGAAACAAGGTTAGAAATTAAAAAAAACTTACTTTCACTTAGTAAACCACAAATCCTTCACAAATCTTCCTCCTTTACAGCTCCTCACACTCCTACAAGCTTAGCAATAGCTCCTCAGACCCTAGACAAACACAATGCAATTTTGGAGAGCCAAAGGTAAGTTTCTTTGCTTTATGTTTTGTTTTTGTGTTGTTCTTTTGTTTTATTGCTTATAGTTATCTTTTAGGGTGTAAATTAGAAGAATATTTTATTTTTTTATGTTAAGCTTTTAAAACATAAGAAAAAAAAAAAAAAAAAAACATTTTTTTGGCGGCGGGGGAGCGGGCAGGGAGTGGCAAAGTGCTGTATGCGGCCGTTTTTTGCAGGCCCCTCGCCGCTCCCTTCTCACTCTCGAGCCGCTCCCCCTGCCGTTCCTTCTCCCTACCGCTCCCGTACCCGTTCCCGTTCCCGTTCCTAGTGCCCTAGGGTGCCATTTCGGCAACGTAGAAGAAAACTGATCCAAAATTCATGGAAGGCATTTACTCATTGAAATAGGCGCATTCATTAAAACTAGCGAACTGCAGTTCTAAACGTGTGGGACAGAGGACTAGGATGTGTGGGACCTACCATTGTTTGTTATCCATCTCTATAGTTGAGACCAGTGATCATTAACTTGTATGTGCGACTCTGCCCATCTACACCAATACCTTATTTACCCTGTCTATCTATCTCCTTTGGTCAGGTAACTCCAAGCATCAAAACAACAATCACCCAAGCATTTGGTCCTTTGGAGCATAATGGTTATTCCTTGAGCATATGCCTGTATTCAACAAGTTCGATGCCTATTAGAATGAATGCAACTGATATGGCATTCTATGTTTGATTGCAATGAAAAACTATTTGAATTCTACAACTAGTCAATACCTGTAAAGATTGCCAAGTATTCCGCGCTCACCTAAGGCACAAATTGACCTTATGTTCAAGTTATTGGGCATTATGAATTATCCGTTATTATGGTTCAAATCATGGGGCTTCTTTATCTACCCTTGAGAAGAGGTTCAAAATTTCTCCCACCAGTAACAAGACTTTAGAAGGAAACATCTATGAAGCTTGGATTTAGCAACATGACCTGCAAGTTGTATGGATTTTTAAGTTCTTCAAAGGTAACTGTGTAACTGAGAAGATGTAGGATCCCACTTTTTTAGACACAAGAAGTAAGACATGGAACATGAAACATAAATTGTAGCAAAAATGACTTAAGACGGTAATCTTGGGAGTTGCATCACATTGGGCATTGGTCCACAAGTGGCATATGCATGAGCAATAATAGTCATATTCATAATTTGAAGCAGTGAAGGCCGAGAAAATATCTACAAAGATAATTGTGGTCTATTTTGTGAAAAATTATCTGAATGAGTGATCCGGATTGAGCTACAACCTGGTGGAAAACACAATAATGATAGTGTTTAATGTGCTATAGTGATCAATTGACAATGAAAGAGCTGTATAAACAAACTAATTTTATTGTAATTTGAAGTGTATACAAATGCGCAAACTCCATAAGAGAGATGTATGCTTGAAGATCTTCTCTTTATTCAAAACAAGCTACTTTATATCCATACTATGGAGAATATGAAAAATTGCTAAAAATAGAATATGAAGGGTTCCGAATGGGAACCGAAAGGTCATCCTACATGGAGACCACTTGTATCCACCTTAAGAGTGGGTTCAAAAGGACAAAAGTGGAAAAATCCAAAATCTATTATTATTATATATTTTTTCAGTGCTCTTTGTTGGGGTCGTATCTCCTAGCCCGTTGACTCAAATTGCAAACTGCAGGACCCATTGGAAAGATCAAAGAGTGAACTTGAAAAAAACCACTGCGACCATAACAAAAGTGTTATTGTTGTACAATTCAAATCCTATAAATGCTCTGAAGACCCAAAAAAATGCAAGTACTAAAAGTTACCAAAAACTTGCTAAAAATAGGCTTCAAAACTTTCCAAAAATAGCTTTTTATAAATCCTTGTATGGACCATTCGTTCCTGTTTATGAACCAATGGGATGGCCCCATTGCTCCTAACTTTTGGACCAAGTGTGGAAATGAATTCTCATGCATTTGGTGAACCACTTCCCTTTGTGTGCTATCTTCCCTGGCTTCACTACTCAGTAGAGTTTTATTTGCTGATGCTTCATGTCCTTAACCATCATGTCAATGATTTGATCAAAGTTCACTGGTTGCGCATAGTCTGGGTTCAACTCTACACTTTTCAGCAGTTCACCTGTTTGATGTATCCAAGAGTGGTGGAAAGTATGGGTGGAAAAACTCAACATTGAAACTGGATACAACCTGAGGTACGATGGAGGATTAAGCTCAAATGCATTCTCACCAATTTGTTTGGTGATGGTGTATGGTTTGTTGAGTTGCTCTTTCTGTAGATATAGCCAGACCTTGTCCCCCACTTGGAATTGATGATAGGACCCGTTGGGCACCATGATGCTGTTTATACTTTAGGCCGGTTCGTTCTAGAATCTCATGAACTTTTTGGATGTGTTGAATTCGTTCTATGAAGTTGGTTGTCTTATACACTTCTGTGTATGGATAATGCTACATTAATGGGAGTCAACGGTTGGAATTTGAGACATACTTGAAATGGCTGTCCCATGGAGTTATGAAGAGCTCGATTGTAGTTGTGTTCGACAGACACAAGACTCTCATCCCATGTGTGTGGATGCTTGGAGTGATATTAATGCAGAAGCATCCAAGGTCTAGGGCAATCTTGCACAATTATGGTGAAGGATGGGTGCTCGCAAGGTTGGAGAACGTGTGAGAAGGAGAAGGCACATAAGAGTGAAAGGGCGATTGTGCGAAAGTGCATGAGCACTTTGCACAGTAGTTATCAGTGAAGAGCGCAGTGTGTAGGGGAAGTAAGAGCGCAAGTAGTGCGCGGAAGGCGTGTAAAGGAGAGCAAGTGTTAAGGAATAATGCGCAATGGTGCACATAAGATTTTGGTAGGGCAAAGAGGAGTTTTGACTTGACAAGACAGACTAGAGGCGCATAGAGATTGCGAGGAAGTTATGTGCTAGGATAGAGAGTGCGCAGAGGGTGCAGGAAGATATAGGAAGGATCGCACTATAGAGGAAGATGCCCGCATATGTTTTGAAGAAGGCCTATATGCCTGGAGATAGTGTGTGAAAGGAGCTAAAGGTGAGACTCAAACATACGAGTGCGCTGTAGAAGAAGACAAAGGCGTGGCAAATGAGTGTGAGAAAAGAATGCGCAGTAGAATGGTTAATTGGCAAAAGAAACAAAAGATGTTAGAAGGTGTTTGACAAGGGATGCTGACCAGGATGGAATGGTTAGAAGAGCCAATGACCAGATCGACGTGGCACAACCAGGAATGTCTAGATGGAGGTAGCTGAGGAAATTAAAGGAGCTCAAATTCAAATTTGAATATGAGCGGGAGAATCTAGAAGCATCTAGAAGAGGCAAGCCCGCCCAAAGGCAAATTCAAATGAGGAGAGAGAAGCAGGAAAAGAGCAGAGGGTGTAGCTATGAAAGGAGGACGAGATCACCATTTTGGGGTTAGCGCAGTTGTTGAAGGGGGTTGAAGAGGTTGTTGATTGTGCTGTGAGAACACGGTCTAGTCTATAATAGGTCTGTAGGGAGAGACCATAAAAGCTTGTAAAGCTCTGTCAGTGAGTTGTAAGCTCGTAGAGAGCAGTTGCATGTAGATGCCGTTAAGGCCATTGAGAAATAGATGAAACATTAATAGTATTCATCCCATTACGTGACTCTATAGGTGAGTGGGGAGTAATCGCCCTCCGTTAAGTGGTATCAGAGTAGGCTACGTTTATGTAAGTGGAGTTGACAGAATGCTGAATGTGAGGGAGCTAGTGTGAGAGGGTTGTGTTCTCCATCGTGAAGAAAGGTGGGTAGAGAATGCAAGTAGAGATCCTAGACTGTAACAACCAGAGAAGCTGATGATCTTGTGTGAGAAGGCAAGATGTTGCTAAGAAGAAGGGACTATTCGGATGCAACAGTCGTGGAAATGGTGATGGAGGAGCTTAATGGTGTAAAGACTAGATTGGAGAATGCAGAGGAAGACCACCAGAGGAGATAGGGTCTTGTAGTGCGAAGCAGCCAAAAGGAGGCGAAGGACTCTGTCAAGAGCGTAGAGAAGAACATGTGGAAGGAGCACTAGTGGATCGCCCAAGAGAAGACAAAGTGTGCATAGAGGCACAATTGAAGATTGTGCGAGCAGAGCGCAAAAGCAAAGAGAAGGCCAGTGCAAGAGTACCGCAGAGAGAGGATGACACAAGTGCGGGACTACCGCAAAAGGATGTGTGAGAAAAGGCGCTTAGAGAGGGCTCACAAGTTGAGCAAAGGGTGAAGAGAGAAGCCACCCAAAAGCAAACTCCAGTGATGAGAGTATCACGTTGGCAAAGGAGACTACCAAAGAGGAGAAGGATGGTCACTGTAGACCATGAGCACGCAGGAGATTGCGCGAGACCGCAACTTGAGGCGGTTGAGAAAAGGGAAGAGTGGAAGGCAAAGGTGGTGCGTAAGGAGGATATGAGCACAAAATACAAAAAAGATGCACAAAAGGATAATGTGCAGATGAGTGAAGAGGGATGCGAGGGAGAAGATGTCCCAGAGGAAGGGGCAAATGAGGTGTGTAGTTAAGTGTGCGGAAGAGGGGACCCCAATGGAGAGACAAAGCGTAGGGGGATTGCGCGGATGAAGAAAACTCCCAATAGAGGAGTTAAGGAGCGCGAAGACAAAGATGTGTGTGGCAATGGGAGCACCATTGCAAAGGAAGTAGAGGAGGGGAAGAAGTTGCCGTGAAGGCAACCAAAGCAGAGTTGCTTGTAGAAGAGGTTGCTAGAGTGCGGTGTGAAAAAGAGCACATCGGAGGGAGGGAGAGGCCTGCGAAGGTCTCAAGGAAGAAGAGCGCAACTGAAAGGAGGAATTATGCGAAGGAGAAATTGCCTTAAAGGCAATTTAGGAGTAGTCATAGGAGGAGACTTCAAGAGTGCACAATGTGAGAGGCGCACATGAGAAGGGACGTTGCGGACAAGGAAAGGCATGAAAACAGTGTGAAGATGCCGCGGGAGATAAGATAAATAAGATAATTATATTAATGTCCAATTAATGACCACAAAAGTAGGTCAAAGGGACTACAAATTATAAATGTTTCCATACAAAGCGGGAAACAAAAAGGTTTCCGAAAGAAGTACAAAGCAAGAGAAGAGGTCAAAGACCAAAAACAAAATGAAGTGGGAAACCCAAAAGTTTCTAAAGAAGTACAAATCATGAGAAGGGAAGAAGAAGAGAAGGAAGAAGACCTAGATGAAGCAATGGAGAATGTCTATCCGGGAATGGTGAATGCATCTCTCTTAACATCTGAGGCCGACTGGAAGAAACTCAAAATAGTGTGATGATCCGAAGAAGAGGAAGAGGAGGTGAGATGACGAGACCTCCCCCTATGCTGTTGTTCGTTGAAAGTAGTGTGCCTCAAGGGCCTGGTGGATCTAGTTTGCCCTCTGGTACTAGAATTGGTATAATATTGCCTGGGAGATATCGGGGGGTTAAATATGAAGCCCCTGAACTGTACTGATCTGGAGTGATGTTGGGTTGGCATCGATCTGACGCTTAGTGTCTCTCTCTGAGGGTAAAGCCGGAAAGAAGTGATCTTTTGGGGAGAGTCTGCTCTGTTAAGTGTTTGAATAGTGTTATCCCGAAGCCTAAGAGCCTCATGCATGTATAAAGTTGAGCACTTTTGATTGACATATATGAAAATTTCAGTAAGTGCACGGGTCCCTTTGAAAAGACAATGGAACCTTCCCCTAATCTCATAGTAGATGGGACAATGGAAGATGAAGTGGGCTTTCGTCTCGACTTCCTGAAGATTGCATAGTTGGCAAGTCTTGTTTGACTAATCGATCTGGTGGTCCGTCTCAATTCGAAGCCTATAAGAACCCACTATGAAATGACCCAGGGGGATGTGTAGAGCGTGCATCCAATGGCGAAGGGTATACTGAGGACGGATAACACGTCTGTCCATCAACTCCAAGAAGTGCTTTGCATAAAAAGCCATCTTTGGGCGTAACCCACCATGAGGGTTCACGCAAGTGGCATGGATGAACTATCTGTAAATATCCTCCCTGATGGTCCTGTTCAACTCCTATTTGGAAGGTAGGAGATGAGCCGGTGCGTCCACGGAGTTTCTAAAAGGAGGAAGACGATCCATCCTAATACTCACTGACTCTAAGAGAGCAGAAGCCCCAACGTACCAACAATGAGCGTCACCCGGAGAATTAGAAAGGGAAATGCTCTTCGAGGAACAATATGCCAAGTACGGGTACCTCTCCCTCCCCTCCATCAAGTCATCAAAACTCCGGATATAGTGCAAAAAGGAAACTGGGTCAAAAATGGTCTCCATCCTGAAAGGATGTGCCCCAAACTCCGCAAGAATGATGTGACGAGGAGTGGACTGCTTGCACGTGATGAAGCGACAAAGGAGAAGTGTCTGGACTCTCTCGGTTGAAGCCCAATTCGACTCGAGTAAAGAGGGCCCCCACACCATAGAGCCTTAAAGAACAATGGGTCTGATAAGAGAATCCATGAGGGACATCTTGGAGGAGATGTCCTGAAAATGGTGTCGGAAGCACTGTCGCTCGCAGAGAGCTAAGGAACCGTAACCCTTATTGACATGTGGCTGAAGGGCTTGTCTCAGGCTGAAATGTGGACCAGAGAACTGCACATCCAAGTAAGTGTAGGTATCAGTAATCTCAATCTCCTCCCCCTTGAAGAAGAAATTGAGGTGTGAGGTCTTCAACCCGTTGAAGACCATAACCTTGGTTTTACTGAGGTTGACCGTCAACTGTCGGAGATCACAAAATAACTCTAAGGCATCCAATTGTCTCTGTAGTCCTTTAGAGTCAGGAGACGAGGCTAGAAGGACCACGTCATCAACAAACAAAAGGATAGATATCAAAACTTGGTGGAGGCACCCATCACCGTTCTGGATATGCTCACAAAGAAAGGTCTCGAGCTCATCAATGTAGATCCTAAACAAAGTGGGGGACAAGGGGTAGCCTTGTTTAACCCCAACAATACTCCTGATGAAATCTAATATCCCATGAATAGTACGTAAACGACTAAGAACAATCTCATATAAATGCATGATGACAGTGTAAAGGATCTTGGAAATGCCAATGTCTTTGAGCTTTTGGAAAAGAGCCTCACGAGGAACATAATCATAAGCTTTTCGAAAGTCTACAAAGTAACAATAAACTTTTGATGAGCAATGATGTGCCTCCTCAATGATGGCCCGGGGAGTGAAGATATGGTCAATGGTCTGGTAAGCGGGCCGGAATTTCGCCTGCCCCCTGGCTTTGAGATGTCTCTGCTCTAACTCCCGGGAAAGCAACATGTGGAGAACAATAGCATAAAGCTTCGATAATGTATGGCCAACCATGATAATCCTGTAATTATTGGGGTCGGAATTGGGGCCTGATTTGTGTATCGGGTGAATGGAGTGATGGGACCAAGTCGATAGAAAACCAGAACGTACCACGTGGTTGAAAAGATCAACCAAGAAACTATCCAGCTCTTTAAAACCAAACTTGAAGACTTTAGCTGGGAAGCCCTCCTCATCAGTGGTCCTGCTATTGCTCATCACCTTGACTGCCTCTCTGATATTCCGGTAAGTGAATAAGTAACATGAGGAGGGAGGAGAATCAACTTGGATACGAGGCTTCCCAGGGATATCATATAGAGTGGAGGTGTGAGAGAACACGGACTTAGGGATAAGATCGAGAGGAAGGGGAGAGTGGCTAGGGAGGATGGTGTGACAAAAATGTCTGGGAGAGTGCTGGAGAGAAGAACACAAGATCCTTCTCCTTATGGAAATAAAGAGAAGTTTCTTATGGCGCTTTGGGGGAGGAATAAGAGGGAAGGGAGTGGATGAAGGCATGATGAAGCTGCGGTGAAGGAGTTTGCACTCATCATCGTACCACTTGTTCATAGGGCAAGATCTAGATTTATTGGGTTGATGGGAAGCGGGTGAACAACTGGGGAAAGATTTGAGGGTTGCCTCCCAAACAATGGAAGAGAGGCGAGTGTATTTGGTAACGACACAATCCAATGAGAAGAAATGGGTCACCGAAGGGAGTAGTTGACGGATGTGGGAAGAGAAGGTATTGGGGTATCCCTTATCAAACTGGAACATAATACGAGGGATGCTATGAATGGGAACAATGGCGGGAGAGGGGATATCAACCTGGAGAGAGAAAGAAAGAAGGGCATGATCAACAAGGGGGATGGGGGAAACAGAAAGGTGACAAACAAGTGATTAGAGATACTGGCTAGAAAGGACATAATCCACAACACTCACCCCCCCACCGTGAGGCCGACAAGTGAAGAAGTGAGAGTTAGGAAAGCAGGCGAGTCCATTCAGGATCAACAACTCTTGGGATTCCCCTAACTGAAGAAGGTGCCGACCATATGCAGTGAAGTGCCCTGAATCATCCTCTGATATCCTGTGAAGTCCCACTGCCTCTGGATCAATTGCCTGGGTGCAGAACACATCCTCTGATCGGTCATGGAGAGGAGTTTGGAGGGCTTTGGTACAGACATTGAAGTCCCCCATAAGGATGACTTTGCCAATTGCTGAGTATTGAGTAATACTGTCATATAGGTCACCAAAAGGATCACCATCATGGCCATTGTGAATGGCATACGGGGAGGAAGCCGAAGGAAAGTAGCATATTGCAATATAAATATCCTTGGAATGGAGCCTGCCCCTCTAATCCGGATCCACATAATTTTGGCAAACTCATCCGTGGTCACCAACGAAACCCTGCTCCGGAGGAAGTCTCTATACAAACAAGCCACACCCCCTGAACCCTTGACACCACCTGAAGCTTGTGTCTCCTGTTTGCAAGCAGAGTACCAATGGTATCCCGTGATCTTCAAAAGAGGTCGTATAGGGCTCTCGTGTGTCTCCGTGACAAAAAGGATGTCAGACGATCCTAGAGCATCATACATAAGACCAGGTGATGACCAAAAAGAACCATTACCGTTCCAACAACTAATGGAGATACCTGTACCTCGTACCCCTCTCCCTGCGGACGTGTCATTTAGAAGTCCCAGGTTGGACCTCCCATCCTGGAGGGAAAGTGTCTCTGATGACAGCTCTGAGATTCCTGATAACTGCCCCATTTCCCTAGCTTGACATGAGCTACCAAAACCAACTCTCTGGAGCGTTTGAGCTCCGCCACCTATGACCTGGTAAGATCTTCATCAAGGAAAATCTTGTTAGGGAGAGAGTATAACACCCGTTTGGCTTTGAGAGCCCTAAGCCGATCTGTTGCTGATCTGAATCTGAGGAAAAGAGTGGAGTCATAGCCCAACCAGGCTCTGTCTAGAGCAATATCGAGAATATGTAGAGTATCTCGGAGAAACTCGTTCCCAACCACCAAGGGGTCTGGTGACGAGTGAGGTAGAGGGAGTCCCCTCACCTTGAGATTCAATTCCCTCTCGTGCCTGGTACGATCCTCGGATAACTTGGCCTGAACAACCTCCTCAACAACTGCCATAGGGAAGGGAGACCCATCTTTTCCAACAACCTGAGCCCATGACCTGATGTTTGTTTTTGTTTCTTGTTATAAAGAAGCCTGCTACGACCTAATCTCTTCCTGCTTTTTTTCGAGGTCTAGGATTTCCGCATGCATGGTATCATTGGGAGGATTGAGAACCCTGTGCATCTTAAGGTATCATTGGGAGAGTGCAGAAGTTGCCCTGCAGGCAAAAGAGAAAGGAGGGGAGCATTGTGAAGAGGCTCCAGTAGTTTTGTGCAATGAAGGTGTAAGGGAAGAGAAGGAAAAGAAAAGTGGCGGGGAGAAATTGCCACAGGAAGAGGGAGAAGAAACTTGGCTCGAAGCCTCAAAGCAGACGGTGCAGTGCAAACGTAGGAGTGCCACCAATAGAGAGGACACAAAGGTGACTATGCGATGCACCAGAGAAAAGAAGATGGCGGAGTAGCCATGAGGAGAGGGAAGAGAAGTGACTGCGAGCAAGCAGATTACGACCTGACAGTACACTGATAGTCGAAGTACAGTCTAACAGAGGCCAAGAGGAGAAGGAGAAGAGAAGCTTGTGAGGAGACATCAAGCAAAGAGAATAAGGCCGTGTAGAGGAGTTGTGCAAAGAAAATTGCACAAGGAAGAAAACGTGCAATGAAGAGAAGCCCTACGCAGAAAAGGGGGAAGGTAGATGAGAAGATTTAGAAATGGATGGTTTGTAGTGGGTCCAAACCCAAAAGTGGGCAAGGAGATAGACGCGCAAAGGTAAGGAGAGTGTGGGAAGGAACTGTCGGAAAACACATGAAGAAGAGGTGGTGTGCAAGGAGTTGCATAACCTACAAGTGCGCAAAGGAAGAGAGTGTAGGGAGAAGAGGTCACGATAGAGAGGTGACGAAAGGAGAAAAGAAGAAAGAGTTCGAAAGGATCAATTGCGTAGTGGAAACTTGAGAAAAGAAGAAGGGTGAGAATGCAGAGTAGAAGCAATGCATGAAAGAAAGGGGGCGCATAGAAGAGGGGTTGTGGTGAGAAGGTGACAAGAGAATTGGAGAGAAGAAGAGAAGAAGGCAAGGAGAAAAGGAGTGTGCACAAAAGGAACATGCAAAAGAAGGAAGCCTAGAGATGAAGTGGGCAAGAAAAAAGAAAAGCCCTGAAGGCTTTAGGTGGAGGTGGACGGATGAGGGTGAGTGCATACTCGCACAAGAAAGAGTTGGAGGCGAGCACAAAATCACAAAGCAGAAGGCTCATTAGAGAAGCCTTAGGAGGAGGATGGTTCAACGCAAGTAAAGACTTGCGAAGGAGAAGAGCGGGCAGAGACTCGTAAAGGATCAAGGAGAAAGATCCATTTGGAGGTCAGGCTATAGTGGGCAAAACCTCACAAGTGTGCGCAAGATAGCGTGGGGAAGTAACCTAGAGGCGATAAAGGACTGAAAGAGAGGAATGTCGTGATGGAAGTAGCCGAGGAAATTAAAGGAGCTTAAAGTCAAATTTGAATATGAGCGGGAGAATATAGAAGCATCTAGAAGAGGCCAGCTTGCCTAAAGGAAAATTCAAATGAGGAGAGAAACGAGAAAATAGGAGAGGGTGCAACTATGAAAGGAGGATGAGTTCACCATTTCGGAGTTAGCGTAGTTGTTGAAGGGGGTTAAAGAGGTTGTTGAATGTGCTTGGGAGCACACCGTCCAGTCTAGAATAGGTATGTAGGGAGACACCATAGAAGCTCGCAAAGCTCCATTAGTGAGTTGTAAGCTCTTAGAGAGAAGCTGCATGTAAATGTCATTAAGGCCATTGAGAAATAGACGAAACATTAATAGTTTTCATCCCGTTGCGTGTCTCTGTAGGCAAGCGGGGAGTATCCACCCTCCGTTAGATACATCCAAAGAAGATGTGCAATTATGCAGTTGACTATGTCTATTTGCCCATTGGTTTGGGGTGGAATGTAGTGGATGTGTTTAGTTTTGTGTCCATCACGGACCATAGTACAGACTAGGAGATCCCCACAAATATGGAAACCTTGTTTGACTCGATTTCCTGGCAGGCCAAAATGAACTTGAACATGCTCAAAGAACAATTTTGTAGTCTCCACTACTAAGATTGTCTTCTTGCAAGGTGCCAAGATGGCCATTTTTGAGACCTTGTCAACCACTACAAAAACACAGTCATGGCCATGCTTGGTGGAAGGGAGACCTAGCATGAAATACATCAAGATGGACTCCCATGGTGTTCCTGGAATTGGTATAGGGGTGTACAGACCCTGTTTTCAATTAGCTAACTTGACAATTCTGTAGATTGTGCAAGACTTGATGTATCTGGTAACATCATGATGGAGCTTTGACCAATAGAAATACTTTTGTAAGACTGAATATTTTCTATACTCCAAAGTGACCGACAACCCGATTGTAGTGAGCCTCCCAAATCAATTTTCAACTGTCCCCTGTAGGAATACAAAGGTGTCCCATGTGGCATAAAACCCCATGTGGCATAAAACCCCTTCCTATAAATGATGCTAGAACATTTTTTCTGCCCTTAGTCCCTGGTATATGTTAGAAAATTCAGGTTCATGTTCATACATGTGAGGCCACTCTGATGTCTCATGCCCACATGAGTCAAGGATTGTTGTTAGGGAGGTAATCGGGGGCCAACTCAAACATTTAGCAACTTGGTTGGCACTTCCCTTATTGTGCAGGATGTTGAGATGGAACTGCTGTAGATAGGTGGACCATCCCTGGTGACAATCATTCTTCAACTTGCCTTGAATTTGTATGAATTGCAAAAGCTTGTGATCTGTGCGTACGATAGTCTCTTTTCTGAAAATGTAGTGTTTCCAATGTTTGCTGGCTTGCACAATGGTGTACAACTCCTTGTATGTCGAGTACTTATGCACCGTGTCAGAGAAGGTTTGATTGTGGTATGCCACTGGATGCCCATGTTAGGTGAGGACTACGCCGAGTGCATATTCTGAAGCATCTATTTCTGTCTCAAATGACTATTGTAGATCTGGCAATACTAGAGCTTGTGCCGAACAAATTCTCTACTTCATTTGTGCAAATGCCTTTTATTTGCTTTGTCCTACAAACTTTGTTTTCTCCCGTTCATGTGTTACCCGGTTCAAATGTCATGCAATGTGAGACAAACCAAGTACAAACTTGCGATAGAAGTTGGGTAATCCCAATAAACTTTGAAGTTCTGTGAGAGTCTTTGGGGTTGGCTAGTCTTAGATGACCTAGATCTTCTCTAGTTTCATGTACACACCGCTTTTATTGATGATGTATCCTAAGTATTGGATACTCTCCATGCCAAAAGAACACTTTTCTATGTTGGCATAGAGTTTATGTTGGCGCAAGGTTTGAAGGACTTGCTATACATGTTGAACGTGGTCCTCACATTTCTTACTGAAGACAAGAATGTCGTCCAGGTACACAACCACAAATGAATCAATGAATGGTCACAGGATATCATTCATTATCCTCATGAATGTTGGTGAATTTGTCAGTCCAAAAGCCATGACCAACCATTCGAACAAGCCCTCCTTAGACTTGAAGGTAGTTCTCCAAGCATCCGTTGGATTGACAGAAACTTGGTGGTACCCTGATTTCAGACCAATCTTTGTGAAAAACTTAGCTCCCCTGAGCTATTCTAGGAGGTCATTAATCCGTGGAAACGAGTATCTGGTTTTTATTGCGATTTTGTTCAAAGCTCAAAAGTCAATATAGAGCCTCCACGTCCCATCTTTCTTATAGGCAAAAGCAATCGGGCTCCCACAAGGTGATGTAGTTGGTCGAATGTGCCCTTTCTAAATCAACTCCTAAATGCGATGCTTGACTTATTCATTCTCAACTTCTGAGCGTTTATACAGGGCCGATTCAGAAATGGGGTTCTAGGTTCCAAGTCAATTAGATGTTTCACTTGACGATGTAAAGGCATACATGTCGTATGATTACATTTGTGTATTTATGCTGATAGGCGTTTCATTCTATGGGAGAGACTTGCGAATTTTGACATACATCAGAGAATCGACGACAGAGAAGACTGGTTGCGATGAAGTACAGATTCACGGTTTATGTTTTGAGCCGTCCACGTAACAGTCTTGTTGGCTAGATTTTTTGCATAGCTAAAAACCTAGGCAGTCATGAGATAAATCTCCCTCATTTACCGGTGAGGCTCCCATGTAAAATTTGTCAATTAAATATGCTAGTATCTATTTAGGGGTTTTACTTTAACCATGCAGCTCATGAACCATAGTTGTATAGTTTTGCAACAAGTAAGCAGCTGTTAAAGAAAAGAAATATCTGATGAAGAAGGAAATAATATAAACACAGGAAAGAAAGAGGGAAGATGTGCAACCCAATCAATAGATTACAGAGTTGATTGTATGCACATAGACAAAACCAATAAATATTAACACACAGAATTATAAGCAAAGACAACTTTCAAATCTAGATCTAGAATAACACAAAGTTTATAAGTAGATCTAAGACAAAAAGTTAGAAACAAAATGCACCGTGACATAAAGCTCTCCGGAAATCTGCTCCTTTCTATTCCGTTGCTTCAAATAACTATTAGGAGTTTCAGCACAAAGTCTGGAACACAAAAATGCTGCTTACAAATTCCCCTCATCAACCCGTAGGTTCTTCCTCTATTTATAGTGTATGGAGAGGAAGTTACAAATAGGAAGCTTTTAGTGAACTGACACATGTAGAAGTTGTAAAAGAAACAACTGACAATCTCCCTCATGAAATTCCTCTTTGCATGATATGCATGATTTGCAACTGAAGATAGAACCTTCTATTTTGCATGTCTGCCACCTATTTCCAAGTAGTTGACTTCTTCAAGTAATGGTTTTTAAACCAATCACTTAAGTTTTATAATTTAATTGATTGCTCAATTACTTTGTCGAAGAAAATAAGAGAAAGAAGAAGAAAGAGGAAAGCTGCCATCTTGTTCTCTTTGCATATTCTACATGCAGTTGATTCTTTTGCCCTTGATTCTCACCAAACTGGATCTGGAAGCGGCTGGATCTGGAAGCAAGTGACTGTGATTTGCTTACGGGTGTTGCCTTTGACTTGTCTTCCCTCTTATCCTTGAAGCTTTTGTAGTTCTTCTCCAGTACATCCAATACATGCATCAGTGCAATGTTTGCCGTAAATAACTCATCTTTTTTATTTTTAACTGCATATGAGCAATTAAAAATTCTGGAAAGCACTCTGGGTGAATGCAAATTCAATGAAGGCTTCAACTGGAAGATTGGGAGCACATGCACAAGATCCTGGAAGGAATTTTCCACCCACTGACTTCTACATGGGCTGTGTCAGAAAAAAAGAGGATGATTTTTTGCCAAAAGCTTTTGCAATTATGAGATTTGGATTTGGATCTGGGCTTGGATCTGTCTCTGATGTCAGCAAATCTGGAAGTAATGCATGATTTCGCTGAGCTCTCTTGTTCATCCCGCTTTGCCATGGCTGGAGCAATCTTTGTCTGAGCAAAAATCCTCCTCCTTTGGGCGCCAAAACTGTTTGGGCTGCACTCTTTTGCTAGAAGAATTAATTAATTTATCATTATGGCAACCCATGCTTATATAACCTTCATCATTCTATAATTAATAATTGTTCTTCCTATTCCTGACAATTAATTAATTAAAAATCATGCTTTTCTCTTAAACTTGGGCGCCAAAATTTGCATGCTTTGGGGCTGCATTAAATAAATTAAATTAATTTATTTTTAGCCTCCTTCCTTCAATTCTCCTTGTCTTCACACCATGCTTTGACCTCATGCGCCAAAATTAGGAATTAAATCTGTTAATTAATACTTCAAAAAGTATTATTTCTCCTCTAGATGGGTCGCACTTTTTTGCATGTTATAGGGCTGCATTAAATAAATTAAATTTATTTAATTTTATCCTTCTACTTCCAATCTCCTTTGACCTCTCATCATGCGTTGACTTTTTCTCATGCTTGGGCGCCAAAATTAGGAATAGAAACAATTAATAAATGCAATTAAAGTTATTCTTCTATTCCGAAAGGGTTCGCACTTTTTTGACATGGCTGATTTCTATTTTTAGAAGTCAATTTCTAATGGGATTATTCAACCTGCACCGCAACTCCAAAAATCCCATGATCCACTTAAGTTGTTTGACTTCCATAATGGGATTTTTTAGTTTGCAAGGCAGGTAAGAAATTCCTATCAATACGTTAAGTGATTCTCTTTTATTTTGTAATGGGAATTTTCACCTTGCAAGGCAGGTAAGAAATTCCCACTTTCTTGCTGCCTCTAATTTTCCCATCATGACTTAAGTGACTTTACTTCCATAGGAAAAAGTACCCTGCTAGGTAGGTACAAAATTCCCACCTGCCTGTTGCTACCAAAAATCCCATTGCAGCTTAAATCCATCCATTCCCAAAAATGTGACTTGCTTGGGAGAGGCTTTTTGTGCATGACTTTGTCTTTTTAGAGAGAATTTGACTTCCTATGGCAAATTCCTTCTGGCATGACGTCCTTAGATGATCTCCAGATACTCCATGCAAGAAAACAGACTGTACCGGCGAAGGAATTGACCTAGGGGAATTTCACAGAGAAAAAACACGCAAAATAATAAAAACGAAAAACGTTGCCAGAAGTCACAGACAAAGGCCAGGATCCATTCCTGGTGGAAACCCTATTGGTATATGTGAATATTGACATGCAAAACCTTAACAGGGTTAAACCGGAGCACAATTTACCTCAAATATGGCTTAAAATAATTAAATAAAAATTTCTCGCAAACAAACCCTGACGAAGGAGTAAAACGAGTTTGGGCATCTGGGTATTTGTCGAAATTGACTCATATGACTCTCTGGGAATATCTTGACGCAATACAGACATTTTCTGGCAATAAAAACAAAAAACGACCCATTATTTTAAAAGTACGAATTTTTTTACATGGGGTAATCTTAGATTTTCGGGTGAAATCTAGGGACACCAAGTCTCGTTTACACTTTGCTGACCAAATATTCACCCATATGAATAGTGTGTGACAGACGGTGATGCGAAGAGGATAAAGTGAAGCGCAGATCGTAGATGCCAGATATTATTTTGGGCAGGAACAACCATGGAAATGCGTGGGACGTACACGTATTTGATTCCCACCTTTCATGTGTCGTTTTATAAGAGTCAAACTGTTTTATAAGTGTATTTAATGCGTTGTCATTGATGTGGAGTTCTACACGTAAAGGTAAAGCGTATTTTATACTCACGCCACTAATTACCATATACCTGAAAAGAAAGTATGCATGTTGTGTCAATATATTAAATAGGCAATAACTAAATACATATAAATTTTTATTATTTATTACATATAGATATCTTAACGTAGAGTATTTACAAATTAAAACATGTCAAATTTTAAATGAAGTATTTTTAGAACAAGTTTGTTTTCAATATAAAAATTAATATAAAACATTAGTGCCCTTCACTAGCGACAGATTAAAATTGTATTGGTGTATGATTCTTGTTGATAGTTGGAACTCACATGAGTGGATATTATTGCTTGATCTATGTTCGTAGAGTATGATCTAAGTTTGCCTATGGATGTTAAGAAAAGGCTCGACCCAAAGCTTTTCGTTGTGTAGGTGTGTCGACTCAAGGGCCTAGACATCCACATCTCCAACAACAATGTTGATTGATTTTGTTGATGCTTCATCGATTCTTAATGGAGATGATACGTTGAATCATGAAGAGGAGTTAGACGGCATGGTAGGTAAGAGAAAAAGTGTGTTTGACTTAAACATATTCAAGCTTCCTATTGACAGGCAATGGTGAAGGAGACTCTGCCAAAACCTTTGAGGATAGAAAGAATGCAGACATCAAGATCATTGGCTCGAGTCTTGTCCCCATATGTGTGAGTCATCAAGATCCCTTGGCAGCTTGTGAGGAGGTTGTATTTGTTTTAACTGGGTCAGACATTTTCGTTGTGTTGCCTCCTTTATTAGGTTTGTGCATTGTGTGAATAGTAATGTTTTTTGGTAGGAATGTTGGTGAGTGAATTCACAACCAAACATTGGCGAAGCATACTTATCGATACCTCCAAGGGATGTGTTAATCGCAGCTAATAGAAGACCAGGGATGTGTTAAGAGCAACCATTGGTATTGGGTTCCAAACTTGGAACCTATTCCTCATTTTTATTTTCGCCCCTTTAAGTGACAATTACACTTGCGTGAATAATGTAAGCTAGACTGAGAATATAAAGTGTAGCACATATCACATACATTATTTGTGTAGGAACAACCATTGAATAGGTTTTGGATATACAGGTATTTAATTCCCAGTGCCAACTTTTCCTCAATCGTGTTACAAGTCCAAATATCCTCTCATCCCCAAAATATTGTCATCAATGGACCTACTATAGTGGATTATTGTTGATGTTGACCTACACTCCCAAAAGCCTTTTGAAGAAGAAAAAAATTAATTTGTCTTTGCTTTGGTTATTCATTTTTTATTAAGAAAATGATGATTTATGATGTTCTGAGCTTGTTCAACAAAATATTTCATGCCTAGAAAACATGTTCAACTCGAATGTATAAAAAACAGTGAACACATGAAATTCGGACACATATTTTACGGGTTGCATTAAGAAAAGGTTTTAACCCGAAGCTCTCCTTCGCGTAAGATCGTTGACTCAAGGTCTTGGACACCCACAACTCCAATGGAAATGCTAATTGATTTTGTTGACACTCTATTGGATCTTAATAGAGAGGATAAATTGAATGATGAATATGCACTGGAAGGTATGCAGATAAGGGAAAACGTGTGTTCAACTAAACATGTGCAAGCTTCCTATCTACAAGAAATGGTGAAGGAGACCATTCAATACCTCCATGATTGTGAAGAATGTGGATGTCAGGGTCTATGGCATGAGTCTTTTCCCCTTGGGCACAGAACATCACAATCCCTCAATATCATGTGATGAGCTTAGCTTTGGAATTTTGGGTATGACATAAGTCGAGCAGGTTGCCTCGAGATCTATGAATTGTGTGAATGAGTTTTGAACTTGGAACGTATTGGATTTTCCCCATTTTATATTTTGGACCCTTTTACTGTGAATTCCACTCGAGTGAATAATGCAAGCAAGAACGAAACAATAAAGTGGAGCACAAATAACATATATTACTTGGGTTGGGACAGTTTGAGCCATGGAATAGGTGTGGGACATGCAATTATTTAATTTCCACCTTTTTCTTTACCATGTTCTACAAGTTCAAACATCATCTTTCATCCACTAAATATTGTAATTAATGGACCCAACATAGTGTATTATTGTGGATGTTAACCTACACACCCAAAGGCTTTTGAAGAAAAAAAATAAAAAATTCTTTGGTTATTTCTTTTCAATTAAGAAAATGATGATTTATGATGTCCTAAGCTTGCTAAACAAAAGATTCATGTCAAGCAAACATGTTAAACTTCAATGTAAAAAAAATTGAACACAAGAAAAACATGTTATATTAGGAGCACCGACTCAAGGGCTTGAACATCCATAGCTCCAACAACAATGCTAATTTATTTTGTTGACACTTTGTTGACTCTTAATGGAGAGGATAAGTTAGATGACGAAGATGAGTTAGAAGGCATGGCGAGCATGGAAAAAAGCAGGTCGGACTCAGATATATTCAAGCTTCTTAATTATAAGCGATGATGAAGGAGGTCCTCTATGAAACCTTCGAAGGCAGGAAGAAGGTGGATATCAGGGTTAATGGCTTTAGTCTTTCCTTTTTAGATGTGACTCATTGTAATTCCTCGGTAGCTTGCGAAGATGTCAAATTTAGAATTTGGTAAGACATTTCCATTGCGTTGCCTCCTCTATTAGCCCTGTGCATTATGCGAATAATAATGCTTTCCGGAGGGAATGTTGGTGAGTGCATTCACATACATGCGTTGCTGAAGGAGGCTCAACAAAACATGTACAAGCTTCCTTTCTACAGAAAATGGTGAAGGAGACCATTCAACACCTCCATGATTGCGAAGAATGTAGATGTCAGGGTTTATGGCACGAGTCTTTTCCCCTTAGGCACAGAACATCACAATCCCTCAATAGCATGTGATGAGCTTAGCTTTGGAATTGGGTATGACATAAATCGACTAGGTTGCCTCCTTTACTAGGTCTATGCATTATGTGAATGAGTTTCGAACTTGGAATGTATTGGAATTTCCCCATTTTATATTTTTGACGCTTTTACCGTGAATTCCACTTGAGTGAATAATGTGAGCAAGAACGAGACTGTAAATTGGAGCACAAATAACATATATTACTTGGGTTGGGACAATTTGAGCCATGGAATAGGTGTGGGACATGCAATTATTTAATTTCCACCTTTTTCTTTACCATGTTCTACAAGTTCAAACATCATCTTTCATCCACTAAATATTGTAATTAATGGACCTAACATAGTGTATTATTGTGGATGTTAACCCACACACCCAAAGGCTTTTGAAGAAAATTAAAAAAAAATCATTGTTTATTTCTTTTCAATTAAGAAAATGATGATTTATGATGTCCTAAGCTTGCTAAACAAAAGATTCATGTCAAGCAAACATGTTAAACTTCAATGTAAAAAAATTGAACACAAAAGAAAAACATGTTATATTAGGGCACCAACTCAAGGGCCTGAACATCCATAGCTCCAACAACAATGCTAATTTATTTTGTTGACACTTTGTTGACTCTTAATGGAGAGGATAAGTTAGATGACGAAGATGAGTTAGAAGGCACAACGAGCATGGAAAAAAGTAGGTCGGACTCAGATATATGCAAGCTTCTTAATTATAAGCGATGATGAAGGAGGTCCTCTATGAAACCTTCGAAGGAAGGAAGAAGGTGGATATCAGGGTCAATGGCTTTAGTCTTTCCTTTTTAGATGTGACTCATTGTAATTCCTCGGTAGCCTGCGAAGAGGTCAAATTTAGAATTTGGTAAGACATTTCTATTGCGTTGCCTCCTCTACTAGCCCTGTGCATTATGCGAATAATAATGCTTTCCGGAGGGAATGTTGGTGAGTGCATTCACATCCATGCGTTGCTGAAGGAGGCTCAACAAAACCTCCGAGGGTAAGGAGAATGTGGACACCAAGGTTAATGGCTCCAGTCTTGATCCCTTAAGCATGGCTCATCGCCGGTTTTGGAATCAATTAGGACATTTTGTTTGTGTGGCCTCTTCTACTATGCTTGAGCATATCACACATAGTTGTGCTTTCTGGTAGGATTGTTGGGGAGCACATTCACAACTACTTCTGGACTTTCTTGCATTGCCTTTTAGTTCTTGACTCTACTACACTAAAAGGTGCATTTATGTAAAATAAATTGGCTTTCATATCCTCAAATGCAAAGAAAATAATTGATTATTTTCCACCTATTGGCGTTCCCAATGCACCCCTTTGGTGCGATTACTAGTCATATATTAGGCTTGATCATGAGTAGGACAAAGGTTCTAGTTTGAGCAATCAATCTCCGTCACTATTTTACATTGATCAGGGTCACTGACTTAGTAGGGGCTACCTCTGGGATGTGGTAGCGCTTATGACCTAAAGTGATGATGGTGTTCCTAGGCTTGGCCTTGTAGATACCATGGCGATCGCACATGTATGGTCGTCCAAAAAGCACATCACAGACATCGAAGGGTGCAACATCACATACCACCACATCCATGAATGGTTTGATTGAATAGGGAAGTCGACACTGTCAATTCATACAAATGTCTCTTCCTTGATTGACTCAACCAAATAGTATGGTTGTGGGTGAGCAGTCTTTACCAGATTTAGCCTCTTTATTGTTTACGCAGATATCAGATTCTTTTGACTCTCACTATCTAGGATAAGGTGCAGAGCTGCACCATTTACTCACATCTGTGAGTGAAATAGTCATTCTGCATCCTCTTTTGGTGGAGACATTGCTTGTGCGGTGGCAACAATGATATACGGATCTGCATCTACAATTGGCTCCCTTTCATGTGCACATGGATTCTCTATAGAGGCCTCTCCTGTATTTGGCTCCCACGACTCTGTTAACAAAGTTTTGTCGATGGCTTGATAGTCCTTTGTGTCATGGTACTTGCTCTTGTGCTTCTCACACCACATTCCCTTGTCTTTTTTTCCATGCCAACTTATCTTATTTTTGTGGTGGTGCATCCTTTCCTTGCTGCTCGATGTTAGCCTTCCCTTTCTTCGAATATGAAGGATCTCCGTTCTCTTGTGCTTGGACCTTTTTCAACCTTGACTATACATTGGTAGGCTTCCCAAGAGTAATGATGTTTGCAAACTCCATCTCTTCTTGGATGTAGTATCACAATCTGCTGTAGTATTTGAGAATCCATTACTTCTTAGTGTCCCGCATGCCCACTGTTGTTGATAGGGTATGAAACTCATTTGCGAATTCTAATACTCGTGAACCTGATACAATCGGTGCAGTTTCTTGAATTGGTCCTCATAATTCTTCGCTAGATAATATTTCTCTTTGATAGCCTCTACAAATCCATCCTGTGTTTTGGGGGGTGTCGTATTGACAGTTACAAAATCATTATCATCATCTTGCAGGCACTATGATAGATGACATGCAAAGAAGCTTTTAGGAGTGCAAGCATTATCTTTTTCATTATCAGAGAAATTATTGATAGATAAATATGATTCTAGTTGATCGAGCCATTTATCTAATTTATCAACATCAAATTTTCCTTCAAATTGTAGAATGTCAAAATTTGCTTGTACCTTGAAGGGTGTTGGACCTCCGAAGGGTTTGCTTGATGTGGTTGCAGTGGTGGAGGTGGGGCCAGTTGCAGGGATGACCCGTGAGAGGACATCGACAAACTGTGCATGATCTCCCTACTCTGCTACTCAAGGGCTTCATCAAGTAATTCTTTGACGGGTTCTCCCATTTCCTCTTATGATGTTGCTTGAGGTCGTTTGAAGTGACAAGGAAGATAATCTAAGGATCCTGTGTCTAGATACTATGTTTCTGGTATTTTGACCTCGTGCGTACTGACATGCAAGAGTGGAACAAACTTGCTTTGATACCATTGATCCGGATTGAGGTGCAACTTGGGGGACAACACACTAGTGATGGTGTTTAATGTGCTATATCAATCAATTCACAATGAAAGAGTTGTAGAAACAAACTAATTTCATTGCAATTTGGAATGTATACAAATTAACAAACTCCATAAGAGAGATGTATGCCCGGAGATCCATCTCTTTATTCAAAACAAGCTTCTCTATTGCCATATAATGGAGAATATGAAAAATTGCTAAAAGTAGAATATGAAGGGTTTTGGATGGGAATCAAAAGGTCATCCTACATGGAGACCACTCCTATCCACCTTAGGGCTGGATTCAAAAAGACAAGTGGAAAAATCCAAAATCTATCCTATTATTATATATATTTTTAGCACTCCTTGTTGGGGTCATATCTCCTAGCCCCTTGACCCGATTTGCAAACGCAGGACCCATTGGAAAGCTGACGGATTGAACTTGAAAAAAGGCACTATGACAGTAGCACTTTGGCTATCGTCGTACAGTCCGAAGCCCAGAAATGCTCCAAAGACCCTAAAAAATGTAAAAGACTAACTGCCAAAAACTTGCTAAAAATAGATTTTACGACTTCCCAAAAATAGCTTTTCAGAATCCTGTTTTGGATCAATGAGAAAAATGGCCTTAAGCTGCAGAGATCAAATTATTTATGGGGATCTCAGATATCAAAATGCAGGAAATATCTCTCCTATATTGAAAACAAACTTGATTGTTTATAGAGGTCTTCTTTTGTAGGGTAGTCATTCTAAATCTTTTGGATATAATATATCATATAGGGTTCTTTTCAATTCTGTTAAGGTGAGATTCTCTATTAAGGGGTTCAGCTTTTTCATTGTACCACTTTTATTGTATACCAAAAATCAATCAAGGCACAACAAAAAAAGAAAGAATAAAGAAGTGCCTTTCTTGGTATTTTTGTGTGGCTTTGGTGTATTGTTTTGCTTTATTTCTTGCACCATTTTTTCATTAAAAAAATTGTCGTGGATGTTTTGTAGCAAACCTGAAAGTTCCTCTCATGTGACCTAGAGCCCCTAATGCGGTGTAATTGATCTTAGGAGAGGCTATATTATCAATGGAAACAACAAAACGAGTTTCAACTCAAACTTATGCAGAAGATAATAAGCATTTTCGAGAAATTCCCAAGGCAACAACCAACCTTCAGCTCTATTCCTAGCACCATTCCTATTTTCCAATGTACTTTTAGGCTGGGCACCATCCCGTTTTGACGTCACAACTTATAGGGATAAGTTGGAATCTTGTATTTGCAGCCTAGGGGCATAGTTCATGATGTAGATATCCGCCAACACAATGCAATATGATCGCTCAAGTTCATATGCATGATCAAGCACTCACCTAGTGGCAGTCTCATGTCCATATTTCGGCCATAACAAAGCAACCAGCCATTGCCACTTGGTGGGTCTTCAAATAGACTATTTGGAAGTGCTTTTACTCTCTTGGGTCCAAAGAAGAGTTGTTAGCATGTTGGCTTCATCTTTGTTAGACTTTTGGATACTCAGTCCAATGGTATATTGACCAATTCAGTAACCTGTCCTTCAAGTTGGAGGTATAGGAGGTGATGAGGTCCCTAACATTGCATTCTTCTCAATGCTGTTTCCTAATCTTCGACAGAAGTTAGTTCTTGACTGTTAGTTCCTTAGAGCATGCCTTCCAACTTGCTTTGAATGTAGGCCAAGCAACAAAAGCAACCTTCAAAGCTTAACTAGTCTTTTGCATCTTAGAAGAACACATATTTGGCTCTATAAGCACTTCTAACCTTGCCTACACAACATTGAAGAACTAGCATTATTCATAGAGTGGCCGTAATTAGGTTTCGGTGTCATCTGGCTACGGGAAGAAGTATTGTGTTTGTAACAAAGGCATTGGGTACTCTATAGAGGAATGTCATGTCCTTAAAAGAGGAATGTCATGTCCTTAAATTCAAGAATGCAGAGGCCCCTTTAGTCAAGTAGAAGCAATAAGGTGATTCAATGATTCTGGTATCTGATCTTAACACTTTAAATCCTCAGCTCATTTTCATAGTTAATGACTACAAAGCCAACAATGAGGAAGTGCTTTTCACTTGTAAGTTTCAATTCGAGGATATTTTGGGTGGAGCTTATGATAATGGTAGCCAGAAGAATCTGATCTCTTAGAAGTTGGTGGGCGATCTTTAGTTTCAACTATAGTGAATCCACAACTGTACCACTTAGGATGAGTCAAGGAGGGACAATCCATGCTTGTGTCTTACCAGTGTTCGATCACATTTGCCATTGAGCCTTTCCGTGAGAGTTGATTGTGACATTGCTCCATTTGATTGTTGTGATCTAATACTTAAAGCACCTTATCAATACCATCACAAGGCTGTCTTTGATGGCTTCTACAGAACTCAAAAACTACATTTAAAAAAAAAAATGTATAAATTCACTTCTTTTGTTAGTCCTTAAATAAGTCAATTTGCATGAAAGTCTTTGAATCTATAAATCATAAAGGAAGCTAAGTCAGATATTACTAGCAAGCTTCTACAAGAAGTAATCAATTCTATTGTTGATTTTTTTAAGGATCCAAAAGGACATCCTCCTTCAGGTTGCATTTAACATCTTATTGCCCAATCGACACCTTGCTCGCTACACCCAATGAGAATGGTGAGATAGACTGCGAAATAAAGTAGTTGCTTGAAGAGGGAAAGATGCTGTTTAAAATTTCTTGTTGTAGATCTCCAACTTTAGCAGTGTTGAAGGAGCATAATGGGTGGTTGTTGTTAGTCACAAATTATCGAGCTCTCAATAAACAACTGCGAAGAACTGCATCCACTGCCCAGGATCAAAAATGGTTTGGACAAGCTTTAGGGTGTCATGTATTTCACTAAAGTTAACTTTACTTCTGGATATCACCAAAATTGCATGGAGCTTCATGATGTATGGAAGACAAATTTCAAGGCTCCATTTTGGCTCTATGAGTGGCTGGTCATGCCTTCCAGCCTCAGTAATGCGCTTGTCACAAGACTGCACATCAATAATGATGTTTTCAGACTCATGTTGGAAAATTTGTTGTTGGCTATCTCAATGACATCTTGGTTTACACAACAAGACCTAGAATGAACACCTGGTCATGTGAAGATAATTCTGAATCTTCTTTTTTAGCATCGGCTTCAAGCCAAGACAAAAAAGTCCTTCTTTAGGAAAACCTTTGTCAAGTACTTATTTTTCAATTTCATTGACAAGCATGGACTATATACAAATCTATATAAATTAAAGGTTCTTTGTGATTGGCCCATTCCATCCAACACTTAAAATCTAAAGAGTTTGTTTGGGGCGTGTGGACTTATATAGAAAGTTCATTCATAACTACTTGCTACCCACCAGCTCTCTTACTAGAAAGCTGTTTAGTTGGAGTCCACGGGTTGTAGCATTTATCCTCTTGCCAGTGACTCTTTACAATTCTTTGGTGCTTGCACTACCAATATGCCATAGGTGTGGTTGCCGAGGTTGAGCTGTGTTGGTAATAAGTGGGTGGTGCGTATGTTATGCACATGCCAACCCGGGTTCAAATTTCAATAGATGCTTGCAGGTTACAGTTTTTTGACCAACCTGGCCGGTTGCAGGTGTTGTTTGACTAACTTGCGTCTGTTGCAATCAGAATATAAATGGTCGGTTGAGGCACCTGTTTGACTAGCCTTGGGTGGCTGGTTGCTGTTGTTTCAAACTAGCCGCCAACGGCGGTGCTGGTTTGGCTGTGGGGCCGTAGAATTCCCATGTTTATACCTTAAAAAATAAGCCATAGGTCTGGTCATCCAGTATTTAGAGGCATTGTCGCTATCCAAATTCAATTATTGTACATATGGCAAGGAAGTCTATGTTGCGGTCTGAGTATTCAAGCTATGACTGCATCATCTTCTTATTAGGAAGGTCATTTTACATTCCAATCACTAGCCCCATTAGTTCTTGAACTCCCAGTTCAAGATTTAGGAATCTCGACATTTGAAGAAGGCATCTCACATTCACTAATTTCTTTGGTGGTCAAGTATAAGCAAGATGTCACCAACAAAGCAGCAATTCTTCATAACACAGTCCCCCTTGAGTTTTAGCATCTCGATTATTTGGTGCACAGCCTACAATTAGCTGAAAGGACCTACGACTGTCAATGAAACACCAATCCTTGACTATTGTTTGCGGGAGGGGTGGTTGTACAAGCTCGCTCAGATTTGCATTCATGCCACTCCCTTTCGCCAACTTCTGCTCAAGGAGGCTCATTGGTCCTCCTATGGTGGACATCTTGGTGTAAAGAATACTTATCAACATCTTCAACAATGTAAAAAATACTTTTCAACATCTTCAATAATACTTTTATAGGCCTTATATAGATGCAAGTTGAGGATTACATTTGTTGGTGCACCCTTTGGAGTAAGTTTAAGCCTTCTAATTAGACAACTTGGATTGTATCAAACCATCATTAGTGGTGGTTGCATTAACAACAAATCTTGAATGTTAGGAGCATTGATCCAAAAGATTAGGTTTTGAATATTAGCATTAAAAATACTAAAGGTGAATGGGGCATGCATTTCATTAAATGAGACACCCCTAAAAAACATTAAAGTTAGCACTTAATAAGGTTAGGAAGTAGAATAGATGTAAACCAAAGTCACTCATAAAATAAAGTGATTTGGTTTTGTTATGTGATGCAGTCACAGTTAGGGAGTTAAATCAATGATTACCTTAGACTGTGCAGCCTAAAAAGGCACACATGACAATAGGCACCTACAAGGTATTAACCTATGCATGACATGAAAACAATCTTCAAATTTATTGATTCAGTGAGGAAATCACAACTATGCACGCAATTATGCTATTACGGTCTTATTATAGACCTCAATTTTTTGTAGTATTACAACAATTCCACAGGGACATGTTATACCCTATCTCTCTACTCAGAGTTGCAGCTCACCAAAAATCTCCACTAGAGCCAGTTTTAGCTTCCTAGTTTGGATTTTCTTCGCAGGCCACAACTAACTCTGCCGTTGCTATCAACCTCGATCAACCTAACCAACCCTAGATTGATGACACTCAATCAATATCAAGGCACAAGTGAAACTGTTATGGAAGTTCAACCGTTTCAACTCCCAAAATGTGTGATGTTTCATCTTCCATCGTGACTCTACAACTTTTGTCCTTTATGTGGCTTCTCTGGCAGCTGCACGACACCCTTACAAGTGTGCTGACATAATGTGAGCCTTGGATATGATATTGACAGTCAATACCCTGGTGCGAAGTGTCCACATGGTTGCAGTGGGTGTCAAGAGTTCTGTGTATGGGTTAGTTAAGCATCACGTTTTCAAGAGTTGTGCCATTTTTGAAGCTTCCTAGAGAGTATTTACTGGGTGTGAGATGTCGTGGTGCGCTAGAATGTGTTTTAGTGCTTTGCAGATAAACATTGTTGCACATCATATTTTAAAGGTTGGCACCACCGACTGATGTTGTCTAGAGGTTGTACACATGGCACGGGGTGACACGGCACACTGTAGCATGATTTACAATCCTACGAGTAATTACAATTGCGTATAAGTTTCAATTGTTGCACTGTTTAAGAAGATTGTGCCACAACTTATAATGATGATTTGATGATTTGGAAGGTACTGCGAACATCATGAGGTGGCTCTAATATGTACCAAAATCAATTCATCCCCCAAAGACTTGCACACATTGCTTATTGCTAATAATCACCACTCATGTGTTTGGTTGATGCAAGATTGCTAGTGAACCCAAATGCTCCTGCATCATTATGATTTTTACATGAATTAGGTGCGAAGGTAGTATTTAGGGGTTATACCATTTGAGTTATTAATAGCCTACCTTTTGTATTGGTGATGTATTGGGGCTTTTTATTATATTTTTGTGGCCCATAATTTTAAGATGTGGTATTAGAGCTTGGCTTCGGTCCATGGGAGAGATGATGTTGTTGTTAAGAGTGGTTGAAATTTCGCAATGAAGGATGTAGAAGATTTGTGAAGAAGATGGATGAGGAAGATGCACATTTCATAATGCTTGTTGAAGGAAGAAAGATTCATATGGTTGCAATAAGGAGGATTTTTTTTTCTTTGTAGTGACACCAAAGATAGATGCAAATTTTCCAGGAAAGGAGGCAATGATTGGAAAATATGATGAGTTTGAAGGAGTAGGTGGGCCCAACAATTGTTTAAGTACAATTTTTAATGTTTTTTTTATCTTTCAAAGAATAATATATCCTATTTATTTTATGTAGTGTGGATAAAAATTGTTTGGAAATACATGGCTTAGGATGAGAATGTTGAGTTCAAGATATGCTACAATTCTTAATTTTTTTTGAGAAGATGTGCACATTCAATTTTACCATTGGGTATACATTTTAAAATTAAACCCTCTTTATCTTTTTAATATTATATTTTTAAGAGTTGCATAGAGGAGTTGGCAAATGTGTTTTGTGTAAGACATTGCTATAAGCAGAGGTCACGAGTTCAAAACTCATCCCTTATTATTTTACTTAAGAGTATACATATTTCATTCTTGAAAGTAGTAATGAAAAAAGTTTGAGATATATATTTTTAAAGCTTGCATAGGGTTATTGTTAAAAAATATTTTGTAAAGGCATATAAGCCTAGAGGTTTTAGGTTCAAGATCCACTCTTCTATTATTTTGCTTAAAAGTGTTTTTGTGGGAATCTTTTTGAAAAGTTGTGCACATTTTGGAGGAAAAAATGTTTTTTAAAGAAATATATTCTTTATATTTGGAGAAATAAGTGTGGTAATAAGGGTGTTTGATGCAAAATCATTCTGTATTTAGGAGATATACTGAGAAATTATTTGTAGTGGATGGAAATGATAAATCTTGAAAATAAGGCATGACAAAATTATGAATAATGGTTCGATTAAGGAGATGTTAAGTTTTTTGGATTTGTTGATTTTGCTCCCAAATTTTGTTTGGATATAGCTTTTATGTTGCTCTTTGGCATGTTTGAGCTTTTTGAGTTTTGGAGCTTGTTGGCTGTCAGGTTAAATGGAGTTGCATGTATTTCCCATCTCTCGTCTGGTAGGGTGAAGGTGTTGCAGATCAGCTTTTTTAGATGTTGGTACTGGTGATCTTTCATGGAGTAGAAATTAATCAGGTACTTTTGTACAGATCTGACATGGAGGTTGCAGGCAGTGAAATGTCTTTAGATAATTGTCAGTAGATTTGGAGCAAACCTTAGATGTTCCATACTAATTGTACAGGTTCAAAGGGGGAGTGGTGATCATTGTGGTTGGGCATTATGCAAATGTTCCACACTATGTGTACAAGTACATGGATCAGAGGAGATGGTGAGTGAGGAACAGTCATCATGATGTTTGTGTCAGGTGGTGTCAGGAGGCTGCTGTATGGCAATAGGCAAAAGGCAGATGAGGTTGTCATATGGAAATAGACACAAAACATTGGAGGTTCGGCTCTGAGGGAAGCGATAGATGCATCGACATAGGTTGATTAGAGTATCAGGGTACAAATAACAGGTTGTAGTGACTTTATCAGACAACTTTACAATGGTGTTCACTTTGGCTATGCCGATAGGTGTTCTACAATGGCATCCGAGGAGTGGTGGTGGACTGTAATGTCTGCGAGTCAACAATTAATGCATACCTTATATTTGATGCCTATTTGACTGTCACAGCCCATTTGACCATTACATAGAAGTTTTTTTAATTTTTGCTTGGAGATGTCAACCAAAAAATTGTAATATCTTGGCCATGAGGTGGTGTTTGGAGCCCATTTTTTTCCGAGAAAGTTTTTTTCGAGTCCTACATAGTGGTGCAGCTGGATTTAGACCATTTGTCACCAGTTAGTGGGAAATTTGTAGAGAAGGTAATGGAGTTATTAATCATTGTGGCATGTGAAAACTCCAAGACGAGCGCCTTGAGATTGATATCTCTTGGTGTTTTTCAGATAGATGTATTTAAGATATTTGTACTTGTTATTTTTTCCTTCTGGATCATGGGGCATTTGTTAGGTTTCAAATGTTAGCATTTAAATTATTAAAGGTGTATGGGGCATGTGTTACAATAACGAGATGCCCCCATTAAACATTAAAGCTAGTAATTAATAAGGCTAAGAAGTAAAATAAATGTAAAGCAAAGTCTCTCTTAAAACAAAGTGATTTGGTCTTGTTATGAGTTTTACAAGCATTAGGTGTGAAGGTAGTTTTTAGGTGGTTATACCATTTAGGGTAGTTATAGCCCACCTTTTGTATTTGAGACATGTTGGGGCATTTTTGCCCTCACCTTGTTTATATCTAAATATCATTTATTAATAAAGTTCTCTGTTTTGTTATATTTTTGAGGCCCACATTTTCAGCATTGAATAGAACAAGCTGAAAGAAAGGTGAATAAAATATTTGCATCAAATGGTTGATAAATAGAATAATGGACACAAAATAGCATCACATGGTTAACAAATAGAGGATCTGCAACTTTCAATTGAATTAAAAGAAATAGATACCCTACCTCAAGTAGACAATTAGAAAAATTATATCAAACCAAAAATCCTACGTGATAAATGAAAGATGTGTTATAAATAGATAAGATAAATATATTAATGTCCAACGAATGACCACCAAAGTAGGTCAAAGGGGCTGCAGATAGCACCGTGCGCAAATACAAAGTGAGAGAACCAAAAGGTTCCCGAGAAAGAAAAGAACAAAGCCAGAGAAGCTGGGAGACCTGGAAAGAGCAATCCCACGAACCCAAAACTGGGGGTGGAAATGCAAACGAGAAGAAGGAAGGGAAGACGGCCAAGGAGAAGCAATGAGGAAAGTCTATTAGGGAATGATAGATCCAACTCTCCTAACATCCGAGGCTGACTAGAAGAAACTCTGAATGGAATGACAACCGGACGAAGAGGCGGTAGAGTGCAGAGGCTGCCTACTACGCTGCTATTTGGACACCGTACTATATCTCAAAGGGCTGGTAGATTTAGTCTGTCTCCTGGTGCAGGATCTGATATGGGCCTGTCTAAGATGGCTCGGGAAACTGTGGATGGTTTCCCTGGGCTGAACAAATCTGGAGTAAGAAGTAGAGCTGGCCTCACCTTGGCACTTAGTGCCTCTCACTGAAGGTAGCAATGTGAAGAAGGAAGTGAATCAAACTGAAAGCAATCTTGATAATCAAATTAACTGAAAAAAAAGAAAAAGAATTTTTACCAACAATAGAGTGAATCAAACGGAAAGCAATCTTGATAATCAAATTAACCGAAAAAAAGAAAATGAATTTTAGCAACAATAGAACCATGTCACAAAATCTGCATTCTGAAACTAAAGGTGAACCACTCCTTAAACACCTCGGGAAGATCAGTTTTGGGCATAGTTACCAGGTTCGGAAATCCGATTAAATTCGGAAGGGCAAAAAAATCCGAAAATTCGTAGTTCTCGAAAAAATCCGAAAAAATACGGAAAAATCTGGTTCGGAATATATATACTTGTATTATTATAAATTTATATTATTGTATACTTATATCATTATATATAGACAAATCATACAACAAAGCATCCATCTACCATAATCATCATCATCATAATGATTCTTTCAAAAGATTGCAAGAAGTTGCTTGGTCCAAAAAGGTACAAAAATGGATTTTATGAAAATAAAAAAAATATTGCCATCAATGCGTAGAGCTCGAGAAAATATATACTTTTAGAGAAGATGACACCTAAAACGGAGCCATAGAATGAAAGTTATGGCACATGCAAGTTTTTGCTGCTACATCTTCCCGGACCCTTTCCAAAAATGGCAAATTTTTTTCCATCCTTGCGAAAAAAAATTATGCCAAAAAAGGAAAAAAAAATTCCCTGCAAAAACAAGGCCGAACCGAACCGGATTTATTCGGTTGCTTCAAAAAATACGGTTCGAACCGGATTTCATACAAATCCGGCCGAACCTGGTAACTATGGTTTTGGGAACAGCACAATAGATTGGGGTTGACGATACATAAAATAGGTTTATGATATTGTCTAAAACAATGTATGGTGTAATTGCAAGATGCCCACTGACAGTTCTTTTTTCCAACTAGTATCCACTGTAAAGCCCGACTAAGTAGAGAATGTGGTAAGGTTGTAGATTAGAGAACCTTAATACAGGAAAAGGAAGGATTTTAATTATGTTTCACTCACCTCCATTGTTGAAGTGAACGGGCACGTGGTTGTGTATATATGTACGAACGCATATACAGAGAGAAATTTAAAATAAATCAATTTAATTTTTAAAACTCTGCTTAGTTTATTTCATTGCGTGTGGTTTCTGTTGCATATATTCCACAACCTGTTTCAACTTGTGGCCGTCCTGAAAATTTTCTGCTGGCATACCTACTGAACTGTTCGAGCATTTTGTCTGTATTTTAACGTGTATATGTCATTACACAAGTTTCATTGATCGCTTTTAGGATAAGTTCTTGTGTAATCCAGCACGACATCTTGTTTTCAGCATTAAAAACCATGTTTATCACCGAGATTTTGTCCTTTATTGGAATTAGGATCCTTCTTCTTTCAACCGAGGATCTTCAACAACATTTTGAAACGGAGGCATCTGACTTCATAAAACATCCCTCACGGTATGCACGGAACTTTCTGGAATATTGCTGTTTCAAAGGGCTTGCTGTGGCAACTCAACTCACTGATCATGTCAGTGACAAAGGATTTCGCCGCCTGACATTTGATATGATGCTCGCTTGGGAAGCCCCTGGCATGACAAGTAAACCCTTGCTTAAGGTGAGGTCAGTTCTTGACTTTCTCCCTGTAGATTGGTCATTGGCAGACGAAGATGATAAATAGAATGTTATGTATCTTTTATAGTGATTAGGAAAAACTTCAATAAAAGTTTTCTTTAAATGTCTTTGAAGACTATAAGTGAAGATTCACAACTTTTTCATTTTGTGGCTGGTGATGTCTTCTTTACTTTGGAATGGTGAGGTCTGCTCTTAATTGGCTGTCAGATGTCTTATTGTAACGGGCTATGTTTGACATGGTGATGATCTGGTATGGCAATACATAAAATTTCATTTTTATTATTTACATGTGTCAGGTTGATATTGAGAACTCTGTTGGACCAGAGGCTTTTGAACGGTTAGGTCCTGCAATCCCGACGGTTGCAGATGTAATCACTGCTCGCAATCTTTTTGATGTGCTCACAGCTTCAACTCGAGGACGGCTTCCTTTCCTCATCTACGATAAGTACCTTGCAGGGGTTGAAAAGTGAGCTCTTTTGCTTTTATCTTCTTTCCCTTTATTCTGTATGAAAGGGAAAATATTGATTGCTTTTATGATCAGGAAAAAGGCATGTTTTTAGGACTGGCAGATTTTTTACAATCTTATGGATTTGATACTTACAGATGAGGATTTGATACTCATAGATAGAACTGTTGATTGATTTGATTACAAGAAGTGAATATTGATTCTTGTGTTGAGGTCAGCTTCTCTTTTCTTATTTGGGCAAAAATAATTTCATTAAGTAGGATATCCGATAAACACAATATAACTGTTATTGCCAATAAAGATGGGCAGCATATAGACATGTCCTCAACACCAAGTGATAATATCTTCTAAAGAAAATTTAAAATATAACAGCTAGCCAATCTGGATCATCAGAGTAGAACTATCTTGAAAGTGAATCGTCTGGTATGCACTGTTGGTCAATAGCATTTTCATTAGTTAGGATAATTGTTGCTCTAGTTGGCATTGTTAGTCAAATTAAAGCAATAATTCTTTAATTAATAAGTTTCAAATGCACTCATGAGTCATGTTGTAATGAATTTGAATCACAATTTAGATTCCTATCACCTCATATACGTTGAGGTTCAATAATACACTGTTATCTAACTTTGACAATTAGGCAAAGATACGTGCCATTAATATCTGTCTTTCTGAAGCATTTTTTCTGAATGAACTTTGAGAAGTTTAATTCTCTCTCACTGCTATATCATTTTTTAAGGATTTTCTGTAGCATTTAATGGACTATCGGGCCTTAACCTTGGTGTAAAATCTGGACAAGTAGCCAACCAAATTGAAGAGAGAAGCAGACAAAGTACAAATAGACCGATGCAGCTGGTTACGCTTCTAATTGATGCAAATGGTAAATTAAGATGGAAACAGGAAAGATCAGAGGAATGGACTAAGTCGGAGCAAAGAAGAGCGTAAGCTGACCACAATATATGGGAGCACCATTGATAATGTTTGAAATGCAACTTCAGCATAATCTAATGTGAGGTAGAGAGCATCCAAATCCTCTTCAGAAGATTGATAAACACGTCAAATTCCTGGTAAAGCCCCCTGCCATGTGTCTTAGGGTGCTTTCTATTTCTGATGTCTCTATGTTAGGTTCTTGTTTCTAGCTTGACTGATTGTTTTACTCCTATTATTGTGGTAGAATTTGAACAAAAATCTGAAACCTGTTAGGGGCCACTTTTCAGTCAAGAGAAAAATGGATGGAGCAATCATATATAAACATATGCTGCCATAAGATCAGTTCACTAATTTGTAATTCCTGACATGGTCCAAATTCCAAACAACAGTTGCCTTAGACAAACCAACCATGCAACCCACTGAGAACAACAGTTTGCAATACCTCAAAAGAAAAAGCCTTCTCCATGCCCAGAGGCGTATACAGGACTTGTCAATGCCAACTCTCCTCATTTACTCTTCCTATATTTCATTTTATTGGCCTGTACCATCTTCACTATGTAACCAACCTTAACGTTCTGCCCACCTAGACCAATATAATCACCAAATGTCTTCTAAAGTCTAGTCTTGTCTGTCCTAGTCATGTTCTTATCATACTTTCTAATATCTATGTTTTCTTTTTAACCCCTTTATTTATTCTCATACACACCCATGATTCTCAACATTCCACATTTTCTCCACCTAAACATCCATGCGACCAATATTCCCATCCCCCTCCTCACGATGTCCTTGGTCCTTCTAATTTTCACCACTTTATTGCCAACCCATCCCATGCCCCCTGCCATTTACTGGAGCCAAACAATAACATCCCAGTTGACCATCCCCTTCAGCCATCCTAGGGAACGATTGTGTAAATCCTTTCAAAACAAATATGTGAAGACCTCTACAAGCATGGACATCTGCCTATTGTGGGAACATTTCTTCCTCAGAACGGCATCTGAACCATACTTCCACAAGAAATTTACATAGCAAGCATGAATTTCATAGAGAAAACCATTGCAAATTTTACTCGAGTAGAGTACCCACCCACCCAGAATTAATTGCCTCTTATTTCTTTTAACAATTCAAATTGAGGATAATGCAACATCAAATGGAGGCAGGTAAGGGTACGGAGGGTTTTACTTTTAGTGAAGCCTGGGTTAGTTTGGAAAGAAGCCAATTCAAGTAGTGACAGCACATAAGTGAAGAAGAAATCCAAGATTTTTTTACAATGCAGGCCTATATTCCCACTATCCACCACAAAAGTGCCAGATTGTACTCCCCAGAATGCTGAGAAGAAATCCATATGGATTGATGATGAAGACATTGTCATCATGCCCCGGGTGACTAGATCTTTGCATCACCTTCAGGTACAGGTCCAAGATATGCATAATTTTGGAGGTCAAGCAACTTAGGAAACTATTATTATTTCCCCTGTTCCATTGACAAATATTAGGGTCCAACTACCTCCTCTCTACCCCGAATATCAGACCTCCCTCAGATGTACTCTGCTGCTGAATTCTACAATATGCATATCCAGGGAAGAAGCCCCCCTTCTCACATGAAAAACTGTTTAATATTCCTGCTGGAATGTCAAACTCTCTTCCCTTGAGCAAAACTGTTTTACTCAGCCCGTGGGAAGTTGCAACCAACCTGGGAGCTCTTCACCCGTGCATCCAGGCTTAACCAAACCAACCCAAGCCATGCCAAGCCAAGTCAAACCAAGGGACAAACCAACCTCAGTGGTCCATTGCCTGCTCACTTGATCCAAGGCATTGTTTAGTCTCCTACTCACAAGGTGCTAATTCTAGTTTATACAAGGTCCTGAAAATCCTAGAGACGACTCAGATTATTTGCTGCTATGGCTACAATTACAGAGAACTTTCAACAAATGAACAAGAATATTGTTGAAAAGGGTGTTCGTAACCCTTTTCTGGAAATACAACGAGCCATATCTTTTTCATATTATACACCAGCAGCAAAACTGCATTAAGGTGAGGCGTATTTGACTAATAATTTTCAGTTACACCAACATAGGATCAACGCCATAGAGACAGTTGTAATATCCCTGAAAAAATACATCTAGCAAATCTGGATATTTCTGTTAAATCCTAGGGCAGCAGTATTGATAAAATTAACTTTTATAACAGCAATAATCTGATTTTTCTAAATAAAAAACAGCAAACCATAATGCATAAAAATCAATCTTTTATTTAATTATTTCCAACCAGATACAATAAAAAAATACCAGTGTCTGAATACAATTGTCTGGAGCTGAATTGACGGAACACTTGCACCCTGAATGACCACTGCAACCCCTGAATGGAATTGCCCAGCTGAGAAGTGAGGGATTCCGTCCTCAAATCCGTATGCAATGAGGGATTTTGTCCTCTATTGTTCTTGCAGAAGCAAAAGCTACTTACAGACAAAGAAAATAACTCATAAATTGTAATGTCCCCTTTCCTTCACAGAGGGCCTAAGGGCCAATATTTAGTCTTAGCCTTGGTCATGCCCAAGGGGCTAAAGACTTTAGAGGCTATTGGGTATTCCACCTTTCTTATTTGTTATATTTTTGCATTGGAATGGTTGTTAAGTGGCTTGGTGGGGCCAAACGTTATGTTTTATCGTTATGGGGGTGACTAATAACACTTTAATGTTATATTCTTTTGTTGGGGTCACTTATGTCCCTATGGTGACTTGGGGGAAGAAAAGTAACTTTATTATTTGGTGGTCCTTCCTAGAAAAGGTCGACTTAGGTTTCTCGGGCCACAAGTTGTTTGGGGGAAATTATAAAAGGAGATTGGGAGGAGAAAGAGAGGCCATTCTTGCATACACACTTATGATTTCCTTTGAGCAACTACTGTTCACTTTTTCGAGCTTGTGGAGTAAGATCCCACAGGAACTCTAGCTTCGGTGGTGAGAGATCTATTGCTAGCTAGCAGGGCATTCTTCGGTGGTGGAAGATCCACCATAGCTTGTCAATTTGGAACTAATTCAGGGCTGATTTTCAGAGATCAATTTCAGGGTTTTCAGAGAACGGTTTTGGTGGAATTTTGGGCTTTTTGGTGGAGAAAAATCAAGGGTTTCCAGATCTGTTTATTGCAGTGATTAGAGCAGGTTTGACACCACTTCTGGAGGAATTTTGGAGGGTTTGTGGTCTCTTTCCAGGTGGAGTGACCAATTTTGGGATTCTACAGTGCTTTTTGGAGGGTTTTTAGAGTGCCTTTTCGAGGACTGGCGATTGGGTTTTCATTCATATTATTAATAGATGTTATTTCCAAAATTTTAAAATTTTATCATATGTATTTGAGAAGATATGGATTTGTAAGGTTTTCTAGCTGTCTAGAGTTTTCTGTAATTTTCTGACAGTCATGTGATTCGAAAAATTCGAAAAATATTGTTCTAGGGTTCTTTATTATCATAGCAAGTTTCTTGCAAATTTTCACGTGTTTTGGGCAAATATTTTGAGAAAAATAAATAAAAATCAGTTTGTTGCCCTAGCTGAGTATTTACGGCAAAAATTAGATTTTCTATTTGCTGCAATTTATCTATAATTTGTGTGTTTTTTAGTGGTATCCCACAAGGGATATTTTAGTGGTATCAGAGTTGTTTCTCTAGCTTGTGGGGTTGAAAGATGGGAGACAGAGACAGTGATGACATGGGTGTGGATTTGATGAAGCAGTTATTCACCAACATGGTGAAGTAGCAGGAAACCACGAATCTCTATTTGAGCCGGCTCATTGAGAGATTAGCACAGGGCATGATTGATACTCATCAGAAAGGGGAGAAACTAGTAATAGGGACACACGGCTCAAAGAGATGAAAATGAAAATCTAGGGCCATGGTCTCCCCACTCTTCTACCAAGCCTTTGGGACTCCACGAACCTTCTTTTTTGAAGGATCCAAAAGTTTCACAAGTAAGGTAGCCAACAGATGATTTGGATGAGGAGTCTTGTCGGGAAAGGTACCAATCATTGAGCGAGGGCTTTAGGGATAATATGCCTTTCACAGAGTACTGCAGAATGAAGATTTAGAGCAAACCCAAGAGAGATTATCAGCTACAGGTACCTGAGTTACAAAGGAGATTGGGACAAATCTAAATTTCACACTTCGATGGTTCTAAGAAGTCTACCGCGCAGTCCTAGATTCAGAAGTTGAACACCTACTTTGACTTGAATCCCATGCGCGAGCGGGATGAGATTAAGTTTGCCATCCTACATCTTGAGGGAGATGCACATGATTGGTGGCATCATGGATTGATTACACAGGGGCACATACATATTGATACTTATGCAGAATTCACACAAAGGTTGATGAGTAGATTTGACAGGAGGGACCCTGACAGGTATTTTAGAGAGTTAACTCACTTGAGATAGACAAGTTCCTTAGATCATTACATTGCAGATTTTCAAAGATTATCAGTCATGGTACCCGATGTCTCGGAGATGAGGTTGACCTCACTTTTCACAGCAGGTTTGATGGATACTCTAGTTGGATTTGTAAAGGCATTTGAGCCTTCTTCTTTGCATGAGGCTATTAGGAGAGCACGTGATTTGGAGTTATCCACTCCAAAGTTGAGGTTCACACCTCGAGTACAGCCTAAGGTACCTTCATCTAGACCCGATGGCCCATAGCCGATCGTGCCTCCACCTAGGCAAGATGCAGCGAGGAAACTGTTCATATCTAGAGAGGACAAAGATGAGTTGAGGCGAAAGAAACTATGTTTAGATTGCCGCACACCTTGGGTTCTAGGACATGATTGCAGAGGTAGAGGGAAGGCCCAATTCATTGAGGTTTTCAAGGAGAGTGATGGTGATGAGGAGGACACTTAGGGATTGGAGGATGGAGATGGAGAGGCATTGGACAATGCATGGGTGGAGCAGGAGGATCAGACTTTTCCCTAGGAGACTATTGCCACTTTGTCTAGTACCCCGAGGTAAGAGGCATTCAAAGTTGGGGGAGTTTTATAGGGTCAACGAGTAGTGGTATCCATTGATAGTGGGGCAACCCACAACTTTATTGATGCATCATTGGTGGAGAAGCGAGGATTACAGGAAGAGGATTTTGAGGTCTTCAACGTGGTTGTAGCCAATGGAGAGTCTATGAGATGCACACAATGAGTTCCATAGTTGAGCATCACGATGGATAACTATATGGTTACAGATGATTTCTATATTGTTGGCATTGGAGAGACCAACGTGGTGCTTGGAGTTCAATGGCTCCATTCCCTTGGGGATTCTGGACTAAACCTTTAGATGATGGAGTTAAAGTTTAAGTCCGAAGGGAGGAATGTGACTTTGAGGGGTTTATCTACAGATGCACCTAGGGTTTTTACATCTAAGAGGATTGAGAGGATTCATAGGCATAATGAGGTTGATTGGGTAGTACAGTTCTTGGTTTCGACCAAGAAGTCAGAGGATGGGCAGTCGGAGTATCATGTGGATATCCAGTGTCTATTGGATAGGCATAGTGCAATTTTTGGCGACATACCTCCAGATAGGGGATTTGAACATGTGATTGAGCTGGAGGACATTAGACTTGTGGTTACTACTCCTTACCGTCACCCCAAATGGTTTGAGGATGAGATTGAGAGGACTATCCATGAGCTCATTGAGATGGGGCGTATCAGACCTAGTTCTAGTCCTTTTGCTTCTTCAGTGGTGTTGGTGAAGAAGAAGGATGGAACCATGCGGATGTGCATAGATTACCATGCCTTGAACAAGAAGACAATAAAAAATAAGTATCGAGTGCCACGCGTTGATGAGTTGCTAGATGAGCTACAAGGGGTAGTCTATTTTTCTAAAATAGATTTGGGATTTGGATACCACCAGATCAAGGTTAGAGAGCAGGATGTGCATAAGACAACTTTCAGGTGCCATTATGGTCACTTTGATGCCATTCGGGTTGTCTAATGCATCGACGACTTTCCAGTTTTGCATGTCTTCAACCACCACTTGCAGAAGTTTGTATTGGTTTTCTTTGACGACATATTGGTCTACAACAGGGCTTGGGAGGATCACATGAGGCACCTTGATGAGATCTTGGGGATATTAGAAGCTAATTCGCTATATGCGAAAGCTTCTAAGTGTGAGTTTGGCATGCCAAAGCTATTATATTTGGGATATGTGATTGGTGGAGGGGTAGTGAAGGTTGATAAGGAGAAGATACATGCAATTTTGGATTGGCCACCACCCAGGACATTGACACAGTTGAGAGGGTTCTTGGGACTATGCACATACTATAGGAGATTTGTGAAGAACTCTTGGTTGATTGTTCCATTGATAGATTTGACCAAGAAGGGGAATTTTGCTTGGTCCGAAGCAACACAACAGGTTTTTGATCACTTCAAGGAGGTGATGAGCTCATGTCCCATTCTTGCATTGCCAGATTTCTCTCACTCATTTGTACTTGAGTGTGATGCATCAGGAGAGGGTATTGGATCGGTTCTTATGCAGGATAGGCACCCCATTGCTTATGAGAGTCGGAAATTGAGCCCTGTGGAGAAAGGGTACCCAATTGACGACAAGGAGATGTTGGCCATCATGCATGCTTTGGCCAAATTCAGACAGTACCTTGTGAGTAGCAAATTCGTGGTTCGTACGGATCACAACTTGAAGTTTTTCCTGGGGCTGAAGGATCTCAATGATCGCCAGCAGAGATGGGTGCACAAGGTACAAACCTATGACTTCGACATAGAGTACACCAAAGGTAAGAATAATGTTGTTGCTGATGCTTTATCTAGGAGACCTTACCTTACATCTATGCTTAGTTCTATGTCTGAGATTTCAACAGATTGGAAGGCTCACATATTGGTTGAGTATTCCAAAAATTAGTTTGCATGTGAGGTCATGGATGGTATTATATAGGATGACAGGTACAAAGTCTTGGACGATCTCATATACTACAAGGATAGGATTTTCTTATACCAGGGCCCAAGATGACCAAAACTTTTTCCCGAGCCTAGGGTTTTGAAAATCTATCTAGTGTTTTTAATTGTTGACTAATTTGTCTATAGGTGACCAGAACTTAGGATTCCTTCAGGAGACTGCAAGAGGTTGTTTGATTCAAAAAGGTGCAATAATGGATTTTTTGAAATAAGGAAAATATTGCCACCAATGCGTAAAGCTCGAGAAAATATGCACTTTTGGAAAAATGACACCTAAAACGGAGCCACGGAGTGAAAGTTATGGCACTTGCAAGTTTTTGCTGCTACATCTTCCCGTGCCCTTTCCAAAAATGGCAAATTTTATTCTATCCTTGTGTTCTCTTCACCAAAAATCTAAAAATGGAAAGAAATGCAGTCTTCATGCCAGTCACAATTTTCAAAGCTGCCATTCCATTTGAATATTCACGCAGAACATAGAAGCAAGTCCTTGTGCAAGTCGTTGAAATTGGAGCTGCCCAGCAAGATGGAATTTTACGTTTTCACTTAAGTGAAAAACGTAAAATAAAGAGCTTCCGGCAGGTGTTTAATGCTGCCCTTCCTTAATGGTTTTTACGTTTTCACTTAAGTGAAAACCATAAAATAAAGAGCTTCCAATAGGTTGAAGTTTAACGCTGCCCTTCCTTAATGTTTTTTATGTTTTCACTTAAGTGAAAAACGTAAAAAACGAGCTTCTCGGCATGCTAAAAACGTAAAAAAGGAGCTTCCCGACAGGTTGAAGTTTAACGCTGCCCTTCTTTCATGTATTTCACACAAGCATTAGCCAAAAAGTTCAACCCATTATGGCATAACTAAATGCCTAAACGCTGATTTCTTTTAATTGCCAGGAAGCATCCAACTTTGGTGCCTAGGGTTGGAAAGGCTTCCTTTTTATTATTCTGGCTATCTGCATGTTGATGTGAGTGCACAGGTGAATAAAATAATATTTTTAGCTTGCTTGACATGCAAGCAAAGTCTAAAAATAGAGGGCAACCGGCTTTATAATTAGATCTCGGTGAAGAAATTAGATATTCATGTTATGGACTGCATACTTGTCTGAATTATTTGCAGGAATATTTCACTGGTGCTCATATTGGTGAAAAGAAGGCAAAGTCAATATCAGATACATTGAATATATCTTCAGAATCAGAAGTAGAAATTGTAGGTTTTGCACAAATAGATACAACTCTCATATTGGCAAGGTCGTCTGGCATAAATAAAAAAAAGATCTCAGACAAAGGTTGATTTAGAAGCAAATCTCAGTTAGTTGCTTCTAGATCCAGTTTGGTGAGAATTGAAGGATAGGATTCAACAACATATGGGAGAAAAAATATCTTAGATTCAAGGCAGAGATATCATTCAGATCATTCATGAGGCAGAGGTGCAATACATGTTGAATCAACATGCAAAGTATGAAAAAAGAACAAGACTGGTAGTGTTGCAACAACTTTCTTCTAATTTCTTTTCTTTCTTCTTCTTTCTCTTATTTTCTCCGACAAAGTAATTGAGTAATCAATTAAATTGTAAAACTTAAGCGATTGGTTTAAAAGCTATTACTTCAAGTTACCGGAAGAAGTCAATTACTTGGAAATAGGTGGTAGACATGAAAAACAGAAGGTTCTATTTTTCAGTTGTAAGACATGTATGTCATGCAAGGAGGAATTCTAGGGAAAATACTGCCAACTGTTTCCTTTATGGCTTACACATGCGGCAATTCATTGAAAGTTTCCTATTTGTAATTGCCCTTTATACCCTATAAATAGAGGAAGAACCTACGGGTTAAAGGATCACAATTTGTTAATCAACATTCTTGAGTTCCAGACTTTGTGCTACAACCCTTGATGTCATTTTTGTGAAAGGTGAGGAATTGAATAAAGGCAGATTTCCGGAGAACTTTGTGTCCACGGTGCATTTGCTTCATACTTCAGTGTGGATCTTTAGATAAACTGTGTTATCTGAGATTTATATTAGAAACTTTTCTTTTCCTTTACTTTTGAATATTATGAGATCTACTTGTTTATTTAATCTATGTGTATGAGACCAACTCTGTAAACTATTGGTTGAATTACATATTTTCCTTTCTTCTTACCCAAATTCCATTATTTCCCCTTCTGAAAATACTTCACAAACAACTGCTTAGTTGTTGCAGAATTGTTAAGCTATGGTTCATGAGCTTTGTAATTAAAGTAAAACCTCATAAATAGTTATTAGGATTCATACCCACTACATTGATAAACATCTTACACGGGAGCCTCATCGTTAAAATTAGGGAGATTTATCTCGTGATTGCCTTGGTTTTTAGCAGTGCATAAAATCTAGCCAACAAGGCTAAAAGGGAAAGGGTTGTGGGGACCATTTTTGATGGTGTGCTTGCAAAGTACACAGATGAAATTCTCAGAGTAACTTGAAACTTAACTATTTTTATTTATCATTTGTTTTTTCATAATTTTTTTGGCTTAAATTTCTGTTTATTGTGATTTTAAAATTGTGCATTATCTTGTTTTAGGTGCCAAAACATTTGGCTAGAGGGTTTTGTTTGGTGGATGATGAAAACACCAATGGATTATTTGTATGAGGCCACGTGAAACTATTATGGGAAAATTAAAAGAAAATATGAACCCATTTAGCGCATAATTGATTGGAGATGGAACCGGTAGCTCCATCGACATATTCGTGCATTGACCTACTACTCGAACCCTAAATTTTTATATTTTGATTCATTTAAGGATGATAAGGAGGTTATGGATGGCCTTAGCATATGCATAGAGAGGTTGATCCCTGACATAGACTTTAACGTTGCAATTCTTGATGAACAACAAATTTATAAGAGTACAAAGAGGATGCTCTTTTCTTTGTAGACATGCGTTCAAATGAGAAACACTCAACAATCAGGTAAAAACAAATTGAGTCATTTGTTTTTAGTCTTGTTACACTCATAGATATTACACTTATTTCATTTATTCTAGCCTAGTTGAATTACAAAATTATTAATGTTTAAATGTCCTATTTATAGATTTGTGGTGCAAGATACCCAATCTTTAGAGGCTAGCCATGTGCATTTTGTGCCAACTATGTAGCTCTTCTGGGTGTCAACGTAATTAAAGCATGTTTGAACCAATTTTTTAAAAATTGGAACTGGACTCGGAACTGGCCAAGGGTCCGACCGGAACCGAACCGGTTTAAAACTTATGAACTGGTTTACTAAAAAAATACATAAAATATTACAATTTAATGAAAACAAGAAATATTAAAGATTCCAAACCAAGATTACAAACAATTAGAGACAAAATATGCAAAGTTTGCTCATGCATTACCATGTAAGGGTAATTATAGCAAAACGGCACCGAGTGCACCACATATCTGAAACAAAATACGTAAACAATGAGGCTTTAAATGGCCTATAGATTCCAAAAAACAATATGCTACAAGCTACTACATGTTTGATATCAATCAACAAACTCAATACCACTAATAAGAATGGGATCCTCATCCTCATCAATGTGATCATGTTCCTTTGGCTCAGACACATCAGACTCCTCACGGACATCTGCAGTAGTTGTAGTAGCATGGCTAGTGTTTGCCATGTCTGGTGCTACTAGTGGTTCATCATCCAAAGCCATCCACCCCAAGTCATTGGGATCAAACTTTGCCAGGTGACTCTCTTCTACTCGTTCTATGGTTGGATCAATATCATCCAAGACAATGGGATCTGTATTAGGTATCCTATTCAGTAATTGGTTGCGCTTTAGCCGGAGGTTGTATTGCATGAAGACAAGATCATTTAATCATTGTTGTTCCAAACGGGGTCTATATATCATTATTTTAGGGTTAGGGTTGGGAATAAGTAACTTAAAAGCTAAAATTGGAAAAAAATGTTTTAAGCAAAACTTGCCCCTCAATTAGTTCAGACTGGTTCATTACGGAACCAGTTGGTTTGACCGGTTTAGTACGGAACCAGAAGGTTCATTACTGAATCAGCCGGTTCCGTATAGTACTGGTCATTGGTTTGGTTTTTCTAACAGTTTGCAATTTTTTTTAATGAACTGGTCAAATTGGTTGAACCAAACTGGAACCGGAATGGTTTTTAAAACACTGGTTTGAACTTGTTCATACAAAGAAGCGCAACAAGTTGACAAAACAATGTTTCAATGTTCTTGTTTTTGTGTAATACAATCTTCGTCTTTGCGTGAGACAAGTGGAGGGGCAAGCTTGGATGATATTAATCTATATGCTGATTTGATTGTTGAGTCCGAGGGTTTGGATGAGCAGCCATGTTTTATGAGGAGGACATTGCAGAGTAGGGGAGGGAAGTAGAGGAAACAATAGTGTCAAGGGCAATAGAAGTAGTAGGAGCCGGAGGGGTCGGTGAGGATGCAAATGATATCTTTGTGGATGATGTTTCTGTAGAGGAAAAATCATTACCTTCCACTTCCAGGGGGAAGCAAACTAGGCATTGTTGATGATATTCATATGTGATATTAGTATATTTTGGTACGTTGATGACTATTATGATTTAATGAGCATTGTATTTTGTAGTTTGTACACTTTTTTGGTCTAAAACTGAACATTGTACCATTTTTTGGTAAAACATTATTGGAAAATATACTTGTGTTGTCTACATTCATTTCTCATGTCATTTAAGACTTAAGAGTGTTCTTTATGTTATTTAAGCTTATTCTAAGAGTTATATTAGTTTTTTAAAGTGACGATAAAGTTGTCGATTCTTAAGTCCAAGTCAATTTTGGGCTGGTGTGTATTAGTTTTTGAACTATGCTAAAGGGTATCTCTCAATATATGCATACTTTAAAGTTCAATGTTCAAAATAATTAATTATAGTTGATATTTTCATAGTAGTGATGAAGATAATGTTATGGTTTGTTATTTAGTTGTTTGTGTTCACACTGGGAAGTAGTTTGAGTTATTTTCTAGCAACTAGTTAGAAGTTGTGCTCACATCACTTGTTAAGTTTGTTATAGGGAGTTAGAACATGGTTAAATATGTTATAACCAAGTTTGTCTCACATTGAACAAACATGGTATTCACTTACGAGTTTGTTCAACTTCAAACACATGTTTGTATCTCCTTACAAAGGCCCATTTAATAGGCTTCAATATTGTTGAATAATTGATCAGTGGAGGAATAACAATTCTATTACTTGCTATTGTGAGTTACATTGTTGTTTGGGAGATTCAAGGAATTGTATCAAATCGAAGGCATGAACTTAGCCAATTCACCTGCCTAGATCCTCATGGCTGTTGTGATATGGTATTGAAGATGTGGATAGGTAGAGGAAGCCCAATATGGCTCTAAATTTGTATCGAAGAAGTTTTGGTTTAGAGGAAAAAATACTGCCCCTGCCCCAAGTTATAGCACCTTGGTCTTCTTTCTTTAACCTCCCTTTGCTCTTGGTGAGCTATTCCAAGCAACTCGGCGAGTTGCTCATTTTGTTTTGGCAGTTTTTTAATCTGGCTCTACCAGTTTGGGTCTTGGGGAGCTTGTCTTAGAACCTCCAAGTGAGTTAAACACCTATTTTTGGCTTGACGAGCTATATCTATATTGCCCTTTGAGCTCTACATCTAAACTCACAACTCAGTGCTCCTTTGCAGCTTGTTTGGCCCACCTAACATTTTGTCAATGAATCGAATGGATCTGATCTAACACAACTTGTTTTAGCTCAGAGTGAATTGCCTCCTAGCTCGGCGCTATTTTGTTTAGCTTGGTGGATATGAGCATGTAATGTCCCCTTTCCTACGCCAAAGGCTTAAGGGCCAATTCGAGTCCTAGCCTTGGTCATACCCAAGGGGCTAGGGACGCTGGGAGCTATTGGGTGTGAATATCTAGTTCATTTATTATAATTTTTCGTTGACATAAGCATAAAGTGATTTGGAGGGACTAAATGTTATGATTTGTCGTTAGGGGGGGACCCCATAACACTTTATTATTCTATTTCTTCGTTGGGGTCACTTAAGTCATTTTTTAGTCCCACATGGAGCGCCCAACTTGGAAAAAGGTAATGAGATGTTATAAAAGGAGGTTTGGGGGAGTGATGCAGGACATTCTTGCATACCTAATTATCATCTTTCTTGTGCAACTGTTGTTTGCAAATCTATAGCTTGTGGAGTGAAATCCCGCAGGAACCCCAGCTTCGGTGGTGAGAGATCCATCCCTAGCTAGCAGGGAATTCTTCGGTAGTAAAAGATCTACCCTAGCTTGTCATTTTGGAGCTGTTTTCGGGGCTGATTTATAGATATATTTTCAAAGGTTTTAGAGATAGGGTTTTGAGCGTTTTTGAGATATTTTGTGAAGATAATCAGTGGGTTTTCAGATCAGACTTACGGCAGCAATAAAGAAAGGGTATGGCATCATTTCCAGAGGATTTCAAAGGGGTTTTGACCATTTCCTAAAAAGGGCGACTTGTTTTGGAGATTGCAGCCCTTATTTGGAGGGTTTCCAGTTGGCCATTTTCAGATCTGAAGGTTGGAATATCATCTTCTATATTTGTAAATGTTATTTCCAAAGTTTCATAGTTTTTGCACTTGTATTCGGGAAGATATGAATTTTAGAAGTTTTCCAACTGTTTAGGGCATGCTGTAATTTTCTGGCAGTGTTCTATTATCTGAAAAATTCCAAAAATAATTTCCTAGTGTTAGTTTTATTGTTAGCAAACTCTCTATAAATTTGCAAGTGATTCGGGCAATTATTTTGTGAGTTATAGATTTATTTCTATTCGCTGCCCTAGTTTTATTTTCTACAAAAATCAGAATTTTGTTTGGCTGCAAATTGTCAGTATTTTGTGCATTTCTAAGTGGTATCCCATAAGGGATATTTCAGTGGTATCAGAGCAGTTGTTTCTCTAGCCTGTTGGGGTTGAAAGATGAGAGACAAAGATAGTGAGGATATGGGTGTAGATTTGATTAAACAATTGTTCACCAACATGGTAAAGCAGCAAGAGACTACCAATCTCTAGCTAAGCCAGCTCACTGAGAGATTAGCACAGGGCAGGATTGATGCTCATATGGAGAGAAGAGAAAATAGCAATATGGGACAACATGGTCAAAAAGGTGAGGATGGACATTTAGAGCAACGGTCTCCCCATTCTTCTACCAGGCCTTTGGGGATTCACGAACCTTCTTTCGTGAAGGATCCGGAAGTTTCATAGGTACGGAAGCCAGTGGATATTTTAGATGAGGAGTCTTGTTGGGAAAGGTACCAGACCTTGAGTGATGGCTTTTGTGACAACATGCCATTCCAGGAATATTGCAAAATGAAGATTGGCAACAGGCCTAGGAGAGATCATCAGATACAGGTACCAGAGTTGCAAAGGAGATTGGGACAGATTTCCATTCCACGCTTCGATGGTTCTAAGAAGTGTACTGCATAATCTTGGGTTTAGAAGTTGAAGACATACTTCGACTTGAATCCTATGCGTGAAGAAGATGCAATTAAGTTTGCAATCTTACATCTTGAGGGAGACGCTCATGATTGGTGGCATCATGGATTGATTACACAGGGACACATACACATTACTACTTATGCAGAGTTCATGTAGAGGCTAGTGAGTAGATTTGATAGGAGGGACCCTGACAGGTATTTTAGGGAGTTGACTCATTTGAGACAGACTGGTTCCCTGGATCAGTATATCGCAGATTCTTAGAGATTACCAGTCATGGTACCTGATGTTACGGAGATGAGGTTGATTTCACTGTTCACAGCAGGTTTGACAGATGCTCTTGCTGGGTTTGTGAAGACATTTGAGCCTTCTTCTTTGCATGAGGCTATTAGGAGATCTCAAGACTTGGAGTTATCCACACCAAAGTCGAGGGTTCCACCTCGCGTTCAGCAAAGGGAACCTCCATTTGGATCAGACGAACTTCAATAGAGGGAGCCTCCATCGAGGCAGGAGGTGGCTAAGAAGCCAGTCATTTCCCGAGAGGACAGAGATGAGTTGAGGCGAAAGAAACTATGTTCCGATTGCCGCACACCTTGGGTTCCAGGACATGATTGCAGAGGTAGAGGGAAGGCTCGATTCATTGAGGTCTTCGAGAAGAGTGAGGGTGACAGAGGTGAGGAGTTAGAGACTCGCGAGATGGATGATGGAGATGGAGTCGCGTTGGATAGTGCTGATGCGGTGCAGGAGGAGGAGACTTTTCCTCGGGAGATTATAGCCACATTGTCTAGTACTCTGATATACAAGGCATTTAGGATTAGAGGAGTTATGCAAGGTCATCGAGTTGTGGTACTCATTGACAGTGGGGCTACCCACAACTTTATTGATGCATCATTGGTTGAGAGATGAGGTTTGCAGATGAAGGACTTTGAGGGCTTCAACATTGTTGTAGCCAATGGGGAGTATATGAGATGCACACGGAAAGTTCCACAATTGAGCATCACCATGGGTAACTACACAGTTACCGATGATTTCCACATTGTTGGTATGGGAGTGACCAACATAGTGCTGGGAGTGCAGTGGCTTCACTCTCTTGGTGAGTTTCAAACTAACTTTCAGACGATGGAGCTGAAGTTTAAGTCCGAGGATAGGAATGTGATTTTGAGGGGATTATTTACAGGGGCACCTAGGGTGGTTGTAGTTGAGGGGATGGAGAGGACTTTTCGACATGATGAGGGGCTTTATTATTGCAGATCGATGTGGAATATGACAGATGTGGTTGTGACCAGTAGTGTTGCACATGAGACAGTCACAGAGATTGGGGTTACAGGTTCAAATCATCTAAGTTTATCACTATGTTGGTTATCCGAGGTTTCGGTAGACTGGAGATCTCATTTACTTGTTGAGTACTCCAAGAACCGACACACTTGTGAGATTCTGGATGGTCACATACAGGATGACACCTACAGATTGGAGGATGAGATGATATTCTATCAGGGCAGATTATACCTTGTGTCGGATTCATGGTTGAGGATGGAGATATTGTGACATGTGCATTGCTCTTTCGTGACCGGACACTTGAGCTTCGATGCTTCCTACAGGCTCATATCAAAGAGATTCATATGGCATGGGTTGAGGGAGGATATCCTCAACTTCATACAGGGATGTACAGTTTGTCGTTATAACAAATCAGAGCTTACAGGTTCATCATATTCTGAGTCGACATGATATAGCACTCCTATGTATTTTACTGCTTCTAGGCACAGTGGGCATTTCACCCATGCGATAGTCAGTGGAGGGATGGAGTTGACTCAGTTTCCTGGTTATTCAGTAGGTTTACACCCATAGTTACCAGGTTCGGAAATCTGATTAAATTCGGAAGGGCAAAAAAATCCGAAAATTCGGAGTTCTCGAAAAAATCCGAAAAAATACGGAAAAATCCGGTTCGGAATATATATACTTGTATTATTATAAATTTATATTATTGTATACTTATATCATTATATATAGACAAATCATACAAAAAAGCATCCATCTACCATAATCATCATCATCATAATGATTCTTTCAAAAGATTGCAAGAAGTTGCTTGGTCCAAAAAGGTACAAAAATGGATTTTATGAAAATAAAAAAAATATTGCCATCAATGCGTAGAGCTCGAGAAAATATATACTTTTAGAGAAGACGACACCTAAAACGGAGCCACAGAATGAAAGTTATGGCACATGCAAGTTTTTGCTGCTACATCTTCCCGGACCCTTTCCAAAAATGGCAATTTTTTTTCCCTACTTGCGATTTTTTCACCAAAAAAGGAAATTTTTTTTTTCCTGCAAAAATTACACCGAACCGGACCGGATTTATTCGGTTGCTTCAAAAAATACGGTTCGAACCGGATTTCATACGAATCCGACCGAACCTGGTAACTATGTTTACACCCATCACAGGAGGTGAACTGTGTAGAGTTGACATTGTCGGTTGACCATTTACTGGAGTCTTGGGATTTTTTCCCCACGGGACACATTGAGATACATTATGAGTTGTACTCTCACACTAATGTGGGTCATGTGGGAGGGTTAGCACGCTTTGTGTGTATGCAGGTTATTTCACAGGTTGATCCAGGAGATTCTACAGGATTCAAAGTGGACTTGCATACCCAGGAGTTGATTGAAGAGATAGTGATGGGTCCCATGATGATGGCAATCAGATTGGCAGGGATTGGACAAATTGGCAATCCCGATGTGGGTACCAGTGGAGAGTCGGTTTGGGTATCATTCTACTTCACGGACAACATTGTTCTCTATACAACATGGAGGTCATGATGACTACATGGGGTTTCTTGGTTACTTCGGATTACACCGATCTTTGGTTGACTGCAGGGTGAGATGGAGAAACTTACTTTGTGGTATTCAACTTCTGCAACATGATAGGATAATGCTTGGGGTCAAGCATTTCTCGGGAAGGGAGGATTGTAATGACCCCTTTCCTACGCCAAAGGCCTAAGGGTCAATTCGAGTCCCAGCGTTGGTCATACCCAAGGGGCTAGCGACCGTGGGAGTTATTGGGTGTGAATATCTAGTTCATTTGTTATAATTTTTCGTTGACATGAGCATAAAGTGATTTGGAGGGACTAGATGTTATGTTTTGTCGTTAGGGGGGGTCCCCATAACACTTTATTATTCTATTTCTTCGTTGGGGTCACTTGTGGTACTTCATTATTCTATTTCTTTGTTGGGGTCACTTAAGTCATTTTTGAGTTCCACATGGAGCGCCCAACTTGGAAAAAGGTAATGAGATGTTATAAAAGGAGGTTTGGGGGAGTGGGAGGACATTCTTGCATACCTAATTATCATCTTTTATGTGTAAGTGCTGTTTGCAAATCTATAGCTTGTGGAGTGAAATCCCGCAGGAACCCTAACTTCGGTGGTGAGAGATCCATCCCTAGCTAGCAGGGCATTCTTCGGTAGTGAAAGATCTACCCTAGCTTGTCATTTTGGAGCTGTTTTCGGGGCTGATTTACAGAGATATTTTTAGAGGTTTTAGAAATAGGGTTTTGAGGGTTTTTGAGATATTTTGTGAAGATAATCAGTGGGTTTTTAGATCAGACTTATGGCAACAATAAAGAAAGGGTTTGACATCATTTCTAGAGGATTTCAAAGGGGTTTTGACCATCTACCGGAAAGGGCAACTTGTTTTGAAGATTGCAGCCCTTATTTGGAGGGTTTTCAGTTGGCCATTTTCAGATCTAAAGGTTGGAATATCATCTTCTATATTTGTAAATGTTATTTCCAAAGTTTCATAGTTTTTGCACTCGTATTCGGGAAGATATGAATTTTAGAAGTTTTCCAGCTGTTTAGGGCACGCTGTAATTTTCTGGCAGTGTTCTATTATCTGAAAAATTCCAAAAATAATTTCCTAGTGTTAGTTTTATTGTTAGCAAGCTCTCTATAAATTTTCAAGTGATTTGGGCAAGTATTTTGTGAGTTATAGATTTATTTCTATTTGCTGCCCTAGTTTTATTTTCTACAAAAATCAGAATTTTGTTTGGATGCAAATTGTCAGTATTTTGTGCATTTCTAAGTGATATCCCACAAGGGATATTTCAGAGCACCCCTGGCAAACTGTGCTTCCTCCAACCACTATCGATCTAACTCCTACTCAGGCCTCTACACTCGCAATAGTCTACAGCTTGGGCTTGCTCAAATATTAAATTTTGTGATCACGGTGCTGAAACCCTGGGGCTCCTCTTTCATAGTGTTCATGAGCTCTTCTAGTAGCTTGGCTTTATCCATTTCCGGCAAGTTAGGCTTTAAAACTACATTTTGCCATAGTTACAATCAAAGTGTTGGACTGAGTAAAATCCTAAAGTTTACTGGTGAATGGAGGTAACAAGTTGCTTTTTTCATTTTAAAAGCCTCTCAAATACACTTTAAAACTGTATTTTGAAATATAAGATTTGAAAAGTTATATAGTGCACATGGTGGTTAAGCTTTGAATAGGTGCAAGATGTTTTTGAGGTGGTTGCGGGTTCAAGGCTAAAGGAGCCATTCCTTTTTTTAAGGTATTGCCTTACCTATTAAAGCCATATAGATATTAGCTTCTATTTTTGAGGTGCTCGGTAGAATAGTTGGAAAGATTTTTTTTACAAGGCATTGAGACCAAGAGGTCAAATCCCTAGCCGGACTACATATTTGCAAGAAATATAAGGGGTGAATTTTTTTGTAAAGGAAGGAGATTATATTTTTTCAAATTTCTTTTGGAGAAAATTTCTTTTTAAGGAATGATTTTCAAAAGAAAGGGGGGTTATTATTTTTCAAAACAGGCATATTCAGGGAATTGTATCCAATTGAAAGCTGAAACCTAGCTGAATCACCTGCCTAGATCCTCATGGCTGTTTTGATAAGCCAGGGGGTGGTGGTGGGCTATAATGTCCTTGAATAAACAATTGATTTAGGACCTTAAATTTGATGTCCATTTGACTGTCATAAGGCAGTTTTTCTTTTTGCTTTTAGAAGGCAATTGATTTTTTTTATATCTTGGGCATATGGTGGAGTTTGGACCCAGTTTTTCTCCCGAAATGATTTTTTCAAGTCTGATGTAGTGGGGTAGCTAGATTGAGGCCATCTATCAATAGTCAATAGGAAATCTGTGAAGAAAATGATGGATTCAGATTGACATCTTTTGGTGTTTTTCAGATACCTTTATTTAAAATATCTGTACTAGTTAGATCTCAATAATAGTTTGACATCTTTGTTAGGCACTAATTCTAGTAGAAATCCTAAAAAACCTACTTCATGTTTATTATGATTATATTCATTTTCGTTCTAATTAATATCATATTCATTTGGTGTTGGTTAAATTGCATAACATCTGGCTATGATAGCCGGTGTACCAATTCATTTCACTTTCTCAATAAAATTTTCACCTTCCAAATGGAACTTGATGATTTGCTTTTCCAAGCTACACATAAAAATCTTAAATTGGTTAATAACTATTCAATGCCCAAAGCTAAATGAACTCCTAATGGCATTGCTTGAAATTTGTTTTGAAGTTTATATTTTACAGTTTTTCATGAAGAATTCAACCTAATGACACTCATCATTACACTATAGAACATTACTATTCACTTTTATAACTTCAAATTCTTTTTTAGGATAAACAAATTTCATCGTACTACCAGATTGACAAAATTATGTATATTGTTGGAGTTGAATGGTATCAATACTTTATTGTGTGTTAATCTGTCTTTAGCATCAAAATTATTTCTGCTATGCATACCACTTACATTATAATCACTATGTTCTCTATTCTCACCTTCACAATTTAATAATTCTTTTTTCAATTTTCAAGGGGTTTGAGTCCTTGTCTTTTGTTCAGTTTTTTTTGCAAAAGATACCTAGGGAAAGGGTCGTAGACGTGCAAAAAAATTGAGTGAAAATATCAGTTGCTGATAGCATGGAGCTCATCAGGAATTCAAATTTAAAAGCATGTATGATCATGCAAGAAAACACTGCCCTCCAGCTGATCTGATACAAAATGGGAAAAAAGGACTCCATACCATCCAAATGTGATGCCACAACTGTACCTCTAAGGCTCTAAGTATTAACATTGTATATGCTGCCAGACCCTTGCCGGGAAACTGAATATCCCTCCAAAACGAGGGGTCTTTGTGAAATCTTCAGAATAATTTTCAAACAGAAGCAACAGGGCCATACAGTAAATGCTATATAGATCATTATCCTTCTATTTTACTTGGTAATTGATTCATAGTAATGTCTAAACCTGTGCTTCTTTAACTATGCAAAACAACTCTCAATTTTACATTTTGATCAATGACCTTGATTCTCATGAAATTTAGGGATGACATGCATATTCTCACACAATATTTTCTTTTAACTGAAAAAAAAAGAGGAGGATTTATTTAAAAAACAATCATACATGCTCTTAAAGCTGTCTTCTTGATCAATTAAGACAGACAATCTTACTTTCTTCAATCGAATACTTCACTTATAATGCTTTGGGGTGCATGAAGGCTATACAAGTACAACATGGAAGTGTCTATTTCTATCTAAACTTTTCTGAATTGAAGCACTATTGAAAGGACTCTCATGCTGCTATATTTCTACCTTGCTTTTTAAATTTCCCTTTCAATCATTAAAGACCATTACTCGTCCACCATCTTCTCATTTGATGTAGAATGCTTGATAGATCTAATTTCTGTTGTGCAGCGCGGAATGTAAAATGTAAATTTTACTTCAGTGATAATTTTGGGCATGGGTGTGGGCATGGTCGTGCGTGTGTGGGGGGGTGTGGGTGGTGTGCGTGCGCGTGCGTGCGTGTGTGTGCGTGCGTGCGTGCGTGCGTGTGCGTGCGTGTGCGTGCGTGTGTGGGTGTGTGTGTGGGCATGAGCACGCACGTGCGTGTGCGTGTGTGTGCACGCGTGCATGGGTGGGTGTGTGTGGGGGGTGTGTGCCTGCGTGTGCGTGTGCGTGTGTGGGCAGGTGTGTGAGCGTGCGCGCGCGTGCTGTGTGCGTGTGTGCTGTCGTGCGTGTGCGCGCGCGCACGTGTGTGATTTCTAAAAATTTCTTACTTTTAATAAACATTGTGGTTTTAATGATTTTAAAGTTGAACTCTTAATGTGCCGCGTCATATGTGATTGTGGGTAGCTGCAGACATGACTGTTTGCTGCATTAAGTCAACAGATACTGCACAATGTAGTTCTTAAGGCTCTTCATGCGGCCTGTCTGTTGCACTCAACTAACTGCAGTTACGATGCTTAAATTGTATATAAGCCAGCAAGGTGCCTTTCTAGTGAATTGGTTCTGCTGGCTTCTCTTGACAGGAGTATGCACCGTGCTGCAAAATGCAATGATATGCAGACCTAAGATGTCTCATTACTACAGCCCCTTGTATGATCTGATACATACATGATCATGCAGGTTTTAATTAGTCACAAGCCCGAGCAGTTTAACTTATTAGTTGTTTCCTATGCCAAATTTTCAGAATGACACTCCTACCATGATGTTTTTCTGATTTGTTATTTAAATCCTGTCAATATCGTTAATGTGTCCGATCTAATTAACCCTTCTCCAAGATCAATGAAGAAAAACAAGCATCCAACTACAGAACTCCATTATTACAGAGCATCATCCGCAAGCATCACATTAGAACAGTAGAATATTATGTCAGAGAGAAATTTGGTAGCTACAGTGAATACCATCACAACACCATCACCTAACACTTTATAGTTAATTATTTGCGTACAATAGATGGTACAATCCCATCTATTTATAGACTTGTTAAAATTGGATTTAAGTTAAGTGAACATGTCCCACACTTAAGGTGGCTTGGGTGCATTGGATAAACATATAGTTGTGGGCTTAAACATGTTCGTGCTTGTACAAGCAGGTACACACATTTTCCAAGGGTCACCACACAAGCTTGGTGCCTCACATATACTAAAGCTGTTCAGTATGTAATGTACCCAGGATTGTGATATTATGATGTAAATAGTCTATATAATAGTTGACTTATGGTGCACATAACTCATGTTTGGTTAAAATGTGCTTAATGGCTATCTTTTGTAATGGGTCAAATGGGCATCTTGGGAAACAAGTTCTAATCAGTACACCTAATGTGTGATGGGTTTACCCTCCCCCCTTGTTAAATAAGTGGTTAGAAATGGGGGGAATTTACCATTTTATGAATAGGGGATCATGGACTGTGGAATATTTCTATTGAGTAGTAAAGGTAAAGTAGGGAAGTAGGTTGGTTCATGTAGTGAGAGATATCTTGGAGTGATTCTTTCTTTAAGGAATATTCTATGGTGTAAGCCTACCTTAAGGGTATTGAAGTCGGGGGACATTGGCCTTTTCAGGATCATTTTTTACATTGGATATTTGGTTCTTAACAAATTAAGGATTTCCTAACATTCTTGTGAAGTTGGGATTACAATAGGTGCATTAAGCACCAACATCTCCCCTTTATCTTGACTTGGAGAAGTCATGCAACACATATTGACTCTTGAGAATGTGTGCGCCCTTAAGAGTTGTTTGTTGGGTCCAAATCACTTTAACCCTTAATGGTTCGCTGACACTTTCAATTTCACTCTGCTGGAGTTATCAATATGGTCTAAACCACTGCAACCCTCAATGGATCATTCAATTACACTTTCAAAAGCTTTGAGTCGTCATCCTGTCATTGAAGTTTTGGATTGTACCTATGCCAAGTGGATCCATTCGCAAGATGGATTGCACAACCTGTGCCCCCTCAAGTCAGACTCTCTGGTTGAAGGATGTTGAAGAAGAAATACAAAACTTTGTAGGCCCATCAGGTACAAATGGCTGTAGAGGTAAATGCAGAAACAAAGTTTGTCAGAAACCCATGACCTGCAAAACCCTGTTAGCAATTCATTGTCTGCAAATTTTTGTTGGAAACAAAAGTAAATTCTAGATGTCAATTGGTGTGTGGTGATTAGCAACAAGAAGAGTGGCCGATCGATCAAATTTGGTTTAAATATGTTCTATCTAAAGCAAATGCCCTTGCATGGCTTGCATCAAAGGGGATTTTTTTGACTTTTGTCAAACTTCAACAGAGGGGGTGGATCGGGCCATCCATTTGTTATGCTCTAGGCGTAACTACAGTGATGGACAAGGGGGCTGGGAAGAGCAAGTGTAATCTTGTGAGATGCTAGTAAAAATGGATGATCTTAAATTTGACGTCCATTTGACCATCATAGGGTAGTTTTTCTTGTTGCTTGGAGAAGGCAATTGAAAAATCAGTTTCAATTCCCCTGGAATTTTTTTTTGAGCTTGACATGGTGGTGCAGCTAGATTGAGTGTCTCTTTCATAAGTCAGCGGGAATTTTTTGGAGAAGGTGATGAGTTTGTTAATCATCGTGGAACCCTTCAATGGGCGAAACTATAAGACAAATCCAAGATACGCGTCACGAGACTGATACATCTCAACATTTTTCAGATAGATATATTTAAGATATATGAGCTAGTTTTATGTGTATATAGGAAGCAGAATTTGTTAACCAAATCCGCTTGTGTTGCCCCTATGCACAAGAGAGATGGAGTTTTTCCATTCAAAAACTGGGTTTCGTTTTGGCTTGGCCCAAAACTCTAGTAGAAGTCTTCATGGTTTAACCTAGTGGCAGTGGTACCCTCTCTATCCTATGGCTATCTGTCATATCCTATGTAATTTATTATATATGGAAGGTAAGGAACTGCTGGCTCTTTTAGGATAAGGCCCAAGCCACTAATCGTGGATGCATAATTGGATAAGGAGGACATTTGGTGATATCCAAATGGCCAAGAACTAAAATATCCCCAAGAAAGGGGACAATAATGGTAAGAAAAAAAGGTCATACAATGAATATCTACCCGTCTAGGATTTTGCAAACTAAATTTTGATGGTGCTTCTAGGGGGAATATGGGCAAAGTTGGCATAGGTGTAATTAGGGATGATCAAGGATCCTTTCAAGGGGCTCTCTCTATCAATCTTGGAGTTGGCATGAATAACATGGCAGTAGCCATATGAATGGTGGAGTTCTTGAAATTGTCAGGGTCCTTGCGTATCTCCTATCAAAAGGTTGAAGGAGACTCCTAGGTCATCATTGGGGCTATGCACAAGGGACTTAGTCCTAGCTGGAAGATAGATTATATTCTAACTAAGGCAGGAATATGGGCACAACTTTTGCAAGTATCTCACGAGCCCATTAATTTTGAGAAGAAAAGAATTGCAGATAGATTGGCCAATCATGGGGTGGAATCCAATGAATTTGGCACACGTTTTCATAGCTGGAATAATTTAGAGCCCTTATCGAGGAGCACATCATCAATTCTTTAGTAACCTTGGTAAAGTATCTTTAGTGTATCTTACCTCCTCACACGGTGTTTTTTAAAATTGATATTCAACCTTTGTCATCTCTCATGAGTTGAATTCAAATCAAGTGAAAGATGCACTTTATAAAGCCTACCGTACAATGTTAGCATCTCTCTTACCTTTTAAAGGTGGCTTTCATTCAAATCGCTGCTTAGTCATCCTTTGGTTTTACCAAACCCTTTGTGGTATTTTTCCGCTGCTTTGTTCTGGCATCTGCTAAGTGTTTTAGAACTGCAATCCGTGGCAGTGAGCTCAAAACGGAAGCCAGTTGCACCTGATTTAGGAGAGGGAGGTCCTGTCTCAGCTTGCCTGTACAAAATGGCTTCCAATATTACATTCCAAGTCTCTGAAATTTGTGGGTTTTTCTCTTCGTGATGAAATCTCTTCGGACTGGGCAGATGTCAAGTGCAATGAAAACTCACTCAGAAATGAATTAAGCCGTCTGCTCCACAAGATAATTGAAGGCAAGGAGTTCAGTGAATTTTTTACTCTGTATCTTAATGGTGGATGGCCTGCAGTAGAAGAAGATGAGAGGAGTTGAACCATAACCAGAGTTGAGGGAAAATCTAGCATTTTGGAAAAGGATTTCGAGGAGTGGAAGAAAACCATTGTGGGCCTGTATGATTACACGGGCATTTTGCTGATTTGCTGATAGCGCCCAATGGATTTGTCAACTGCATGGCTAGTGACAGGCACTTCCCTGCTCTCATAACAAAGTTGTGCATCCCAATGCCAGTCCTGCTAGCTAAGCTGAAGGCAGGGCCATGAAGAGGACATGATGATGCCCGAAGAAAGCATAGGCTGCTTACTGGAAAGCTTGAGTAGACACAGACATGGATGCTTTCTTTCAGCCATGATAAGAACAGGGACCGGAACAGGACGAATTGCACATGAAAGATGCTGATTTGGCTGTTTCGGGAGGAAAGTGTGGCCATACTGGTCTTCGTGGCTCACTATTTGCAAGGGAACGGGTTTGATTTCTCTGTTCTAGCTGCTTTATGAAGCTTCAGTTAACGATAGTTTGTATTTAGTTTTGTATGGAGGCACTCAGGTTTCCTTATGAAAAATTCAGGCTGATACTTTAAGTCTGTTAACTTCAAATCCTTAGCATCTCAGTAAGTTTATTTGGAGCCTGTTTTGGAGAACTATTGGCAGGTTGGTGGCATTTTCACAAACAGCTGGAAACTCACATGTGATATAACAGACTTTTTGGTAAATTTCCAAGCCTTTCTCGTGGTTTTGATTTTTTGGATGAAGGAGCCCAACGACAATGTAATATCCCTGAAAAATACTTTCTAACAGATCTGGATATTTTGTCAAAACCTAGGGCAGCGGTATAAAAATTTGAACTTTTATGACAGCAGCAACAAACTGATTTTTTATTTTATTTAAAAAAACAGCAAACCCCAATATGCAGAAAAACAGACTTTTATTTATTTATTTCAAATCAGCTTTAATGAAAACACTAGAATGTCTGAATACAATTATTTTCTCACAACGGTTGATCCAAATGGAAAGATGAACAAAAGATGAAAACATGCAAACTGATTTGACTGCAAACTGCCCCCAGATGTGGCGCCAGTACTGAAATTCGTTTCCAAAGGGGGATGTCTTAGCTGTACTTGCTGTTCTGGATGATAAAACAACATTGAATATGATGCCTTAGCTGAATTGGATGAATACTTGTACCCTGAATGATCACTGCAACCCCTGAATGGAATTGCGAAGCTTAGATATGAGAATTTCCGTCCTTAGATCTGTGTGCAAATGAGGGTTTTCATCCACTATTGCTGATGCAGAAGCAGAAGCTACTTGCAAACAAAGAAGTAGTTGATAAATTTCCAAGGTGAATAATAATAATCCTCAAAAACTGCTTTTATAACTTCTAATGCCTTCTTCCAAAGTTGGCACCCACTTTTGGAGATAGATGCATGCTCAATAAACAATATTAAATAATTTTATCCCCTCCAATGTTGGCGCCCCATCCAAAAATAGAAGCGTGATGCTCATGCAACTCATTCTATCTTTGGCTTCCCATAATAGAATTCTTTATTTAATTATTATTCTATCTTTGGCGCCCCATAATAGAAGTTTATCATTCTATTATTATTTTATTCCATCTCTGCTTTTTGGGCCCCCACTTATTAAAAATATAAGGTATCCTTTTTCTAATTTAAATAAAACGTACCCTTGGACCAGTTCAATTAATTTATTTCCCTCTTCAATTTTCCCTTGGCCTACAGAAAATAATAAGAATAGGCTTCAGGTATCTAGAATCAATTATTTCTGAAAAGGGGACATTACAGACAACCCCTAATAGTCTAGCTAAATAACAAAAAATGTGCGGGCTTTTACAATGAACGCCAATAAGAAGGATGGCATTTATAAACTGAATGAATATCACAAACCAATTTTTTTCCTCTGTATTTTAGGCCTATGGCGTACTTGGGCAGTAAGATGTAGCCCTAGCTATCAACTATGGGAGTCGATATATAAGACTTTCATTTTATGCTTGAAGTTATTCTTTATTAGATGTGACTGAAATTTCAAGAGGCCTCAAAACAAAAAGATAGAAGATAAATGGACTTAACAGGGAGATTGCATGCAGATCTAGCATGAATGTGGGAAGTGAGCATTATTATTGATTCTTTAAAACATTTGAGCCCCTATTGAGTACCCCATATCTCTTTAATTATTTCTTGCTTTAATAACAGGGAGAGTACTCTTGATCTGTTGCACCACTATGATTGATGTACCTTTCCAATTATGGTTCATCACTGAAAAGCCATATGACGATCTAAACATTCTCAAGCTAACATTCCATGTTGCAATTATTGATCATGATATATAAAGTAATAAATTTGTATGTGTTTTGATGGTGTTAATGGATGTCATTCTTAATTTTAAATTTTCAGGGCTATCAAAACTATGAAAAATCTGTCTGCATCCACTCTGCTTTCTAGTCTTCGTCTAGCCAATGGAGAGATGATTATTGATATTGACGGTACTGTAACTACTCAGCCTGTTCTCCAGCATGTAGGCGTCTCTGCATGGCCTGGTGGGTCTTATATTTTGTGTAAATCATTATCATATTATCTTTGTTCATACTGCATGTAGGTTTATGAGATTGATTGCATTGTATGTGTTGCAGGACGGTTGACTTTGACTGACCATGCCCTTTATTTTGAAGCTTTGGGCATTGTATCATATGATAAGGCAAAAAAGTATGATCTATCGACTGATTTGAAACAGATCATTAAACCTGACTTGACCGGACCTTGGGGTGCACGGCTGTTTGACAAGGCTGTTATGTATAAATCAATTTCTGTGTAAGTCACTGTTGCTGAAAACATCTTATATCTCAATTTGTTTTGCTGATAGGCTGCAATGCTTTAAAATGTTCCATTACCTGCCAGATTTTTTGGATGCTTGCAAACAGCAGCTTGTCTGTATAATTAAAACTTTCAAAGTTCATTAACAGACCCGAACCAGTCGTCATGGAGTTTCCAGAACTTACAGGGCATTCACGTCGTGACTACTGGCTAGCTATTATTCAAGAAATTCTGTGTGTGCATCAGTTCATTCGAAAGTTTCATCTCGGAGGTGTGGGACGGGCAGAAGCCCTATCAAAGTCTGTTTTAGGCATTTTACGCCTTCGTGCAATCCGTGAAGCATTTCATGTTCTGCCACCTCATCCTGAAAAACTTCTTACATTTAATCTAGCAGAGAAACTCCCTGGAGGGGATCTTATTTTAGAAGCATTATCAGACCTTTTGCCGTCGGTGGATGTTCAGAGTCCAAAAAATAATGAAGCACATGTTAGTGAAAAGACAGATAAAAGAGGCCTCTATTCAACCTCAGCTTTGTCCACTATGTCAAATATAGGGTTCACCTTTATGAAGGGCTCTGGTGCAATTGATGAAATGAGTCTTCCTGTTGGTGAAGTTCTTGTTGGCGAGTTGACAACTTTAGAGAAGGCAGTGATGCAATCAAGGAACAGCTTTGAAAAGGTTGAACTAGCACAGGCCACAATAGAAGGAGTGAAGGTAGAGGGCATTGACACAAATGCGGCTGTAATGAAGGTTTGTTGTTGTTTTTGTATTGAAGCCTTTTACATCATCCTTGTGACTGTGGCTATACCTATGTCCATTTGTATTAGACATGCATGGTTTTCATTTTGATTATAACTTATGCATTCTTGGAGAGGCTCTCATACTCTTTTACCTTAAGCTTTTCATATTCTACAACCTTTCCATGCTTAGAGATTAACTATCTGTTCTATTTGATAAATATTTATTTATTGTTTTGATTATGTTGTTTATATATTCATAAGTTACAAAGTGTTGAGACTCAATATAAAGTTGTAGAGTGATGAAATATCCCTTTTGGGATATCACTTGAAATTCACAAAATATATAAAAAATAACAGCGAACTGGAATTCTGTTTTTTCTGATTTTTAGGACAGCAATATGCAGAAACAGAGAAAAATTTGTATTTTCCAGAATAATAATTTCTAACACTACCCAGAAGCTTCAAATAACTTAGAAAAATATGTAGAACAGTAAACAAGATAGAAATAATTTTTATCTCTCAGATCTGATTTTATTTATTTATTTTAACTGTTGAAACTGCCTAAAAATTCTAAAAATTCACAAGGAGCTGAAATGATATTTATAAATTTTGAAATTCGGACAACAATATATTTAAATTATAATGAATCAGATCTAACTTGGAAAACTGAAAAACTCCAACCAGAAACCCTAGAAAACACTGCTGCAAAACCCTAAGTAGATTTGAAAATAAATAAAGCCCAAACTGAATGAAACTCCTGGAAATTCACCAAGCTTGCCTCAAACCCTGGAAATAATATAATCTGTAGATGGTTGAAGTATGGACCAAATAATCTCTCTTTGACACTGAGCAAACCCTTGAAATTCTTTGATAACTCTGATCTGAAAATCTGATTTGAATGAAGCTCCAAATTAACAAACTAGGGAGGATCTCTCACCATTGAAAAGTGCTTTGCTAGCTAGGAGTGGATCTCTCATCACCGAAGCTAGGGTCCCTGTGGGATCTTACTCCACAAGAAAAATGCATACAACCAACAATAGCTTCAATATCATAAAAGAGTGAGTGTATGAGTGAATGCCCCTTTCTCCTCCAAGCGCTTCCTTTTATAACTTTTCATTGCAACAAAGGGCCCAAAAGAGTCTTAATTGACCACCTTGGGGAAAAATCCACATAATAATAAAATAACTTAAGTTACTTTATCACCACTATGCCTAAAAAGTACACTTAAGTTACCTCTAACGAAGAAATAAAATAATAAAGTACCATTAAGGAGCATCACACAACCTTATTTCACTTAAGTCACCTCAAAGTCCTGTCCAACGTCGAAACATAACCTGCAAGTGAAATGAAGGTGCAAACCATGCACAATAACCATCAACGTTACTAGCACCTTGGGCATAACTAAGGCTAAGACGGATGAAAAGCCTCCTAGGCCATCTGCTCGGAATTTGGAACATTACACGCCTCCCCTCTCGAGAAATGCTTGACCCCAAGCATTATCCTGTCATGCTGCAGAAGTTGAATACCACAAAGTAAGTTTTTCCACCTCAGCCTATAGTCAACCAAAGATCGGTGTGATCCAAAGTAACCAAGACACCTCTTGTAGTCATCATGCTCTCCATGCCGTGTAGAGAACAATGCTGCCCCTGAAGTAGTATGATGCCCACACCAACACTCCCCTGGTACCCACACTAAAATTTCCAATCTGTCCCATCCCTGCCAATGTCAAGCTGCCATCATGTGATCACTCGCAATCACTACCTCTTCAGTCAACCCATGGGTACGAAAATCCACTCTGAATCCTATAACATCCCCTGGATCAACCCGTGTTACAACCTGTATAAGCACTAAGCGTGCCAACTCTCCCACATGACCCACACTCGTGTGAGAGCAAAGCTCCTCATAATGTGTCCCGTGGGGGAAGAATCCCAAGACTCCAGTAAACGGTCAACCGACACTATCAATTCTACATAGTTCACCTACTGTGATGAATGTGAACCTATTGAATAACCAGGTAACTCAATTCTGTCCCTCCATTGCTAGCACATGGGTGTAGTGCTCACCGTGCTTAGAAGCAGTAAAATACATAGGAGTGCTATCCCATGTCGACTCAGGAAATGATGAACTTGTATACTCCGATTTGTCATGACGACAAACTGCACATCCCTGTATAAAGTTGAGGATATCCTCCCTCAACCCATGCCATCTGAAACTCTCCCATATCAACCTATAGGTCTCATCAAAGCTCAAGTGTCTAGTCATGGAAGAACAATGCACATATCATAGTATCTCCATCCTCAACCATGAATCTGTGAAATATCCCTAGTTGGGATCTTACAAAAAATTGACAAAATACAAAAATTTGCAGCAAATACTAAATTTGATTTTTTTTCTGATTTTTGCAGAAATAGGGCAGCGAACAATAGAAGTATGATATCTTGAAAAATACTTGCCCAAAACACTTCAAATTTCACAGGAAGCTGGCAAAAATAATAACTAACAATAATAAACTGTTTTTGTATTTTTTTATAACGTAATAATAATAATAATGGTTTTTACAGTCCACGATGCCGGGCGGCTTGTTTTTGGGTCTACAAGCGGCTTATAGCATATGGGACTACCTTGTACTCACATGCGGGAGGCAACTAACTTTGCTACAAACAAGGCGTACATACCCTACCCCCTGCAGGATTTGAACTTGTGACCTCTATTTCAAAAGCACATGTTCTTCACCATTAGGAAACTGCCAAGAATTTTTTTATAAGCTCTGAAAATGATAGAATTCCGGAAAATTCATATCTTTTCGAATACCAAACATAAAAAGCTGAAATTCTGGAAATAACTTATGAAAAATATGAGAAAAACAGGGAAACCTTTAGATCTAGAAAATTCCACCCGAAACCCTAAATTTTAGGGTCTGCAATTCTCCAAACAGGTCGTTTTTGCTTAGGAATGGCTGAAACCCTCAACAAACCCTGTCGTTTCGTCAAAGAACCTCTCCTTAGCTGCCACAACGAATTTCGCTTCAAATGGAGAAAAACCCAGAAAATTATCGTGATTTTCTCGAAACTGCCCTTGGAAAACCCTGCCTGAAGATGACTGCAAATCAGATTTGAAAAGGTGCAAGAGCCTAGCAAACTAGGGTGGATCTTTCACCACCGAAGAGTGCCCTTCTAGCTAGGAGTGGATCTCTCACCACCGAAGTTAGGGATCTTGTGGGATTCACTCCACAAGCGGAACAAACAAACAACAGTTGCTCACTATCAAGTATCACCAAAGAAAATATGTATGCAAGAATGAATTTCCTTTCACCCCTCTTCTCCTTTTATAACTTTTCCCACGCCAAGGAAACCCAAGTCGCATTTTACCCTAGGGAAGACCAAAATAATAAAGTAACTTAAAGTTACTTTTCCCCCTTCAAGTCGCCATGGCCCAAAAAGGTGACCCCAACGTGAAATTAGAACATTAGGAGTTAAGTGGTCCCTTCCAACGATTAGAACATAACATCTAGTCCCTTCGAAAGCACTTTATAACCCTGTCAATAGAAAATTATAACAACTGGACCAGATATTCACACCCAATAGATCATGGCGTCCGTAACCCTTTGGGCATGACTAGGGTTAGGACCCGTATTGGCCCTCAGGCTTGTGGCGAGGGAAAGGGGATATTACAGTCCTCCCTTCCCAAAATTTGCTTGTCCCCAAGCAAATGCAAACTAGGATGCTGTAGAATTTGCTCTCCTTCCCAAGTAGCATCCTCAAGAGGCAAACCCTTCCATCGTACCAAGTATTCTGTAATATCTCTGCTCCCGAGCTTCCTCTGTCTGACCTCAATAATAGAGTCTGGTTCTAAAACCAACTTCCCCTCCTCGTCCAATGGTGGCAACTCTATAGAAGGTACAATGTGTTGTCCTAGTGCCTTCTTAAGGCATGACACATGGAAGACATTATGTATCTTAATGTGCTCTGGAAGATCCAACTCATATGCAACTGCACCCACTCGTCGGACTACCCTGTATGGACCATAAAACCGTGGTTTCAACTTTTTTGCCCCCTTCTGTTTGAGTGATGACTGCCTGTATGGCTGCAAACGTAGGAACACCAAGTCTCCTACCTCGAAGGACCTCTCTATCCTGTGCTGATCCGCATAAACCTTTTGCTGATTATGCGCCTTTTGGAGGTTCTCCTTAAGAGCTCGCAGGATATCCTGGTTCTCCTGTAACCATCCCAAGCTTTGGGAGCCTGACTATCTGGTAATACCAAATCAACAAATGACATGGCATCATATCCATACTAAGCTCTAAAAGGAGTCATGCCGATGCTCATCTGATATGTGGTATTGTAGCAATACTCACCCATATGTAACCATCTGATCCATTCCTATTGATGTCTGGTCACATAACTCCGCAAATAGCCCTCTATCCATTTGTTAACAATCTCCGTTTGCCCGTCAGTCTGAGGGTGGTAGCTCGTGCTGGGAGTCAACTCAGTACTGGCAAGTCTGAATATCTCCTGCCAAAAGGTACTAATGAAGATCTTATCCCTGTCACTAATAATATTTTTAGGCAACCCATGAAGCCTAAAAATCCCTGTATAAAATACCTGAGCCACGTTAGCTTCCTCATGCTTCTTAGGTAGAGAAAAGAAATGCGCATACTTGGTCAATCGATCAACTACCACATAAATGCAATTGTGCCCATGCACCATAGGGAGTCCTGTGATGAAATCCATCGATATGCTCTCCCATTTTTGCTCAGGGATGGGAAGAGGCTGAAGTAACCCTGCAGGAAAAGAATGCTCCGATTTGGTTTGTTGGCAAACCATACACTCTCTGATGTGATTAAGGACATCGTCCTTCATCCCCTTCCAAGTGAATCTCTACCTGATGTACTTGTATGTTTTAAAATATCTGGGTTGTCCAGCTAATGGCGTATCATGTACTGCACGAAGGATCTTGTCCTTCATCTTAGACCCCCGTACAAGGAAAATCCGATCCTTGTAGAAAATGAGATCATCTACCACCCTATATTGGTCATCCTTGATAATACCATCCATGTTCTCACATGCAAACCGATTCTTGGAGTACTCAACAAGTATGTGAGCCTTCCAATCTGCTGAAATCTCAGACATAGAACTCAGCATAGTAGTAAGGTAAGGCCTCCTAGATAAAGCATCAACAACAACATTATTCTTACCTCTAGTGTATTCTATGTCAAATTCATATGTTTGTACCTTGTTCACCCATCTCTGCTGGCGGTCGTTGAGATCCTTCTGCCCCAAAAAGAACCTCAAACTATTGTGATCTGTACGTACCACGAATCTGCTGCCCACAAGGTACTGTTTGAATTTGGCCAAGGCATGCATGATGGCCAACATCTCCTTGTCGTAAATTGAATACCCTCTCTCCACTGGGCTCAATTTCCAACTCTCATAAGCAATGGGATGCCTATTTTGCATAAGCACCGATCCAACCCCCTCACCTGAAGCATCACACTCTAGAACAAATGGCCGAGAAAAATTTGGTAATGCGAGGACGGGACATGAACTCATCACCTCCTTGAGATGATCAAAAATCTGCTGTGCTGCTTCTGACCAAGCGAAAGCTCCCTTCTTTGTCAAATCTGTCAGTGGGGCAGTCAACCGTGAGAAATTCTTCACGAACCTCCTGTAATAGGTGCACAATCCCAAGAATCCCCTCAGATGTGTCAATGTCCTGGGTGGCGGCCAATCCAAAATTGCCTGTATTTTCTCTCTATCCACCTTTACTCCCCCTCCACCAATCACATATCCCAAATATAGCAACTCTGTCATGCCAAACTCACATTTAGAAGCTTTTGCATATAGCAAATTAGCTTATAATATCCCCAATATCTCATCAAGGTGGCGGATATGGCTCTCCCAAGTCCTGCTGTAGACCAATATATCATCAAAGAAGACCAATACAAACTTCCGCAAATGGCGGTTGAACACGTGGTTCATGCAAGACTGGAATGTGGCTGGTGCATTGGACAGTCCAAATGGCATCACTAGAAACTCAAAGTGTCCATAATGGCATCTGAAAGCAGTCTTATGCACATCCTGCTCCCTAACCTTGATCTGGTGATATCCAGATCACAAATCTATTTTAGAAAAATAGATTGCCGCCTATAGCTCATCTAACAGCTCATCAATACGTGGCACTGGATATTTGTTCTTGATTGTCTTTTTGTTCAATGCCCGGTAGTCGATGCACATCCGCATGGTCCCATCCTTCTTCTTCACCAACACCATCGAAGAAGCAAAAGGACTGGAACTCAGCCTAATATGTCCCATGTCAATAACCTCATGGATAGTCCTCTCAATCTCATCCTTAAACCGTTTGGGGTGACGGTAAGGAGTATTAACTACTGGTCTAGTGTCCTCAAGCTCAATCACGTGCTCAAATCCCCTATTTGGAGGTACACTAGGTGGTATGTCACTAAAAACTTCACCGTGCTTATCTAATAGCCCCTGTATATCCACATGATACTCTGGCTGTCCCTCCTCTAATTTCTTGGTAGAAACCAAGCACTATACTACCCAATCAACCCCATTGTGCCTGTGAATCCTCTTGATTCTCTTTGCTGTGACAACCCTGGGTGCATCTGAAGATAAACCCCTCAAGGTTACATTCTTCCCCTCGGACTTGAACTTGAGTTCCATTGTCTGAAAGTTAGTCCGAAATTCTCCAAGAGAATGGAGCCACTGTACACCCGAGCACAAGGTTGGTCCTCTCCAATACCAACCACATAGAAGTCATCGGTCACCATGGAATGTCCCCTTTTCCAATCGAAGACCTTTGGCCCATTTTGTCAACCCGACGACCAAAGGAAAAATATAAGGGTGACTTAAATTATAATAAATTATTATAAAGTGCTATAAAAAAAAATTAAATAAAATTATTAAAGAACTTATATTAATTTATTCAGCTTAATAAAAATAAATTGTAATCCCTATGGAAAATACGATTTGCCTTAAGGGGCAAAAGTCATTGTAAAGGGATTTATTATATTTTAATCCTCCTAGAAAGGATAATGGCAACTTGGGCCAAAGGGGAGTAATGAAGCCGAGGGAAGATAAAAACATAATTAATTTATGTATTTTCCCTAGAGAAATGCAACTTGCACTAGGAGGGAAATATTGTTGGGAAAAACATTTAAAATATGGGAAAATATTAAATGTTTGCATAGGAAAAATCATGTGAGCTCATTGGCTTATTTGGAGGGTTGGTTGTTGGCTCTTTTCCTTTAAAAGGGAAGTCGACTTGCCTCTTCTATATGGCAGATTTTTCATATGATAATTTCTCTTGCATTTGAGCTTTGAGCTTTTGTAAATTATATTCTAAAGACGAAAAACCTTAGTTTATACCTCTTGTGGACGAAAACCCCAAGAGTTCTCTTGTGGACAAAAACCCCAAGGGATTGAGAGGGGATTTCACTCACAAATTTCCAGCGTGTTAATCAGATTTTCCAGGTTTATTTCAGCAATGTTTGTGAAGAATTTTTGAAGGTATTTTCAGTGGTTTTTGGGCAGCAGTTGGATCAATCTGTTGTGGGCAGTTTGGCGGCATTTTCCAAAGGTATTTCCTTTAAAAATACTTGTCAAATATTCTCCATAATATTATAAACCAAATCGCTGTATTTTCATCATTTTCTGAAGTATATTTTGTAAGGGTTTCCAGGCAAAATATTAATCAAATTTCAGATCTGATTTCTGGGTTGTTTTGGCTGCAATAAATTCAATTTTTTGCATGATTCATTTGCTAAATATGTCGAGTAATCATTTGGGAACGAAAATGTAATTTTTGGGTATCATTTGCATTAAGATCTATCTAAAACCCTAGTCACACTTCTTCCCAAATAAATTCAGATCTGCATTAAGATTTTTGCCATAATAGTCATAAATCAGCCTTTGGTGTTTTTAATTGATCTAAAATTGTTGGAGAACAAGAGAGACTCCATTTGGGGATCTTTCAATGTTATCAGAGCAATGTTCCTCCCACCTGGAGGGTTTTTGATTTGATGCAACCACGAGAGGTTGGTGATAGAGCTGAATCATGGGAGTTAGACAGAAAAAGCTTTCTATGGAACATCGATAGCGATCTTCTTAGGGAAGTGGTAGACACCCATCAACAGATGATGCAGACCATGCAGCAGTTGATGGATGTGGTTAGGTCAAGAGGTACAAGAGACAGTTTGAGAGTCAGACAAGATCAAAGGACTAAGTCATTATCACTTTCTATTCACAAAGGTCCAACACCACAAGACAAAGAAGTGGAATTGTTTATGCATGGAAGGAATAGAGAATCTTCACATATGGTTGATACAACTCTTCATGAGAGTGCTTTAGTGTCTTCAAGTTCCAACAAGGTATGCAAAAATTTATATAATGAATTTGATAGTGCTGATTTGAATTTGGTCATATCATCTACACATGAAGATAAATCAGAGTTGCAGCCAAGGGAAGAAGAAGAAGAGCCTAGAGAGAAAGTGCGGGAAAGGAAATTTGTATATGCAACCAATGAAGATGTAATGGAAACTCTGAAAATGTGTGAGAAATGGAATACCAGAACTAGAGCTGCCAGATTGATAGCCGCTCAAGCGAGACAACACCTACAAGAGTTCAAAACAAAGATGGTGATGAATGATGCAAGGGAGTCTACACCCACAAAGGAAGGCTCGATGGAGCAACTGGCACATGAGGAGAAACCTCACATGGACACTTGTTTGGAATTGCAGGTTGTTGCAATCTCCAAACCAGCAGCTCAAGACAAGCTGATTGATGAAGAATTTCAGCTCTTTATGAACCAGGATGAAATCATAAGGTATGATGAACGTAATAATGTATCTTGTTTATTGCTGCCTAGTTCAATCTATTTTCATCATGAGAAGCATGATATGGTAGAAGATGAAGTCTTCATTTTGGAGTTTGTTGAACCATTGCTCCAAATATATGAGCAACTTGTTGATGGAATATGGTGGCAAGTTTTAGCTCACTTGACAGGGACATGTGCTAGGCTTACGGATCACTTTGGCATGTTTTGTCTCTTGTGCATGACACTTGGACAAAACAAGATCAAGATTGCTTGAGGGCAAGCAATTTTGGGAAGAGAGGACTGTAATGTCCCCTTTTCCAATCAAAGACCTTTGGCCCATTTTGTCAACCCGACGGCCAAAGGAAAAATATAAGGGTGACTTAAGTTATAATAAATTATTATAAAGTGCTATAAAAAAATAAAATAAAATTATTAAAGCACTTATATTAATTTATTTAGCTTAATAAAAATAAATTATAATCCCTATGGAAAATACGATTTGCCTTAAGGGGCAAAAGTCATTGTAAAGGGATTTATTATATTTTAATCCTCCTAGAAAGGATAATGGCGACTTGGGCCAAAGGGGAGTAATGAAGCCTAGGGAAGGATAAAAACATAGTTAATTTATGTATTTTCCCTAGAGAAATGCGACTTGCACTAGGAGGGAAATATTGTTGGGAAAAACATTTAATATGGGAAAATATTAAATGTTTGCATAGGAAAAATCATGTGAGCTCATTGGCTGATTTGGAGGTTGGTTGTTGGCTCTTTTCCTTTAAAAGGGAAGTCGACTTGCCTCTTCTATATGGCAGATTTTTCATATGATAATTTCTCTTGCATTTGAGCTTTGAGCTTTTGCAAATTATATTCTAAGAACGAAAAACCTTAGTTTATACCTCTTGTGGACGAAAACCCCAAGAATTCTCGTGGACGAAAATTGAGAGGGGGGATTTCACTCAGAAATTTCCAGCATGTTAATCAGATTTTCTGAGGTTTATTTCAGCAGTGTTTGTGAAGAATTTTTGAAGGTATTTTGCAGTGGTTTTTGGGCAGCTTAGTTGGATCGATCTGTTGTGGGCAGTTTGGCAGCATTTTCCAGAGGTATTTCCTTTAAAAATACTTGTCAAATATTCTCCATAATATTATAAACCAAATCGCTGTATTTTTATCATTTTCTGAAGTATATTGTAAGGGTTTCCAGGCAGAATATTAATCAGATTTCAGATCTGATTTCTGGGTTGTTTGGCTGCAATAAATTCAGTTTTTTGCATGAATGAGTTCCTAAAAATATAAGCAAGCATCCGGGAATAGAGAAATATAATTTTTGGGTGCTCATTTGCATTGAGATCTATCTAAAACCCTAGTCGCACTGGGCTTCAAATAGTAGGAGGTCCAGATCTGCATGTTTGGTAGTTATTGCCATAATTTGGTCATACATCATCCTTCTGGTCCTTGTATTTGATCCAATATTGTTCGGAGAACATATGTCATTTGACCTAGATTGGAGATGTTGTAGAGAAAGTCATGCTTATCCATGGTGATACTCAAGTTACGGGACTCGCTGCTTGCATCTCATGGACTCACCATTGGCTACCACTACATTGAAAGCCATCAAAGTCTTCCAGCCTTGTAATCCCCCGCTTTTTCTACCAAAGATGCATCGTATGTTGATTTGTGGGTGTGCCCCACTATCAATGAGTACTACCACTCTCTGACCCTGTAATCAATCCCGTTTGACCCTGAATGCCTTGTACCTCGGGGTACTTTGACAAAGTAGCAATAGTCTCCTGGGGAAAAGTCTCCTCCTCATGTTCAACCCCTGCACTATCCAACGCCTCCTCATCTTCATCCGTCTAACTCCTGAGTGTACCCCGCTCCTCCTTGCTCCTACTCTCCTCGAAGACCTCTATGAATTGGGCCCTTCCCTTTTCCTCTACAATCGTGTCCTACGAACCCATGGTGTGTGGCAATCGAAACATAGTTTCTTTTCGCCTCAACTCCGCTTTGTCCTCTCTCGATACAAATGGTCTCCTACGCATAAGTATCCTGCCTAGGTGGGGCCCCCTTCGGCTGTGAACCATCAGCTCTTTGAAGGAAAAACCTTAGGCTCTTTCATTCGAGGGGAAAACCTCGATTTGAGGAGTGGACAACTCCAAATCTTCGTGCTCGTCCTAATTCTAGCCTCATGTAGGGAGGAAGGCTCTAAATGCCTTCACAAATCCTGCTAAAGCGTAACAGTTAATCCTGCCATGAAGAGTGAAGTCAACCTCACCTCGGAAATGAAACATAAGATACCATCACTAATAACCTCTGAAAATCTGCAATGTACTGATCTAGAGAACCTATCTGCCTCAAGTGAGTCAATTCATCTGAAGTGCCTATCTGGGTCCCTCTTGTCGAACCTGCTCATCAACCTCTGTGTAAAATCTGCATAAGTAGTGATATGCATGTGCCCCTGTGTGATCAATCCATGATGCCACCAATCGTGAGCATCTCCCCCGAGGTGTAGGATAGCAAACTAAATTGCATCTTCTTCGCGCATTGGGATTTTTGTAGTTACAAGTAAGTCTTCAACTTCTGAATCCAATGATTGGGCGGTACACTTCTTTGAGCCATCGAAGTGCGGAATAACAATTTGTCCCAATCTCCTCTAAAACTTAGGTACCTGTGTCTGGATAATCTCTCCTTAGGTATTGCTGCCAATCTTCATTTTACAATATTCCTGAAATGGCATGTTGTCCAAATGGAATCCTTCACTGAATGTCCAGTACTTCTCCCAATTAAGATTCCTCATCCACAATGTCTCACGGGTTGTCGTGTTAGCGAAACTTCCTGATCCTTCAAGAAAATTTGAAGGCTCGTGGAGTCCCAATAGGGCCTGGTAGAAGCATGAGGGGACCCTTGTCAACCGAATGTCCACTTTTCTCATCCTCTATTACCATGCTGTGACCATATTGCTGGTTTCTCCTTTCTCCGCATGAGCCTCAATCCGACCTTGTGCTAACCTCTCAGTGAGCTGGCTCAAATAGAGGTTGGTAGTCTCTTGCTGCTTCACCATCAAGTTGGTGAACAATTGCTCTCATCAGATCTACTCCCATCTCTTAACTGTCTTTGTCTCTGTCTCCCATCCTTCAAACCCTAACAGGCATGGAGGAACAACGGCTATGATACCACTGAAGGTATCCCTTGTTGGGATCTTACAACAAAATTGACAAAATACAGAAATGCTTGCAGCGAAACATGACAGAATGCTGATTTTTTATGTAGAAAATTAGCAGCCCAAATGAGGGCAGCGAACAATAAAAGTATGAATCTCTGAACAATACTTTGCCGTTCAAAACACTTGAAATTTCATACAAAGAAGTCTGTTCCATAACTGAATAAAACTAACAAGTGAATTGAAATCTGATTTTGGAATTTTTTGAGTACACATATAACGAACGCTTATTCTGTCAGGAATTTTTAAACTTTCAGTGTAAATGCTTTCTGTAATCAGCATGGAATTCCTTGTGTCAAAATTCAATGCATTTTTCTGAATACACGAACATTTGGCAAAAAGCTGAAATATACAAGGAAATAACATATATAAATATGAGAAGATGCAGATGGAAACCTTTAGATCTGGAAAACGACCACTGGCCAAAACCCTAAAATTTAGGGCCTGCAATTCTCCAAACAAGTCACTTCATTTGGTTAGAAATGGCGTGAAACCCTTGTGAAACCCTGCTGTTTCGATCCAAACTCTTCCTCTATGGCTGCTTAGGTCTGGGGGGCGACAACGAATTTCGCTTCAAAATCTCCAGAAAAACTCCAGAAAGTTATAGTGACCTTCCCAAATCTGCCCTCTGGAAAACCCTGCCTGAAAATGACCTTTGTACAAATCAGCCCTGAAATCCAGGTCCAAGAGCCTGACAATGCTAGGGTCAGATGAGTTTCTCTACCGATGAATGCCCTGCTAGCTAGGAGATGGATAGTTCACCACCAAAGCTAGGGACTCAATGTGGGATCTATACTCTGGCAAGCTAACATAGTTGCAAACAATAGTTGCTCACTTATCAAGTATTGCGGCCAAAGAAAATATGTATGCAAGAATGAATTTCCTTTCACTCCTCTTCTCCTTTTATAACTTTTTTCATTGCCAAGGAAATTAGACCCCCCAAGTCGCACTTTCTCTATAGAGATGGACCAAATTAATAAATATATTTAAAGTTACTTTTTTCCCCCTGTCAGGATGCCAGAGGCCCAAAAAGGCGCCCCCAACATAGAAATATAAGCATTCAATGAATACACATGGCCTCAAGATGAACAAAGGGTCTTTAAGTGGCCCTTCCAATGATAGAACCATAACATCTAGTCCTTTTGAAAGTATTTTATAACCCTGTTGCATGGAAATATTATAACAATTGGACTAGAAGGGTAGGCATACCCAATAGCTCATAGTGTCATGTAACCCCTTGGGCATGACTAGGGTTAGGACACGTATTGGCCCTAAGGCCATGTGGCGAGGGAAAGGGGACATTACAATCTATCAAGTTTCAATCTGCCCTTCCTTAGAAGTATCGCCTTATAACTTGAAGTTATCCTGTCATGTGACCCAGTCTTCAAGGAGGGATCTCACAATGTCGTATCAGGTTCATAGAAACTCAAGTTTCGGGCAAATGATATCTCTAATGTAGTGTTAAAGCCTAAGATAAACCAACATTTTTATTATCCCACAATATAACTCGGGTAGATTTTGAGCTGCACTTCCACCATCTCAGTTAAACATTCGTAGATCATGTGCATCCAAACTACTAATGCATGTATGTCAATTGAACTCCAATCGGCTTGTAAAGGAAACACGTGAGTATGGATAAAGTGGCACTTCATACACTTGGTTGTAACTATAACTAGGTACTCATATAGATAAACCTCTCATAGTTAAATTGGTGTACAACCTCTAACTCTTGGTAATATTTTCAGCTACAGATCGTTAGAAAATTAGTGTGAAACTCACCAAGACAGAAAATCAAAGCTATAAGAAATAAGGCATTCCTATCACTCCATATGGGTCTAACGAATCAACAATGTGATAATTATTTTAGTTTAACTGTTGTATTTTCCCATAGTTTTCATGGTTTTTTCTGTGTGAATCTCATAGATTTTTAAATTGATACATCTGGGATATGTTGAGATACAGCTTACCGACCAAGACTCCCAATATTTTTGAATTTGTTTTTCGGCCATTTCCAGGATGTATTCAATGAAAGTTATAGAGAATTAATGAGACATGACCACATTCTGACCCTATATAGACTTCCTTGTGCCTGAATGCCTTGTAACTGCAAGATTTCTGACACAGGTAGCTATAATGGTCCGGAGTTGTTTAAATGTATCAACCTTCCTGTTCCATTTGTATGTGTGATAAAATGCAAGCTCCATGTCCATCATCCACACTAGTGGAGTACTCTAAAAAATCGTAAAAATGTGAAAGGCCCTCACTCTCCTCAAAGGCCTACAAAAAATTGAGGCCTTTCCTTTCCCTGTGCAATCATGCCCTAGGGCCTATTAGGTGTCCGAGGATAGGGCACATAGTTTGATTTGCCATGAGAAGCAAAAATAAGCTGAACAGAAAGAGGTGATTGGATGGTTAGCTGACGTCCTGTCAATGCTCTCAAACGCCTTCTGCTGAAGCTCATCCGATACCATCGATGTCACGTCCCTTGTGCTGACACTTCAAAAATTGTAAACACATTTTTTTATGGAGTGGCATGAGATTCCAAATCCTGTAAGTTGTCCTAACAACATCATGCAATGAACTAGGCTCACAATGCGTTGCTCAAGCATGGGTTGGGTGCACCCTCATCTCAAACTCCGTCTATGCTAGTATAATCCCAAGTCAATCAGTTTAGGTCCTCTGATGACATTGATGCCGATCGTATTTACATGTAACTAAGCCTCTGACAAGGTGCAACCCTAGTAACTGAAACCAAATTTTACCTGTCTTATCCACAAGTGAGTCAACTGAACAGAAGAACTTGTCAAAGATGTCTAATGACAAAGATACTCATCAAGATCTGTGTAGAACATTTGCATTCAAAGCCTAAAACATTACAATGACATGTGAAAATGTGTAATTTTCCCATGATGTCCACCAGTAATGTGCATCTAAGTCAACATAAAGGATTGCAAACTTAATATCCAGTGCCTCCACAAATGCACACCATTCAAATCGAAATAGGTCTATCAACTTCTGAATCCTTGATTATTTTGTACACTTCTTAGTACCATCGGAAGTGTGGTAATGGAAATTTGTCCCAGTGGGTTCGTTGTTGACTGAAGAAATTGCGTCTGATAGACTCTTTTGGGCCTCCTACGAGATCTTCATTCTGCCGATACTCTGGGTCCCACTAGACATGATCTCAATGGAAACCCTCACCCAAAGATTGGTAGTTCTCGCAACAAGATGTAGGCCTGGATCAAATACTTTTGTTGGGTTCATGCACGCGCCTGTCAAACTGCCTAATGCTTCAAGCCAAGAGTGCTCTTGTCGTCCACAACGGCTTGGTAAACCCGAGTGGGGAGATGGCTGCACAAGAATTTCCGACTGTTCACCTCTTTGAGCCTGCAGGTCGATAGTACTATTTTCGTGGTGTATCCACCATGTAAACCCAGATCTGCGCTGTGATACGTCTCTCTGTGATTTCGTTTAACATCAACACATTTGCTGGTCTCCCACATGCGAAAGACATATTGGTGAATACACTAGTATAATCTAAATCCACATCGAGATCTTCTCAGAGAAAAAAATTAAGTAGTGCACAACATTTTGGAGTTTCTATTTTCTCATACCATGTTGTTGAAATATCCCTTGTGGGATATTACTTAAAATCCACAAAATATTTAAAGTTTTTGCAGCAAATGATATTTCTGAAATTTCTGTGAAATTTAGGACAACAACTAGGGCAGCGAACTGAAAAATTATAGATATCTCGCAGAATAATACTTGTCCAACATTACCTACGAAGCTTTAAATGGAGAGCTTGCTAAATATGTATAATAGTAAGACTAGAGAAAATATTGTTGGATTTTTCTGATATAATATATAACTGCCAGTAATTATTTTAGAATGCCCTGAAATTGCCTGGAAAACTTCAAAAATTCATAACTAGTGTGAATATAATGGATAAAAAATGATTTGAAATTCGGACAATAACATATGTGACTTATAATAGAATGAGACCCAACATCCAGATCTGAAAAACTGAGCACGTGGAAACCCTAGAAAACACTTGCTGCAAATCCCTAGGGCTGACGTAGACCCTGATAAGAGGGGCTAGAAATCCACCAAAATGCCTCCAAACTTCTAGCGAATTTTCAAAGCTCTGTCGTCAATACTGCCAGAAATAATTTGATCTGTAGATGACTAAACCCTATGGACCAAATAATCTCTCTCCACCACTGGTGTTGAAAATAGCCTTTGAAACCCTCTGAAAACCCTTCTTGAAATCTCTATAAAATCTGCCTGAATATCTGCTCTGGATAGGCTTGAAAATAGCAAACTAGGGTGGATCTTTCACCACTGAAGAGTGCCCTACTAGCTAGGAGTGGATCTCTCACCACCGAAGCTAGGATTCCTGTGGGATTTTACTCCACAAACTAATAAGACATGCTAACCAACAGTTGACTTCAATGCCATAAATATGTGTGAGTGTAAGAATGAATGTCATTTTCTCCCCCCAAACGCTTCCTTTTATAAATTTTTCATTGCAACAAAGGGACCAAATGAATCCTTTTCAACCTCCTTGGGGAAAAATCTACATAATAATAAAATAACTCTAGTTACTTTATCACCACTATGCTCAAAAGTACACTTAAGCGACCCCCAATGAAGAAATAGAATAATAAAGTACCATAGGGGAGCATCAAACAACCTTATTCACTTAAGTCACCTCAAAGTACGTGTCAAACGTCAAAACATAACCTACAAGTGAAATGAAGGCGCAAACCATACCCAATAACCATCAACGTCACTAGCCTCTTGGGCATGACCAAGGCTAAGACGGATGAAAAGCTTCCTAGGCCATTTGCTCAAAATTGGGGACATTACAATTGAGTTGAACGTAAGAGGACCTGTTTTAATAAAAACTTAGGTTTGACTTTGAGAATGTTTTATGTTGTAAATTTATTTGTAACAGCTATGTTCTATCCTCTTTGCTTATGATAAATAAAAGATGATAGAACACAGCTGTTTCTAGATTAACTATTTTGTTTTATTTGATAACTGTGGAAAGTGTACAGTACTCTTAGTGTACAGTCTTCAACACTTTCACACATGAAAATAGGCTCCACAACCTAACACAACTCTTGTTTCTGACTCACCATCTACTCTTAGAGGTAATCATACTTGTTCTTATTGTGGACATCAAAGTCATACCTATAGTGATTCTTTTAATCTCCATCAGTATATATCATGTGGCAAAAACACTCATTCTGTTGAGCATTGAGATCCACCTATTCAGTGCGTGGCGTTTGTATTTTGGCTGGATTCAATCATTTTAGATGTGATATGAAATTTGCATGTTGTCTAAAACTTATAGGAGAGTTCATTCCACTGTTATTGATGCTAATTTGTCTAGTGATGACGTTGTTGATGTCAAACTTAATTCCCATGATGTTGATGAACTTAGTCTTGTAGATATTGTTGATCTTGATCATACTCACCCAATATTCGATGAGTGATTTATTGCTTAGCAAATTAAAAGGTTTAACCAAATCCACATAGATGATTATGACATGTAAATTTGTAACACATGATTAATTGTGTATATATTCCAGATTTTTGAGGCCTTGCTCTAACACATTGGAGTTGAATTTGTAGCACACGGGGGAGATAATTGTGCCACAATAATATGTTTTGGTTTGAGATGTCTCTCATTTTATCAAGTTTTGCAATATAGTGTGATGTTTGTTGTGTAGATTTGTTTTGTGATGTGAGGTTGTGGAGATTGGGGTTTTTCCTCTTCTCGTTGATTTGGTAGGGAATATTAGAAGTCCCAAATTTGACTTGAATTATAAGTTGAAAACACAAAAGGGTGGCTTATATATTCTTTTCCATTAAGTTGAAAACTTGAAAGGGAGTCTTATGGAGACTAATGATCAATTGCCATTAGGGAGTTTCATTTACTTGCAGTGATGGATCATAATTAGACAACTGAAGTCTAGTTTGTGTAGGTGTTGCAATAGCCAATAGGCTTACAATCCATCATCCGAAATTTCTCGAGCATAGTCTTGGCTTACTTTATTTGAGACACAGATGTTATGCCCCTTTTGCGAAACCTCCGAACCAAGATGGTAGTGTAGTAACATGAGATATGTTATGTTGAATGATCGCTTGAGATCTTTCTTTGTTGCATCAATCATCTTCACTGAGTTGTTAATGATGACTAGATTATTGACATATACAATAACAATCACAACTTCTCCCCCTTTCTCCTTGAGGTAGAGGTTTGGATTGTATGGCCTCCTTTGATGTTGTACAAGATGCTCGTCAATTTTGATGTTCAAGGCTTGAGGAGCTTGTTTGAGACCATACAAAGATTTGATAAGTCTACACACCTTTTGTTCTTGACTTAGTGTTACAAAACCCTTTAATTGGGTCATATAGACTTCCTCTTGCAAATCTCCATTCAGGAAGACACTTTTTATGTCCATTTGATGAAGTTTCTATCCAATCCATGGAGCCATAGAAAACAATCATAGGAAACAATATTTTGATTGTTTTTTATCTTGGCTGTGAGAGCAAAAGTCTCCTCATAGTCAATGCCTTCTCTTTGCCTCCTTTTGTTACAAGTCTTGCCTTGTACTTATCAATGTTGCCATCTACTTTGTACTTAGTCTTAAAGACCCATTTGCAATTGATAGGCTTCTTTCTTGGTGGAAGATCAACAAGCGAGCATGCATTGTTCTTCATCAACAATTGTTATCTACATCCATGGCCTCTTTCAAAGGCTTTGAATCTTGGGCTTCATGAATTGTAGAGGGCTTAAATGATTATGCAACTGTTCTCATAAGGGCCAAATTCATCTCTTCACATGCCATACTGTGAGTCCTAAGCCTTATATTGGAAGTATCTTGGACTATATTGTAATATCCCTTTTTCCCACCTAAGAGCTAATAGTTGGTCTTCTTGCCATTCCTTCTCCGTGGCAAAGAAACAAAAATGAAGGAGAAGAACCTTGAACACCTTTATGATATGTTTTTATCTAATATTTTATATTTTCTTTAGTGATTTCCTTGATTATATAGGTCGGCCTTTTCTAATTGTACTTTGGCGCTAAAAGGAAGATATAAAAAAAGATTAGAGGCACCATTTGCCATCGCATTTTATCTTATTGGAGCAAAGTAAGCTTAGAGCTGCTTGTTCTTGCATTTGGGGACGAAAACCTCCTTATGCGACTTGCCTAGAAGAATGAAAACCCTTCTAGAGGTTAAGGGAAGGACGAAAACCTTTCTCCTTGGCTTGGGATAGGTTCTAGGGGCTGATTTGAAGATATATTTGTAATTTCCAGCTGGTATTTGATTTATTAAGGGTGGAGTGACCTACCTTGGGTAGGGTTTGGAGCTTTTGGGGAAGTATTTGAGAAATTTGGTTTGATAATCTGATTTGTAATATTTTATAAAGCTGGAATTTGAAGTTTGGTGAATTTTGAGGGTTTATATGCCCTAGTTTCATAATTTTCTTGTGGCTGCAATTTCCAGTTCATAATTAATTCCCATCAGTGAGATCTTCAACATTTCTTTGTGTTTTTGGCTCTTAATATTCCATAAAATATATACATAATTGTGGCGAGTTGATTCATGGTGTTTTGTGGTGATTTTTGGCATATTTGGTGATAGATAAAGTCGCTGATTTTATATTTACAGTCTGCTGCATTTTAAAATTCAGATATGCATTTTAAAATTCAGATATGCATTTTGTGTGTTTAGTTGAAACCCTTAAAAGGGTCATTACATATATCCAATTTTGCATCTCGTATTGTACTAGTATACCACTTGGGCATACGTTGAACTGTGATAGTTGGTGGTGGAGCTGGAGGACTTGTTTGACCATCATCATTTTCCTTATCATCACTACCACTATTGACATGGCACGTGTTTACAAGATGTAATGTCCCTTTCCGAGCTCTAACTGAAACAAAAGTGAAATTGCACAAACCCCAATAAATAATAAATTGAAAATTATGTCAACCAACTGAAATTTGTGACAGCAAGGTACAACAGTCTAAATTTTTATAATACGGAAAATGAATATCTCTCAAAAAAATGCACCATTTACACCATCCAAAGCATGTAGGGAAACTTACAAATATTTTAGAACAATTATAAACCAAGAAATAAGCTTTCAAACCCCAGCTAGAATTTATTTAATTAAATATAATAACGGCAGTGAACATCTATACAAAGATGGCTGGAAATGAAGGATTCAAAGCCCAAAGGTGAAGTCCAAATGCAGATTCCAGCTGCTAAAAATATGAGAACCAAAATGATGGCCGAGTTTGATGTTGCCGTGCCTAAGAAAACCCCAAATGCCACCTTAGGGTAAGTTGCTACCCTAGGAGAGGGCTAGAAATGCCTTCAAAACTGAAAATAACTCCTTAGTAGATCACCTTGTTTGCAAGTTTGAGGGGCTTCGTCCTCAAACCAGCCCACTATTGAGAGGTTTCATTCTCAATAGGTTTCCAAGAGGATTTTCATCCTCAATGGAAGAGAGGGAAAGCAAACATGCTCCAACTCCAAGAGAAATAATTTCCAAAAAATGCATAACCTTCTCTAAGCCAAACGACCCTTTTTTATAGCTTGTTGTGGTGCCAAAGATCAATTAGAATGCCTCCAAAGAAGACTGCCCTCACAATGGATCCTTTTCTCTTCTATTTTTCTTTTGTGTTTCTTCTTAACCCAACTGACTTGACTATACTCAGGAAAAATACTAAAAAACAATGCAATGCTCACGGAAACAACCAAAAAACATGACAATTACTCCCCTTGTTCATTTCCTTCCTGCCCATGGAATGTGGAATGGGCTCAAAGTCTTCCAAAAGGATTAGCGTTGAGAAAGGGACATTACACAAGACTAATGACTGTATCAGGTGATTGTGTGGAGGGTGGTTTAGACTCACAGTTGTGATATATATCTTCCTGGTTTTTGGATCCAAGAGTCCGTAAGCCTTCAACTCTTAACTATAGCCAAGAATGACACATGCCAAGGACTTCTTATCTTGTTTTTGTCTTTTCTTTATAGGGACATGCATATGTGCTTTATTAACTAAAAACATGAAGATGAGACCACAATAAAAAAGGCTTATGCCCAATCCATGCTTCTTGTGGAGTATTATCATTGAGAGCTTTGGTGGGTGCTCGATTCAATAGGTAAACCATTGTACGAATTGCCTCTTCCCAACATGTACGAGGCAAGTGTGAGTCCTCAATCATTCTGTACATCATTTCCATGATAGTGTGATTACACCACTCCGCAACACCATTCTATTGTGGAGGATAAGGTGCAGTCAACTTTTGACGAATGCCATGTGCCTTAAGAAATTCAAAGAACTCTTTAGTGGTGTATTCCCCCCTCTATCTGAGTAGAGATCATGAATTTTGGGACCATTTTCTCATTCCACAATGGCTTTGAATTCTTTGAAGAATTTAAAGCTCGAAATATGCCCACATTTTCTATGTGTAGTCATCAACAAAGAGCTGAAAATATTGGAATCCACTAGCACCGGGTATCATGGCTCTGCATAGATTGGTATGCACTAGTTTCAATGGTCTACGTGCCCGAAATGAACTTGTGCTAGATGGAGTTCTATGTTGTTTTCCAGCTAGACAACTAGATCCCACATCAGTATTCTTCTTTAGTAAGCGAAGGCCTCTCACCATGTTATGCCCACTTAGTGCAATAAGGTACCCAAAAATCAAGTATCTATATCTCCCGTGCCACAAGTTAGCTGAGTCTGTATCTTTTACAACTAGGACTTGATCATGTTTGTGGACAACATCATGCTGGAACATTTCGCGTACATGAGAAGCTTGTGCCACAATATTTGAGCTTCGAGATTTGTTTCTAACGAGACAATTTTTTTTCCCATCTTGCTGATCAAATTCGACTTTTAGATTGTGATCGAGTAATTGAGTTGCAGACAATATATTTTTAGTAAGTTTTGGAGCATATAGGAATTCTATGACCTTACAAGTATGATTTCCAAGAGATAAAGAGATGTCACCAAAACCTTGGACACAGTATGACGGTTCATCGCCGAGGTATACATTGACATGATATTTTGAATGGTTCAAAGTGGTGAACTAATTCTCTTGTCTAGTCATGTTCCTAGTGGCACTAGAAACACATACATGACTTCATTATGATGAGTGATCTCATTTGTAGGATCATTTTCTGCAGCAACGTTCCCATGGTGTTGGGGTGGGCAAGGCTTCTTTTCCTAGCTGCGTTGTAGTTTGTTCTTCTGTCCTTGTGGAGATAGCTAAGGGTTGGCCTTTGGTTATTGGATGACCCTTGTGTGAATGCATTATACCAATGATCCTTTAGTTCATGACCTTTCCTTACACAAATTAGAACGAACTTCTGAAAACGAGGCTTATTCTCTTGTTTGGTTGATTGTCCTGTTTCAAAGTTTGTTTTGAAGGCTTCGTGGGCCTCTTCTCCTTTTAATGTGAGGCAAGTGCATGTTCTTTTTCAGCGCCATTTATGCATGCATGGATTCTTCTTGCTGCAACATATTAACTAATGTTTCACATGTTGGTTTCTTAACCGTGACATTTCAGGAGGTACCAAATATCTTGTAAGAAGGGGTAGTGCTGTCAAGACAATTGGTACAAATGATTCATTTGTCACTTTCTCGCCTAATGCTTGGAGCGAGGCCCGTTGTGTTGCAACACGATGGAGAAACCCCTCAACTTTTTTCACCTATCTTTAGTTTGAGACAATGAAGTTGGCTTTGTAGATGAAGGATTGTATTCTCGTTCTTGGCCTCGTAAGTAGTGTTGAGTATGTCTAAGCCGTTTTGCTGAAGTGGCATTTCTGATATGAGGCTGTACTTCATCACATATCTCGAACATGATTATTTGTTTTGCTTTTTGGTTACTTTGTCAAAGTTACGTTGCTGGTCAACATTAGTAGCATGCTGAGTGAATGATCCTTCAACAACTGGCCAAATCTCTTCAAATTTTAGGTGAGTCTTCACCATAGTTTTCCTTGCAGCATAATTGTCTCTGCGGAAAATTTGTGAGTCTAGGAGAAAGACCCTGGGGCCATTTGTGACCATTTGAACAAAATTGTCTATGGGAGATGGATTGGTTACTTATCACTTTAATAGGTTGCCCTTCTTATATGCCGTCAGACTGATATACCAAACCTCTTGATATACTCGACCTTCCTGTTTACTTGATGATATGTGAAAGAATCTCGTCCTTTCCATATACGTGATGGTACGTGAAAGAAATGTTAAAGCATGTGAGAGAAGAGTGGTACATGGCACATGGATAGTACATGAAAGGGATTCGTCCTATCTATAACAACATGTGCTTGGATGGAAATCCTTGTATGTGGGTGTAACTTTCCTATATGCTTGGAATTTCCAACTATTAGGATTTACGTTGAATGGTAGTGGTGAATGGGTAATAGAGGGAATGGTAAATGAAAAGATGTTTAACTTTATTTTTCCCCGGCGATTTAAAGGGATGATGCCATAGACGGCGGTGTTGTAGCTATCTTAGGCGTTGGATGCAATTTTTCAAGGCGACAATTTTATTCGTAAACATGAAGCAATTTGAAATTAAAAAATATCCTATTTCAGATTTTTGTTTTATGCCTTGAAAATCACAAAAACAATGCTTTGATATGCAATTTCACCCAATTTGGCAAAATTTCAGCCTTTGGGTACGCACGATTTTTGAGATACGGAGTTAATTTGATTTTCAGGGTCACTCCTAAAGCTAATCTTTTTTCTTAAGTTTAATTTTTTGTGAACTATAGGAACTGTACAAAAATCTGTAAAAGGGTTTTTTTTAATTCTGGCTTTCTAGGCATGCTTTCAAATTTCTAATGAAATATTTGACTTGGAACTCTAGATAGCGTGTCGTTACAATTCTAGGCACAAATACGAGAAAACAGGTAATACTGAAAAATTGTGATGGCTATAGCAAATTCCTGTTGGAGGGTGGTTTATAATGACATCACGGAGATGCATGCAAAATATCGGTTTCTGGGTTGTCTTGGTTTAGGAGCTACGGAATTAAACTTTTTCAGATTCTTTATAGGCAATTTTTTGATTTTTTGTTTTGTTTTGTTAAAGTTTAAATTAATAAACTTATGTTTTAAAAACAAATGCTCAGCCCTAATGTTTAATGAAATGAAAAATTTTGGCTAAAAAAGAGCACAAAGTTTTTAGCCAATCAACAAGCACCTGCGTATGCAAGCTTTTGAAGCTTTGTTGAGCACTCCACGGGCAGCTGTGAATAATTTTTGCTTGTTTTTGGTTCTTCCAAGATGGTTTTTATTGGTTTCCAGGCTACATTTTTCGCTTTGGCGCCTTCCCAATGGATGCCATGAAAAACTTTTTCACAGGGGGCTGTGCTTTGGTGAGCTGGGTGCTCCTTTGTTTTGGCGGACTGTTCTTTTGATGAATGCTTGGGCTGCCACACTAAACTACAGATGTCTTTTCTTTTGCTTTAGAATGGCGCCTTAGAATGCTTTCACTCCCATGCCTTAACAATGAAAACAACAATAAATATATACTAACGCCTCCTGCTTCTAGGATGGCGCTCTGCTGATTTCTTTGACATAGAGAAAGAATAAAAATGACGAATCCTCTCTACATTTAAATAAAGCCAATACTTCTCCTGGCAATAAAGCTTCACATGAATATGCAGAAAATACACTCTATAGGTAAGAGATAACGAGGAAAAGAAAAATAAATAAATAACCGTGCCGTTTTGAAGCTTGCACCGGAAACAATGGAGTGCCTGGGGCTCCTCCTTTTCTCTCAGTCTCTCCTCTACCCTTTTCTTCCTGCTCTGATCTATTCCCTCTTCTCTAGAATAACCTGCTCTAATACCAAATGCAAGAGCAATAAAATAATTTGGAGCATTTTTTAAAATTCTGTTAAACAATTTTCCATTACAAACAATGACATTATTTATACAAAGCAATAGTATAAGATTAGCCCCTATAAAATAGGATAGCTATTTTATCAAATCATCTACCCAACTCCTACATTCATTTTTTCTTTTAATTCCGTTAACTAAATTCCATTACAAACAATGAGACTAGTTATGCAAAGAAATAGTATAAGATTAGCCCCTATAAAATAGGATAGCTTTCTTATCAAATCATCTACCCAGCTCCTACATTCTATCTTATGCTACGTGAGTTATACAATTCAACAAACTCATAACTAAGATCCTATGAGATTATATTCCTCCCACAATAACATAATTAAGATAAATTAAAATTTAATAGTAACAAATTAGCTAATGTAATTTGTTTATTCTAATAGGGTTGTCCCAGATATGTTATTTGCAGACTACTCATATTGGCCACTAAAAATTGGTCATATTCGATTCCAGCTTATTGTGCATTGCATCTTAGTATAACTTTGTGGACATGGAGTGGTTCACAATTACTACTTGATAGAGATTGAAGTGGTTACACAGTATAGTCCATTCTATATCCTTATACTCAAGATCAGTTGGAGTTTCTGATGTGGGATTTGTATTTCAAAATTCAGACTATTACTTACCCATTCAGGGCTGTTTTAAGGGGGAATACGTCATTTCAAATTTTGAGTCGAGACATTTGAGATTTTGTGCTGTGAATCTTAAGTCGTGGACACAATCTTGAAAAAATTTGTGAACATGTTCACATTTGACAGATTAAACTATTTCAATTTGTAATTTTGTATGCTGATGCATCAGTGTCTTGTATTTGAACACTTCGGTTTGTATGTTGTTCTCTGGATACAGTTTGTGGTGAGATCCCAGAGATTTGCACTTGTATATATCCTAGATTGTTTGTTTGAAGAGAACACTCTCAATGCATTATGAACTAGCTCCAAATTTAGAAGATCATCACAATCTCATATATTGATCCTCTGGGGCATGTCAATGTATCCAATTGACTTGCATTCGAGCATATGTGCATTGTTTTGCACTTGAGTGGGTACAATATTGGTGAAGATCAGATTTGTGATTTGTAGATTGTGTGATCTACTTGGAGATTTTTTGGATATTGTTGGAAGATGCACAAAGAAGAAAGAATACAGAAGGCAAAAACTGCGCTGTCTAAATGACACACAGGCAGGGTGTATTTATTGTAAGAGGTAGTTACAATTGGTTGCACAGTTAACAACCGTATAACTGTTTAATATGCTATATAAGCATTGTCATTTTAACACCCCCTCTTAATGACTTACCTAGAAACTATACCAAGTTTATCCCGAAACTTGACAAACAAGAAAGCACCAAGAGGTTTAGTCATTACATTTACAGACTGTGCCATAAGTTGTACTTTAAAATTAGCAGTCCTGGACTGTGTTGCGGTTGTCGAATGAAGAAGAATTGCAAAACAAAAATCTGGTCCCATGAACAAAAGATATGGCAAGTGGTCCACTGGTTCTCTGTTACGTGATTCATTGACTAGTAATGAATCACCAATGGCTGAGAGTGTCAGCCCCATCTCCAAGGTGCTGAAATCAGAACCTCGAAGATGTGGATTGAAAAATCTATTCCAGGCTTGTGTAGCCTGCTGGAGTCTGTACAAAGACTCAATTATCCTGTGCTCGAAGTCACCTCAATCACATCCTTGCACCACCATGTAGTGCTCATCCAACTTTTTCAAGAAGAGAAATGTGACCATTTGTGCAGGAGTTAGAACCAACTCCTCAATAGTAGGAGAAATAACCATCTCCGTCTTATCTATTTGCTCATCTATCCCCCTCTGTTGGGAAAGATCCTTCACAACACAATGAGCAAACTGTTCATGCTCTACTATCTTTCGAGCAAGAACCTCTGAGTGAGTGGTTGGGCATGCCATCTCACCATGCACCGTTAATGCATCTGGAATAGTGGAGTCTCCGTCCACAACAAATTGTTCTTCAGAATGAGGAAATCCATCCTCCCAAGGCATGTCCACCTCCCGTACACCTAGTATAGTGGATATTCCCTCCACAATAGGTGCATGTAGGTTGACTGTATCCAAGTCAACAGATTTGTGAGGAATGGCTTCCTCCCAAGGCATTGCAGCCTCCTGCACATCCTGAATGGTGGAGCTGTCCTCCACACGTGCATTCATGTTGATCGCAGTCGGATCAACAAGCCGATACTGACCACCTACCCCAATACCAAGGGCAATTATCCGTCTCTGTTTCACATCAGAGACAACACACTTCTTTCCCCAGAAATCCACAGAAATATTGGGATTTTCAATCAATTGACAAATAGATAGAAGATTCTTTTGTAAAGAAGGTACATATCTAACATTCCGTACCAACAATTTATGAGCATTATTCAATACAATGCATATATCTCCTATCCCTTCTACTGCAAGTGATTCTCCATCAGCTAGTACTACTGATTCAAAACATATATTTGCAGTAAATGAAACATACTAGTCCCTATGACATGAAAAGTGTGCAGATGCACCAGAGTCAATAATCTAGCAACTGGTATCACTGTCATTTGAGCATGATGTCATAAGACAATAAAGAGCATACTTGTCATCCGAATCCCGTTCTTCTGCAACTGCTGCCACATGTTCCTCATTACATGGCTTTTTGTTCTGCTTCGAAAGATCATACATCCGCTTCTGGCAATCCTTCTTGAGGTGCCCAACCTTGTGACAGTAATAACATGTGACCTGATACCGAGTGGAAGACTCACCAGATTGACGTTTCCACTTTCCCTTTGACTGAGTGACAAGAGCACTCTCTGAATGGTCACAATTAGATTCTACCTGAAGTTGTCTCCGCTCCTTTTGCAACAGGTAGGAACTCACCTTGTCAAACGTGAGTGTTTGAATTTCAACCATTAAATGGAGTGCCTCCACAAATGACTCATACGAAGAAGGTAAGCTGTTCAAAACCAGAGCCACCGTATCATCGTTGTCCACCTTTTTGTTGACAGCGATCCGCCTTCTTGTAACTTTACGGAAAAGAGCATATTTTTTAGGTAGAAAACCTGACTCTTCTCTGACGTTTGATATTTCTCCCTCAGACTGGCCCACAACGCCCTTGCCACAGTGGCATTCCGCACTTCCGGTATCAAATCATCTGACACCGATAACTTGAGAAGCAATAATGCTTCCTTATGATGTTTGTCATAATCTTCGAAGTTCGTCGCTGGTCGACTTTCATCACCCTTGATTATTTTATCACAATCATGAAACTCCGCGACTGTTAAAATCTTATGACTCCATACATTAAAATTAGTGCCTGTTAATTTTTGTGTCTCCGACAACGTCAAGTGTGATATATTTGCCATTTTCTTATTCCAAAGTAACGGAAAATAATAAAATAATAATTTTGGCTCACACTTAATAAAATACCTTTTTCCAGCAAATATATTTATTTTAATTTCTCCAGCATATAATATGAGATTAATTTCTCCACCAAATTGTATGAAATAAACTATGCAAAGGTGAATGAATACCTTTGTTGAAATTAATTCATCTATTTTTGAGAAGGAAAAAGAAAAAACGATTGCCCTGGTTATTTAGAACCACGATTTTGCTGTTTGCAAAATTTTTGCAGGTTTGTGATTCTGCCCACGTTTTACTGGATTTGACCACGATTCTACCCTTCACGATTGCCCTTCGAGTTGCTTGTTGGCCCACGTTTTTCTCTCCAGCCACGTTTTTGCGATTCTGCCCACAACAGGTGCCAACGACTTCACAATTGCCCTTTGATTTTGCCCACGCTATTTGCTGGTGCCCATGATTTTGCTCATGTGACCCATGATTTTTGACGTGACACACGATTTTTGCAGGTCTGGTGCCCACACTTTTGTCTCACGTTTTATGTTTCTGCCCTTCACGTTTTTATTTCATGTTTTTCCGTTGCTCAGGCCCTTCACGTTTTCGCTGGGACTCTGTTGTGATGAGCGACCACGACTCTTCCTGGTGGCTACACCTTCGAACCAGGATGCCCTCGAACCGTTTTGCCAAACTCGTGCCTTGTTAGGGCTTCCTCAAGTTTGTTGTTCGTGCCTCTTGAAGGCTTCCTCGAATTGCAACCTTTGGGGCTCTCATACCAATGTTGGAAGATGCACAAAGAAAAGAATACAGAAGGCAAAAACTGCGCTGTCTAAATGACACACAGGCAGGGTGTATTTATCGTAAGAGGTAGTTACAATTGGTTGCACAGTTAACAACCGTATAACTGTTTAATATGCTATATAAGCATTGTCATTTTAACAGATATAACTGATGATTGAATGATGTTTTGTACACATTTTTATGGATATTTCAGATGATGCATGTAGCATGAAATATCTTTAGCATTTCAGAGTTTTTTGTACAGATTTTTTGAGTTGTCCCGATTGGTGATGCCTAGAGACTACTTTTTTTAGGATTGGATATTTTGGAGTCGAGTTTGTGAGTTGAGATTGTAACTGTGGAGACAACAATTACTCATTGATTGAGAGATGAGAGTTGGCACAACTTTTTATGTCAGCACGATTTTCCAGAGACAGGACTCATCGACTCTAAGAGACCCTAAGGAGAATGGTCCATCAACTTGTTAAGAGCACATTGAGGCAGTTGACCTAGGATGGATTTGGATACACTTGGTAAAGACTACACAAGATATTTCATAGGATAGATTTGAAGACTCATAGTAGGAGATAGCATAAGGTTATTATAAAAGGAAATCTTGCATATAAAGTTCACCTTTGTGGTGAACATTTTGGGATTGTTGGAAACATGAGTGGTTAGTGTAGTACCAACATATCGAGAGGATTGCGGCCTACATAATTTGAGATATGATTCTTGCATCATTTTAGTTGCAGAGAACAAGCCGAGCAGATTTTGGATCATGGGGGGTATGTTAGGAATTGGGTCAAAGAAAAATATAAGAATAATGAAAAAACATTCAAAAGAATGGAAGGTAATAAATAAATATTGGAAATACACTTGAATGAAGCTGGAAGAAAAATGGAAAAGAACAATTTAGATCTCCGCATATTGTTTATTTTTGGTGTGTAATTGTGTATATTTTATATATGTTTTGCCTTTTATTAAATCAATAAAATTTCTGGTTAAACGAATTCAAAAATATAGATTGAGTTGAAAGTCAACATTAGTTCATACTTTCAATCTTAAATCTGCCCTGTTTTCCGGGGCGACCAAGAAACAAATTTTGGCACTTCTGCAGACAGAAATTGGACACAAAGTAATAGTTGATGCAGCCATGGTTGCACATGATTCTAGACGACTTATTTATTTGAAAATTAAAAACAATTAACACCTTTTCATTATAATGGTCAAAGTTCAATCAAGATAATAAAGAAGTGCAACTTTTCACTTTTGATCAAAACACATGGAGAGCCACTATATGAGTGAGTGAGTGTAGAATAAACAGATTGAATCATTTCTCTTCATAAACAGGATTAAGTTGCAAACACTTTTATTGAGCCGTAGAAATGAATTTGAAAATCTTAGCAGTCAGAAAAAAAGAAAGAAATCGTATTAACCTCCTTAAATGATCAACATAGGTTAACAGAAGTCAACAGTACATTCAGTTACATTAGAGAATTACTAGGGTGCAAATACCCTAAATAATGAAAACTAACTAAATGCATAACAGTAGTGAAATGTAAACATAATAAGAGGGGTAAATCAAAAGTGGTTAAATTCCAAACCATGAGAACTAAGGACATGTACAAATAGGATTTGGAGGGAAGGATTCCTCAATTGACTATTGAGCAGATGAAGATTGGAGTGGGAGACCACGACTGCAGACCACCACTGTCACATGTATGTAGCAAGGCTCAGGTTAGATGAATAAGTTATTACGTGTCTATAAATTCATTAGTCATGTATGAAGTCAAATATACGACTGTTTTTGACAGTAAGTTTGGTTTGACTGTTCTTCACGAGATTGATGGAATGAATTTCATTTTAACTCTGTTACCAGGAAACGCCTAAAGGGCCCACGTTTCTGCCTGGAAACGTTTCGGAAACGCGAAACGCGAAGGAAACGGGGGGGAAACGCCAAAAACGTTTCCGGAAACGTCTGTGATGTTTCCGGAAACGTTTTTGGCATTTCCAGCAGTTTTTGCTTTTAAAAAACGACTTTAAAAAAAAAAAAAACCTTGCTTTAAATGAACCCTAACCCTAATACAACTACCTAGACTTGCTAAACGCACTTCCTAAAAGCTATATAATGACCTCTTGGGTCCATTCTAAATCACACTCTCATTTTTCTCTTGCTAAATAAGTACTATGCATATATATATATATATATATATTTTTATTTTATTTTTTAATAATATATTGTACGGACGTTTCCGTCGACGTTTCGTATCCAAGGTTTTTTGAAAATTGCCGTTTCCACGTTCCGTTTCCATTTCCGTTTCCGTTTCCTGGCAATATAGCATTTTAATAATGTACTAGATGTTGAACACAATAAATAGATAATATCTCATTCTTTTCTCTAGAAGCCTACCACATATGCCCTTCATTTCGATTGCTTCTCAATGTACTTTTTACTATAGTTATTGTGTTTTCTTTGTCCTCTAAAGGTGCTCATTTAGAATAATAAAATTTGTAAAAAAGAGTAAAATTCTTCTTTTTCTGAGTTTATAGTCTCTCTATTTGGACAGGCTTAGAATGATAATAACACCTTATCATAGCAGAAAAGGTCACCCTTAGCTGTAATCAGACCAAATGTACTGAAAATCAGATACTGTAAGTCCATTTTTATTAATCTCTAATGTGTATAATTACTTGTAGGAATTGCTTCTACCTGTTATAGAGTTTTTCAAATGGCTTCGGTTTTTGGCAACATGGGAGGAGCCTCTAAAATCTATCACATTTTGCACGATTGTCTGCTACATAATTTACAGGTAATGTTTTTTAAAAATGTTTTTACTGTTTTATTTGGTTTTCTATTATACATGAGGCAGGTTTATTGTTGATTTCAAGCTCAGAAAAGCATAGAACTACAAGAGAACACAAAATTATGCAGTAAAAAGAAGCTCTCTTCTTCTTCTTTTTCTTTTCCATTCTTGTAAGATATATGATACATTGTTTTGCAACTCCCTGCAACTTTCTTTGTGTGAATTGAGAAATGCATTTTCAATATTATTTTATTATACTTTGGATCAATTCCCAACATACCTCCCCTGTGCCCAAAGTCTGCTGAACTCATTCTTTGCAACTAAAATGATGCAGGAATCATGTCTCAAAATCTGTATACTGCGATTCTATGATAGAATCCTCTCAATATGTTGGTACTACACTGACCCTTGCGTGTCCAATGATCCCGAAATAGTCATTTCAAAGGTGAACTGTATATGCCAGATTTCTCATATAAGAAGATCATTCTATCTCCTGCTACGAGTCTTCAAGTCACACCAATGTGATATCTCATGTCTCTTCCATGAGTATCTAAATCCATGCAAGGTCAACTGCCTCAATGTGCTTCATGAGCACTCTCAATGCCTGATTTCTCATCATGTCAGGCTGATGAAGGACCATTCTCCTTACGGTGTCTAGAGTAAATGACTTATTTCTGAGAAACTAAGCTAATGCATAAAAAATTCCCGTGGTAGAAAAAGGTGCGCCGACTATCATCAATTACGATGTGCAACTGTTGTCTCCTCAATTACAATGTCAATTCTGAAATATCCAATCTTGAAAAGAATAGTCTCCAAATACCACTATTTGGGGACAACCAAAAACTCAGTAGCAAACTTTGAAATGCTAAGATATTTCCAGCTACAAACAACTTCTGGAATATCCACAACAAATGTGTACAAAACACGATCTGATTATCAACTATATGCATAAAATATCCCTAGGATACCGGTACGGCAGGGTAGAGGGCCTGGTAACTGGTACAAAACGTTTCCGGTACGGATACGGCACGGAAACGTGCTTAGGAGTGGGCAGGATATGCCGTGGTATTTGCTCTCTGCTGCCCTGCGAAGACGTGCCGTGCCCTGTGTGCATTTCCGTTGTTTTTAAAAAGCTGTGTTTATATAAGTGTCTCTTTTATTAAAAGTGGTGCGGTTTAATACATATATGCTCGCGGAGTTTAAAGCATATGGTGCGGTTCAAAAGTTTAAAACATATTAAAAGTGTATCATGGAGTTTTTTTGGATAATACATATATGCTCGTGTATAGGCCCTCTACCCTGCCGTATTATATGTAGTCGGTGTTATATTAAAGTGAGTTTTACTTTAATATTAAGGTAAGCTTTTATGGTATATAGATAGGTCTTTTTTTAATATAATATCTTAGGATCTAATTTATTTAATCTAAAGTGGTTTAATTTTATTTTATTATTAGGTTCTAATTTATTTTATGTACTGCCGTATCCGGGGCCAAATTGTTTGTTGCCGTATCTGCGTATCAGATACTCCGTACCCCTACCCGTATCCAAAATGTATCGGCTACTTAGAAATATCCAAGTAGATCTACAAATGTCAACAAGCATGTTGAAAACAACCGTCCAAATCACTACTTTGATCTTCCCCAATATTCTACGCACTCAAGTGTTCAACGATGCACCTATGCTCAAATGCAAGTCACTCAACATGAACCATGATGTGCTATCTCCAAATTGAGAACACTATTACAACTTCAAATATTGGTCTTTTAGGACCTATCAAGGTATCTCACAACTAAAACATTTGAAAACACCAAACTGGAAATACATTGAAAGTCTTCTCTCCAAACTGAATCTAGGATATATCCAGGTGCACATCTCTGTAATATATTCAGTGATCAATATACTAACTGAAGTGTTCAAATACACAATGCTGATGTAGTCAGCATACATTAGCCCAATCTATCAAATGCAAACATGTTCACAAATTGTTTCAACATCAGGCCCACAACTCAAGAAATGTCTCAACTCAATTCTGAATCCTTGTGTTTCCCCTATCAGATGAGAGTGGAACAGTTTGTAGAGACCATCCTCAAAGGGTAAATGATAATTTGAAATAAAAATGTCACATCAACTACTCAAACTGATCCTTTAATCCCTGAATACCTCAATCTCTGTCAAGCTGTAACTGTGAACCACTCCACTTTCCACTAAGTTATGATAAGTTGCAATGTTGCGATGCGTGCAATAAGCTGCAATCAAAGATAACCAATTTTTAGTGGCCAATATGAGTAGTCTCCAGGGAACACATTTGGGACAACTTCTCACAAGTCTGTAATCACTTAAACATAATAGGGAATGTGCCATGATATGTCCATGTACATCATCTGGAATATCTACAACCTACAAATTCAAACTGTAATATACATCCACAAATATCATAGAGTAGTCTACTGAATCCGTAAAAGTCAACATACATGTTGATCACAGGTATCGATTGCCAAGATCAAACATCCAATTGTAATGAAAATCATCAAATCTCAAGCAACAAGATACACATATAGGTGCTCCAATCCTCCACAAATAGATATTCTAGCATTTGCCAGTCAAGTGCAAAATTATCCATTAGGTGCAAAAGTACACAGATTCAACATCAAATTAAAATATCTATTGACTCATCCAAGCATCAACAACTATGAGTCCAACCCCCAATCACTTGTCCGTCAAATCACTGAATAGCCGACTATTTGAAGCCCGAAATTTGACACTTGATGTTCCCTTCTGACATGCACTAGTAAATTATTGTTGTATATAACCACTTTGAAAGGGGAGTAGTCTGAATCAACAACTCAAGTAAAAAAAAATGTAAAAGCCTCCAATAACTTGCCGTTTTGGGTTTTCATCAAAATTCTCCATTAAGTCATTGTTTTGGGTTTTCAACTTAATGGGAAGAATCAATAAGCCGCCTTTTTTGGGTTTTCTACTTACAGCTCTAGTGCAAATGTGGGCCTCCTAAAGTGCCCTACCAAATCAACAAATCATAAAACAAGTCTTACATGATAGACATCACACTATATTGCACCTCCTGCTCAAATGAGAGACACATCTCAACCCAAAACATATCACTCTAGCACAATGATATGCATGTACTACAAATCCATCAACTCCAATTTGTCACATCAAGGCTTTAAAAATGGGATGTGTAGATGAACAATCAATAATTTGCATTTCAAATAAACTTTTCATCATCATTTGTGTGAATCTAGTCCAAATCTACAATCTGCTCAACAATTTGTTGTTCGTCAAATATACCAAGACTTATCAAGAACATCAACATCAACATCAAATATAGAAGAAGCAATAATATCTGAACCAATTAACAAGATCTACAGGGCTGAGCTCATCAACATTATGGGAAGCAAGACTGACATCAGCATCACTATCACTGGCAGTGGACTGAACTCTCCTATAATACCTGGACAACATGTGAGTCTCGAATTGCCATATGGATTGATTAATCTAGCCAAAATACATAAGCCTCATGGACTCAATAGGTGAATATCGCATATAACAATTCTCGACAAGATGAGTGTTTTTGTCAAATGATATACAAGGATGCTGATCAAAACAATCATTGGAGGTATGACCTCCACATCCACAATGAGAACAATTAGGATTATCTTTAGGAGTAGACACCAAATCAGATACAAGAGTATCAACAACTTGACTATACATGGACTACCCCCCAGAAACAAAGTGAATAGGCCTAGAAAATGAAAACCAATAGGACCGGTATACCTTAGATTAACACGATACTTATTGACTGGAAGTGTCTTCCATACTCGCACAACAGGTGTAGGTTCCATACTAGGAATTTGAACATATGCATGATTCACTACGAGCATAGACTCTTGAAGTGGTTTGGAAATAGAGTTGTCTTTCGTTTTCTTAGTAGCACGAGTGACAACAAGCTTAGACATACGTTTCTTGTTGACAACAAAAGGCTTAGAAATAAGATGCATTTATTTCGTTTTTGCACAATATTTGAACATTCATTGTTGGGTTGACATGCAATTGACATTGTAGACCATCAAGTTCTTGCATCGTAAAACTGAATTTACACCAAAATTAGATTAAAGAAGGCTTGAAATATTTCCAACACTTGGCTATGTGTCCAACTTATTTTTCAGTTCTTGCCTCGTAAAATTGAATTTACTGCAAAATTAGATTAAAGAAGGCTTCAAATATTTCCAAAACTTGGCCGTGTCCAACTTCTTTTTTATTTTGAGTTTTGTTGCATAAAGATAGGATGTTGCCAGGATAAAGAGTGAAATCCATAATGCAAAACAGACTTTAAAAACTCTTCAGGAAATGCAAAATAGGTCCGAGTCAAGTACTGCCAAAAACTATTTAGATCAGACAAAAACATTAACATGTCGAGTATCATTTTTGACATTAAGTAGCTGCTCTATTCAATTTTGAGTAGGCTTTAACAAAAGTATGCCAAATTACCAAGATTACACTCTTATATCAACAAAAATACACCCTTATTGCTCTGTTATAACAAAATAATGTGGCAATTTGATGCAAATCTCAACATGCTTACAATAGGTTGCAAAGTGATATAATGAGTTTGACCTCTATATGGAAAAGTCTTTCCATGAAGTGATTTGACCATCTGAAATTCTTGCAAAATTGGATAAAAGAAGGCTTGAAATATCTCCAACATTTGGCTGTGTCCAACTTCTTTTTCATTTTGAATTTTGATGCATAAATGCAAAATAGACTAAAAAGTTCTTAAAGCAATGCAAAATGGTGAGTTAGGTACCACCAAAAATTGCTTGGATGAGACCAAAACATTAACAGCTCAAGTAGGCTTTGACATTAAGTAGCCTCTCAGTTCAATTTCGAGTATGCTTTAACAAGAGTATTCCAAATCACCAAGATTACATCATTGTATCAGCAAAAATACACCATTTTTCACTGTTACGACATGATGCAATTCTCAGCATGCTTACTATAGGTGGCAAAGTGATATGACGAGTTTTATCACTGTATGAAAAACCCTTTCTATGAAGTGATTTGACGATTTGAAGTGATATGACGATATGATGATTTGAAATTTCCTCTCCATGGAGTGGTCATATGGCAAGCTCAACAACTGTATGAAAAAAGTGACGTTTTTACATCTTGTGCTTCTGTTAGGTAGTTTTTACCCCTAATCAAAACAAATTCTGCATTCTGCACGCATTTTCAAACTTAAAATTCTATCAACTGAATATTTTGGAAGCCATTGCATAACCAATTAGCTAGCAGAGTCTAGTTTCTGTAACAATTAATTTTTTTGAAAAGTATTGCTGTATGCAAAAGTTTCGCCAGAAATGGTGGCTGTTTTCCACCAAAATGTGTTTACCACATTACCTTAAATCTATGTAAAAGATGCCGAGAGGTATTATTCTCAAGGCATCTTTATTGGATTTGTGACATAAGTGGAATAAGTGCCTCAAGAATGATACCTATCAGTATCTCTTACATAGATTTATCTAAGACAGGATATATACTCAAACTCGATATAGATTATATTATTCATTTTTACTATCCTATAGAAGTTTGAATTGATAGATGTATAATATAGAATGTAGAGACATTTCCACAAGCATAATAAATATAGCATACCTTAATTAACTTATATGGTAAATTAAATATTTAAATACATATGTTAGAAGAAAAAAATAAATCTTACATACATCTTAAATCACCATACCTAAGATTTATAGATTTAGCATCACTGTGGCATAAAATACCTAAGTTAATTCTTAAATTTTATTAATGGGTAAATAGATAGATAAACATGTAAATAGATATAATAGAAATATAACAAATTTAAGGTAAATAGGTACCTTTAATTATAAGATTTACCTTGCCCTATTTAAATGCCATGATCAAAATAAATTCACTATTCACAATACCCTAAAACAATAAATCATATGTGCAGCAAGGAAGAAGATGCTCGATTTATTTGTGTTAATGCTTATTCCATGTTTTTTGCACTTTAATGTTTTGGTTGTTTGTTTTTCTTTATTATTTTTAATATATAAAAATATCTTTTGTATTGATTTTCAAAAGTTGAGGAGGGTTAATACAAATCTCTAAATTTTACTATCTAAATCATATGTAAAATAATGTCACCCATAGTTTTTCTTTCATGGGCACGACATTAGAGTCCTCCACTCCATGTTGCCATTGTAGATTGCCTCTCGGCATAATTAAAACAAATATAAAGGGCTTTGATTCTCTTTTGCAAACCTAGCAATGCAAATCCTCTGAGAAAGAAAACAGCAAACACAATTTTCTCTTATGGGCTGAAACTTTAGAATTTAAATTTTTTCCTTGTATTGGCTTTTTTGCAATAACAAAAAAGAAAAATCAGGTATGCTACAACAAAAAAAAAATACGAGAAACACGCCTTCCTCTTCTAGGCTGCGAGTTCAGATTTTTTTTTCTTATATTGGCTCTTACTCTTCGAATCTTGCTCCCCAATTTTCTTTCAAGTATTTCATTGGCGGTTTTGACACCACATGTTGATTTCAAGCTCAGAGAGATAAACATAGAAATACAAGAGAAGAGAAAATTATGTTGCAAAACCAAGCTCTCCTTTTTCTTTCTTTCTTTTTTAATTCATTGGAAGTGTACTAAGATATATAAGGTACATTGTATTAGCTATACTGCCTTCTAGTTGACGGGAGATCATACTATAAGTGTTAATTGGAAGCATGCATTTTCCATGTTCTGTTGTAAAGTGATTAAATGGAATACACTTTTTAATATTAGTGTATTGAGGACTTTGTATCAGGACTCCCAACATCTATCGCAGGTCTCTAAAGTAGCAACTTAGTTTCGGCTTTTGCATACATTATCAAGGGTCACCCTCTAGCATTGATATATCCTCAAGTGAATCTCTAGTGTCCTCCTGGTTTAAGGGATTGAACGATATGATTGTGATGTATGATCTGGTTGATCTAAATACAGCTTTCCCATCTAAGCGGGATTGCATGGAGGTTGTACTTAGTTTCCCTGTTCATAAACACAAGGGTCTTCAAAAGCTATATCTTGAAGTGCTTCTGGTCCTGTTTTAACTTTAAGGGACTGTGCTATATGATTAAACAAAGATTTCGTTTTCTAAATAGATATTTCCCATCTAAGTGGGATTACATGTAGGTTGTACTCCTGGTATATAGGGTGAGTACAAAAGGAAGTTAAGACCAATAGGTAAACCATAAAATCTATGCAAGCATGTTACCTGATTAGTGGAGAGGATGCGGATTTTATGTCACATAATGAAAGTAGAATAGATTTATATTCTAGTTCTTAAATATTGATTGAGATTTATATTTTAGTTTTCATATATGAAATAAATTTTGTATTTTAGTTCTTAAAAACAAAAATAAAGCAACATTAAACTTCCGAGTTATTTAACATCTCTTTCTATTACTATCTAGGTATAAGTGGGATATGATAAATTAAAAATTAAAATCAGTGAAGCTAATTTAATAAACTCGTGGCAATTCTAAATCTATAGAATACTCTTCAGAAAATCAGTTTTATGGTTCCAAGCATAATTGTGTGGGGAAACATCTCTTTTCATTTTGAGAATTGTAGGGGATTAAAGAGGGTGATGTTCTAGGAATATTCAAGGAAGCAGGATAGAATGTTTATCTTAAGTTTAGAAGTCGATTAGAAATCATCTTGCAAATAAACATAAATCAAAGGTGTTAAACAAATATGAGGTGAAATGGTTACTCCATTAACTTCTTGATCAAGTGTGAAAAGAAGTTTGAAATCATAAAAGTGTCATTTGATGCCATAAATTGTAAATCCATCTGGTTGTCTATTAAAGTTGATTTTAGTAATATAAAACAATTAGGTGTAGACCATTCTTAATGTGAATAATGAAATGGGCCGTCCTATCTATTATGTTCTAGATGTCCAACATATCAATCATTAAATAAATTGTAGGCATCTTCTTCTTTCCCATCTTTGTATCCATACAGTGCCCTTGTACCCTTATAACCTTACACAAAGGTGAGTTATTTTGACATGTATTCAGAGGTGTGTCAGCAAAGCTATGAAATTTTTGGAATCTTTTTCTCTGCAGTGCTGTTATCAATCTGACGTCCCAAGTACATCTATATATTTTCTTTCGTTGGCACAACCACCAACATGGCATAATTTGTTCAGCATTGTCAACAAATGTTAATCAAACTTTAATGGTGGTTGGGGTAATGAACCTGGTTTGCAATTTTGGCTAAGTACAAATACCCCCATCTTATTGTGGACATACAGCTATACACACATAAACAATTTGGTCAGTCAAGGTATTTTCTAGCATTGCAAGCAGCTTATTCACTGAGACATTGGCAAATAAAGCCATTGATTAGGGCAGATCCATCAAGGAGAAAAACATCCATGACCTTTCTCGAATTAAGTAGAAGGGATAGCCAATGACTTCACGATGCTGTTTAAAATGGGCCATGCCTTTAGATGAATATTTCATAGTACAACATGATTTCAAGGTTACACTAAACAAAAAAGGCTAGAGTTGCAGGTCCCTCTCACAAGCGAATTTGCTAAAAGATCTGAGTCTCAGGGAAGGGTGTTGCTTGAAACTTCCTTCCTCAAGCTTCTTTTTCCAATATACCCTCTGTAAATAATCTTCCAAATCATCCATCTTCTTCTCGAGTTCATTGCGATCTTTTGCCTAACAATTCTATTCCATCTGCTCCTGTCCAACAACCTTTTGCCTTTGCCATCTCTCAAACTATTTTCTGGCAAGCAGTCATAATACAACAGACTCAAGGACTGCATAACCTTGGGCCTTTGCACCCTCCAACTTCTCTCAATCAAACCTCAACATCGTTAGCCAAAATTCTCTCAAGTGGACATCCACCTCATGTCCAAAATCTTCAAACCTCCTGTGATTCAAATCAAATGGAAGTTAGGAGAAGTGTTCTTCAACCATTGAATTCTAGCCAAGCCACCACTCACCAGCAATCTCTTCAACTCGAAAACGGTCCTGACCTGGTGGTGGGGTTACAACTTCAATCCACGACTGTAAATTAAACAAATTATGTGACAAACAACATGAATGGGTTGTTCTCTGTAAGCTTATACTAGAGACTGTCCTTCACCAAGGCTGGGTTCTTACACAACAGGATACCTTGGGATGACTGCAAGATGATGTCTACAAACCCAGTGAATCTCCATTGACAGCAAAGCATCCAATAAGTGAGATAGATACCGAGCAGGCCATTTCCCTCTGCAGCCTTTAAAAAACTCAGATTAAATATGGCTCTTTCAGCATAGTATATATGGAGCAGAGTATGATTAAAAAAAAAATTGTCCACAGAAGGACAAACTAAATCAGTGGGACTCTGAAATAACTTAGTTATATTAGAAAATGTCTGGGTAAAAACACAGACTCTGGAGTCTTAGGTGATCTCTTGTTGAGTCTTTTTGACTTTCCTGGCAAAGAAAATATTTGCTTTTTAGCAAAACATCCTGTTTTGTTTTTTGTATTGCACGGATCGTGCCTTAAAATTTCAAAGTTTTCCTAGAATTTTATCACTCCTAATGTAATAGCATGTTGAGTATCTGTTTGGTTTGTAAAACTTTTGTGTACTAATAGAGAAAAAGGTGTATAGGGTGTTAGAATATGCGGAGAGAGAAAGAATAAAGAAAGACTAGAATGTACAAGAACGAATGAAGAGAAACCGGAATGCACATGTTATTCATTGTGTGTCTGTCATTTTATTATGTGAAGCAGATGGTTACAAAATGGTTGAAGTGGTTACAACTATTTATTAGTTAATACTTAACTAATATTAACTTAATGCTAAATTATAAGCCTTATATTCTAATACCCCCTCTTAAGGCTTACACTATAGAAATAAAACACAAACATATTGACAAAAGATTAAAAATAATAGAGCTAAACAGAGTCGCACATTCTTCAGAAGCTTCCCTCTTTGAAAACAATTCTTTGACCAGGTAGAACTCCATCAAGTTGCCTCCTTGACCCTCGTAAAGGTGTAGTTCCTAAGACCTGAATTCCTGAGTTCCCGGATTCCACCTCCCCAAACTCCCGAATTACTGAATCTCCCAAATTATTGGACAACCATCCATACTAAGCTACTCCCACAGTGCTCCATCAAGTTGTCTCATGACCCTCGTAAGGGTAAATTCCCGAGATCCACAGACTCCCGAACTATCTGGGCAGCCATCCATGCTGAGTTTTACCTACACTAGATTGCTTCCTGTCTTCAAAGTGTTTCTTTAAAATACGTAGTCTTCATCAGCGAATTTTTCACCACATTTGGTTTGTTTGTGAACTTTCCCTTGCTATATGTAGAAGGCAATTTAACTAAAATAGCTTTGGCATCTTCGTCATCTATTGTGGTATTTACTTCCTTGCGGCTATTTGATGAGAGACCTTGTGTGGCTAGATAAAGTAGATTTCATCCATTTTTCACACCAATTTTAATTTCCGAACTGCAAATTTTTACAGCAAAATGAAAGTGATAGTCTATAGCAATCTCTGACTTCAAGCACGGAAATAAATTCTACAAAGAGAAATATAATTCTGTACTCTGATTTTATCTTGGAAATTAATGCAGAAATTTTTAATGTCTGATGTTTGAATTTGTTCAGTGAAGGAATGTCACAGTCCTCTATAAAAATATTTTGCAATATAAAATACCACTAAAATCGTGCCTTTCTTTTGGCATCTGAAATATGCAAAAAACAGGACTGGTTTTTTGGCCTTTATGCGACTAGCTGAGGACTTGTCTTTATGATTTTTAATGGCGTTTAAATGATTAGAACTCCCGTGCCCTAGATGGTATGTATTTTTTTCCCTTTTTTGACTGTATATATGTCCTTTCGAACCTTGCGACTGGTAAATAGTTCACATTTTTTACTATTAAAAAAACCTCTAGCAACTAGTTGAAACCTCAGAATTTCTATGCATTAACTAGCATTAATGGCGGCGCATTTGGTGCCCTAACTTTTACGTTTCTAAAATTCGCGACCTCACTTAGTTGGTGTTTATTCTTTCGTGCCAACATGCATGTACAAGCTTGAACCTTGTGATTTTCTTCAGTCTTCTCCTTGATGTCTTTTAAAATTTGAAACTTCTGTCATGTGCCCTAGATCCATTCGAAAATACAATGAATGCTTCTTCCTACTCTTTCTCCTCAATTTGCAGATCCCTTTGAGCACCAAGGGCTCTGATACCAATGGTATAATATGCAGAGAGAGAAAGAACTAAAAATGATTAGAATGTGCAAGGAACGAATGAAGAGAAACCAAAATGCACACATTATTCATTGTGTGTCCGTCATTTTATCATGTGAGAGATTGTTACAAAATGGTTAAAGTGGTTACAACCGTTTATTAGTTAATACTTAACTAATATTGATTTAACACTAATTAATATGCCTTTTTTTCTAATATAGGGTGTTTGACATGAAATGTAAAGGAATCTAGCTTTTCAAGAGGCATTAGCTATTATGATTTAAATTTTAAATAATGATTGATTAAGTAGGGTCAATTCCTCTTGCATTTGGAGTTTGGGTCGGAGGGAGGGGGAGGTGGAATGTGGGGGGGTTTTCATTGTCTATTTTGCAAAAGGAGATCGTTTCTTTGCTACAATAAGAGTTACTGATAAAAAGCCTCTTTGGAAGGGATTCCTGGGTACAAACATTAGATAAGCTTGCATGTCCATTTTCTTATTTCAATTTCCTTAGCTAGATGGCAACAAGGGTATGTATTCCCCAATTCCAAGTACTCTGAAATCACCTAGCTTTAATCCTTCATTTCTTTGTTGTGCGTGGGACTTCCCATTCGCTGTAGAAGCATATAGATAAATAAAAAGATTCAAATCATGTAAGAAATGTTCAATGAACTCAATAAAGAATAGCATAATATATGCCAAAGCTAACTTGCACACATGACTTTTGGATTGCAGGTTTGGATTCTTTCATGCATGTAAAGTTATGTTTTTTAATTATGTGTTATATTTAATCTTAAATGAATTTCACTGAATATTTACAGTCATTTATGTTTCTACCGTTTTCAAGAAGTTCGATTGCATATTTTTAATTGTACATGCACCTGTAGTTATCCTGTTTGGAATCTATTGCATATACAATGGGAAAAATAATTGCAAGATACGATAGAGATTGCAAATGATACATCATAATACCTTCTTCCCCTCGTCTGTGGAAAGATTCCAAGATGGTGCCATGATCAATGTGCAGGTTTCTGATGCCAAAACACACTGCACTCAAAAAGGTAACAACAAGAACAAAAAACATGCCGGTGATGAAGATACAATGTCAATACAACCACTTGTGTCTATAGTTTGCAACAAAGGAAAGAAGGTGATGCAATAGTGCAGGTCCAGAATTGGAAATGAAGTGAGGATGGAAGTCTAGGTACTGCACAAGCCAAGTCTGATGGCAATGATGGGCAGCATTAAGGAACAAACTGTATACCCGCGCAGTAGGGATGATAATCCTCAAGGAAGAGAACATCCTCTAACAATGATTTCATCCCACAATGATGAGTATAGAAGATGGTGCCTAATATTGAGAGCCATGGCAAGGGAGGATGGACAGTTATAACTTTGAATGTAAATGCTAAATGTGATGGCTGTTCTCCTTGAATTCATTTTAGCCGTTAGAATCATATTTATATATTAGATGATATGGTACCAAGTCCTTTTGGTAACACAGGCAGGATCTAGGGAGAAAATACACTTATGGAGATGGCAACTATCGTAGCGAGTAATTAATGCATAATGGAAGAGAGATGACAGAAAAAATTAACTCACATAATGTGCCATAGTTACCTGAGACGGCGGAACGGCAAAAAAATTCTAAATTTTGGGGACGGTGGGGGGACGGCTAATTAAAAAATATATAAATATTTAAAATATAAAGATATAGTGATTAAATTATATAAATAAGCTGAAATAAAACCATTTGAGATTTAAATAAGGTGAAACTTGAACTTATAAACATCAAATAAATTCCTTAATACTAAATATATTATAAAATTTCAAATACATTCCTTGAGACAAGCTGAAATTTCAAATATGTTATAAAATATAAAAGTAAAACCATTCTAAATTACGATTGATCAAGTGACAATAGTTGATATTCATATCATTAATCTCCTAGCCAAATACACCAACAATTGTCTATTGCCAATATTACAAAAAAAGAGGACAACTACAAGTATCAGCCTAAAAATCAGAATCAACATCTGAAGCAATATCCATGAACTCCTCCTCGCTGGTACTAACATCCTCGTCCTCAAAGGTAAGCCCAATCAATCCTTGCTGCACGGTATTGTCCTCCTCAACCTACCTCGGCTCCTCGGGATCTACATCCCATCGTAATGCTGGGGTTTGTTTGTACTCAAGTGTCTTGCGATCCATAAGATGAAAATCACTGTGTACAACTACAGGCTTCTCCGCTCTCGCAGATGTAAGCGTATTCCTCTTAACAGAGTGTATCCAACCATATGTAGACTAGTTCCTCTCAGAGGCAGAGGAGCTAGAAACCTGGGAAAGGATGCAAATGGCAAGTGGTTGCAACAGTCCTAGAAGCCCATATAGTCGCCACCAACTCACTGGCTTCTCTTGTGCTATTGTTACCCTGTCTGCCTTTGCTGATGTTTTGTACCCATCAAGTTCAGTGAAGTCGAGCCACTCCAATCTGATCTGTGAAGCCTCCTGTGGAGTGTACATTTTTTTAAAGGCTTTCATAAGGCCCTTCTTCACCTCATCATCATCCAATGGGATAACTTTGCCTGGCCTTTCCACATACCATTTGGGATTCAGTGCATACGCAACCATATGAAGAGGAGTGTTCAACTTCTCCCATCTCCGCTGAATAATGGGCTGTATATGTTCATTATAGAACTACAAAGTGGGGTCCCTCACCCGAATAGCTGCCTTCATTTGCCCAAGCATGCTATTAGAAACTATATGTATCTCATAGATCTCACCAAGATTGGGGCTGTTAGAAACTATATGTATGATTACATTGTGAATGTAGATGCAAATGCTAAAAAACAGCCCCTAACAAATGCAAATATAATATAAATTTTAAAAGAAAAAACTTTAACAAATATTGTAAGCAAATAAAATTATAAATACCTCTTGTTCCCTCTTGCTCTTCCTCTTCCTCTTGCTCTTGCTCTCACTCTTGCTCTTGCTCTTGCTTGGTGTGAATACAAAATGAGCCCATAATGTAAATTTATAACATAAAATAGCACTTTTAGGGTTAGGGTTAGGTTAGGAATGTTAATTTTATGTTGTGAGTGATTTACAATTAAAAAAATAGTTTTGAGTCTTAAAAGTGTATTTTTTTATTTAAAAAACTGTAAAAACACGTGGGGGACGTTTTTTTTTATTTAAAAAACTGGCAAAACACGTGGGGGACGTCTGGACGTCCCCGACGTCCCCCCATGTACCCCACGTCCCCAGGACGTTTCCTCCCGTCTCCAACTGTCCCCGGGACGTTTCCCACCAAGTGTGCACTGTAGGAAATGTGGGGGAAACGTTTCCCCCACGTCCCCAGGAAGTCCGGGACGTCCCGAACGTGTTAAAAATGGGGGGGACGCATCCTTGCGTAACTATAATGCTCACATGTAGTAAATATTCATTATATTTACTTGAGCAATGTGTTGTGCTTTTGGTGTATATAATGCTCACATGTAGTAAATATTCATTGGATGGTTAAACTTCGATGGTTGATCAATTTTTATTGTCAAATAGTATTGTACAGTCTTTGAACAATTTTTAATGATTGACGTGACAATTAAGTGATGGTTTATTCACATAAACAAAGACCATTGCAATTTGATGATTTTCCAAGTTGAAATAAGTTGTGAATGAAGTCCTATATCTGTTTTGTATAAGAACTACTTCGAGAGACCCAATTTTTAGATGGATTTGGGTCTAATAGAGGCCCGATATGGTACATAAATTTACATGTAATTTGGTTTGGGAGCAATGCAGTTTTAGGAAAATGTGGGAAGGGATTCAACCTTGGATAATAGGCAAGCTATTGCGTAGTTGGTCAAAGGCATCTTTGCCCATGCAATCTAGTAAGTAATGTTATATGTCCAGCAATAAATTATTGTTTGTCAAGTTTTGGATGGCAACACAGGGTGGTTGATCCTTTTGGCAGTTCTACATTATTATTATGAACCTAGGGATATGATATTATGATGTATATGGGTTGATGGAGATGGCAACATGTGGCACACATTCTGCAGAGTTAATTATATTGAGTCAAATGATAACTTATGGAATTAGCTATATTGGGGGAGTCGGCCCATATTGTGATTAGGAGTTTACCCATCCATTACGACTGATAGGTGTCTATTTAAAGGAGTTGAATATCATTGCAAAGGATGGGAAGTAAGAGGAGAGTATTCTATTTGGTAGAAGCATATTGGAGGTTGTCCCTCTCAATTGGCACTACGATATTGGGACATATTTTATTCTTCTAAGGAGTACTGCATGAGGTTGCCCTTCCTTAAGGCTAATTATTCTATTTCTTAGTATATTGCATATTAGGGCATATATTGACACACAAATATTTCTTTTGTGTGTGATCTCTATTATATTCTGTATATTCCTGTTATTCTTTGGCATATTCTGTTATTGTTGTGAAGATCTAATCAAGTAATATCAGAGCTGCAATTTGGGCAAAGTGGAATTTGTGTTCGGGGAGATTTTGTAATATTGTAGATTGTAGAAAAGCGGTCACACTAAAAATTCAGTGCAATATCAAGGTAGATATTATCATGCAAAGTTGTCCCTGTGAAGCTGATTTCTGGCCAATTTTTTCTGGTGCCAAATTAGGGCAACAGTTAGCTTCAGAAGTTTCGTTCTCTCCACCATATTTTTTTGATTTAGATGATTCTAGCACCATCAGAAATATATTTTTGATAGCTTTTTAGAAAGTGGTCACATTTAAGGAGTTTGAGCAACATCAAGGGGGATATGGTGATGCGAAGTAGATATCGCGAATTTGATATTTTGCAATTTTTTTGGTGCGAAACTAGGGCAAAAGAAGTCAACTACAAAGGCTTTGTTATTCCTATACCCTCAGAAAGATATTTTCAAGAGCTTTTGGAAAAGTGTTCATACTAAATTTTTTGAGCAATATTGAGGAAGTCATGTCCTTCTAAAGTTAGCCTTATGAATTGCAGATCTGTCAGTTTTTCAAGGGACAACCCCAGAAAAATACTCATATCTTTCATTTTGGGTAAGCAAATCAAGTGCCATTTTTTTGCTAGTCAAAGGAAATATCCAGATCTACTTGGCGACATATTTTATTCTCAGATTTGGGCTATAGGATGTGAGGTCTAATGAATACAAATGTTCTTGAAACCCTAGTTTTTATAAGAATTGTGGATCGTGGAGTTACCAAATATTTTGGAAATAATGAGATTGGGGTTAGAAGATGGTGGTATACATTTAAGTGTGAAAATTGTGATAGGACAACTATTGGGTTTTCACTAATAACCTAAACGTGGAAGCTTTATCTGGTGGGAAAACTTCATTGAGAGGGAAAGAGTAAGAATCCTCGAGCCAGGTTGGAATGAAGTGGAAGACTTCTTTTTTAGAAAAATGGGAGGATGAGAAACTTATTTATCCTAAAATGGGATCAAAAAGTTTATAAAAAAAGAGTTGAAGATGGATGTGCAAATATCCACATTGAAGGAGAGTAACAAAGTCTAAATAGGTAAGTTGCAGAACCAAGATATAATATTGAAGGAGAGTAGTGAAATCTACAAAAGGGAGTTGCGGAACAAATATCCATATATATTCAACTTGAAAGAGAGCAATGAAGTCCACAAAGGGATTTGCTAAACAAAGAGGATGAGGAGCAGGATGATGGGAATGATGAAAAATAAAATAATGATGAGGATGAGGAGGCAGAAAATGAGGAGGATCTAGCAGAAGAGGAAGAAAAATAATGATGATGATGGTAATAAGGATGAGGAGGATTGAAACGATGATGAAGAAAAAAAAGAGGAACAAAATAATGATGAGAATGAAGAGGTAGAGAACCAAGATGGAGTGTTTGAGGAAAAGAATTCAAACAAGAAGGAATCTTCAATATTTCAGTTTCATGGATGCATTCAAAAGAAGGTAATTGCATCCATAAATCCTAGCAGCTTGGGGGCTTTATCATCTTCTTTTATGTACCTCAGCTGTAGTCGAGGTTAATGATCCAAGTGTCAAGTTTATGGCACCCATGCAATATTTCTCCATCTCATCAGTTGGTGTTACTTCTTGCAGCAGCATGCCAAATAAAGCTACTTCCAATCCCAATGTTTGCATTGGCACCAACAGTTGCGCCAAAGTCATATTGGTGCAAACATAACTGTGTAAAACTTGACATTAGCGCACTAGCATACCTCCAATCAGGGACAAGCATCAGCCTCCTTTGTTGGCAACATTTTTGATCCATTTCAATGCCAATGTGAAATTAGCTAGATGGTGGTGTCCAATATATGTAGTTGATGGCTAAGTGAATCACTTTAACTCCCCAAACACTTCATTTTCATATATAAACGTGATACACTGTCTTCAATACTTTCATGGACATTAGTCACACTCTTGCACCTCTCCTCAACATAAATTGTATAAAAATAGTGTATGCTCCAAGATTATAGACGTGTTTACAAAACCTCACAAATATATTATAACAGAATAACAATATGGATTCTTATTCAAAGACAGACATAAAAAGTTGCATAATTAATCTATTCCTCATTGACTCTATTAACATATGTATGTGCTTATATAGATTACAAGATATGAGATGAGATGGTTTTTCTTTAATACTGGATGCCATAGGCACCTAGCTTTCCTTCTAAGCTTGACTTAGAGAATCTCGAGATTGACTAATTCATTTCCATCTTAGGTATAGCCATTCTAGAAAAGATGCACCCAAGACATAAATACATCTAGTCGAAATGAGTTGTTTATAAATTTTTTATCTGAGATAGAAATGAATCCAGTCAATGGCAAGGTTCTATAAGTTAAGCTTAGAAAGGAAACTAGATGCCTTTTGAGAAAAGATGCACCCAAGACATAAATAAATCTAGTCTAAATGAGTTGTCTATAAAAGTTTTATCTGAGATAGAAATGAATCTAGTTGATGGCAAGGTTCTATAAGTAAAGCTTAGAAACAAAGCTAGATGCCTATCTGGAAAAGGTGCACTTATGACAAAAACATATCCAGTCTAAATGAGTTGTCAAGACATTTGGGGATATTCTCGACTTTACATTATTAATGTATAATAAAAAGTCTTTCGAAAATGCAAAATAACTCTAATTATTATGTGCATATGAACTGTACACTAACATCCCCCCTACAATGACTTGGGGAATCAAGGGATGGAGGAATTGGATACTTCTCCCCCCTCCATGAAAATTTCCTTCACCCCTAATTGGGCCCAAAGATGAACATAAGCTTATAAGCGTATAAGCCTATTACATTTTCAAAATTCTAAATAACCAGCAAAAGTGCAAGATCACCGTAGGGATGCATTGTCTTGTTCTTATAGCAAGGATGTGTAGCCAAGCATCACCCTCTACACTTATAGAAGACAACCACAGCCTTTCTTGCTCTAAGGCTCTTCAAAAGTCAATCCTTGTGCCAGGTGGTGCGGGTTTCTATTCTAGGTGTAGCTGACCCAGTTAATGGCTTCAACCTAGAAGTGTGGAGACAAATTGGTATTGTATCTTATGGTTGGCTATCTCCTTTAAAGTGTGGTTCTTTCTCTCAGAACACCATTTCATTGTTGTGTATGAGGGACATTATGGTGCATTTGAATGTCATGCTTGGCACAAAAATCCTTGAAATTTTGGTTGACATACTCGTCACCATTTTCTATCCTCAATCGTTGGATCTGACTCCTGACTGTTTCTCAACAAAAGTCTTGAATTCAACAAGACTGTTCGTTCTTGAGAAAATAGATCGAGTCCTCTTGGAAAAGTCATCAATGAATGCAAGAACATACTTAGCCACTGAAAAGGATGCTGTGGGAAGGGGGGCTAAAGATGTCACTATGGACAAGCTGAAGTGGTCTAGTAGCTTGCCAGTACTTGCCTTTCTTAAACTTGTCTTATGATGCTTCCAGAGGACGCAAGTATGGCATACTCAATCTTCAAAATCAAGAAGTGGAAGGCTATTGAGTCTTGACCATATATTGCTCACTCATTTGTTGCAGGTAATAGTAGTTCAAATGATCAAACTGTTCATGCTACAATTTGCTCAAAGTCATTTGCAGAGGCAAATAATCCTTGAGAAGATGACTGGCACAATTTAATCATACTTTGACAACCTTGTATCACAATCAACCTTGCTGGTGGCAACAATATACAACTAGTCTTTCAACTCCCTACTTATAACCTAGCTAGGCAAAAACTAAATTGTTGCCCTGAATGAGTAATCTGATAGATGGACGACAAAATTGTTGAAAGGTTTGGAACATGGGATGCTTCATTATATCGACATTAGCAATTAATACTTGAGAAGATGATTCTGGTACAAATTTATCATACACGCACAACCTTGCAGCACAATCAACCTTGCTGGTGGGCAACAATTTATCACTAGTCTTTCAACTTCCTAATTGTAACCAAGCCAATCATAAACTCAAATGTTTTGCCTTATCCTGAATGAGTAATCTGATGGACAATTTTTTTTTTGAAAGGATTGGAACATAGTATATTTTATTAAATCACTCATCATCTACATGTTATCCCAAAATTTATAACCTTCCTAGTGACACATTTGGGCCACCTTCCACAAAATTTTAAGTGTTAATCTCTAGTCTTGTTGTCAATCATTACACCAAAATTCTGTTATTCTTCAAATCCACCAATTTCCTTTTTATTGCCAACTGTTGGAAAATTCTAAATATCAAAAGCAAGTGGAAAATTTGAACATTATGCACCCTTTGCATTTTTCAATGATTTACTTACCTTCACTTCTTCACTTGTGAGACCCAAAATTGCCCAAGGCATGGGAATACATCTAAAAAAAAGACATCAAGGGGGCAAAATATTAGATGCCATTGCACTCTAAATCTACTCTCCAGTAAATCAAAGCACGTGGAATATAAAATGACTAAGAAATTAGTGTAATGGGGATTTTGGGGGCACAGTTGATGGCTGTTGGTGTTCTTTTAGCAAATAATGTTAATGCGTATGTGGATCAATGATAAATTGAAGGAGACATCAGATACGAAGAGGTTTCAACAAAATAATTATGGGATATGTACTTTGGGACCCTCTTAAAAGAAAACTAAAAATGAGTTTCAGCTGGTGGGAAAAAGCTCAGTTTGTCCTCATTTTCTGAAAAACGTGAAATTCGATTGCAAAAAATTGCCAGATGAATTCAAAAGGTTGTTTCTTACCCTCAAGGTGTTTTCCCCCCTTCAAAATTTCGAGATCTGTGTAAAACATTCCATACATGATCAAATTCAAAAACTCAACTAGGAAAGAATTTTACACGCTGTCCCTTGTATGGGAAAAATGAGTATGAAAATTGCAGCAAGAAAAAAGGCCTCTTAATCATATATCCCGCATTGGGGAAGGAGGAAAGTTTCTTGTGTTTATAAACACAACCCACTACATTAAATGTCCTAGTAAAAGGACATCCTTTTCATGACCAAATCAAATCCCTTTCATCGTGCATCTGATTATACATATTTGAATAAAACTACCCAAAATCCCTACACAACAATTTTGTAAGTTAAAGTTGAGCAGGAGAAACAGGAAAAGTGGACTTTCTTTCCCTCCTTTCTCAAGTAAAGGAGGAAAGGTATCCTTGATTTCCCTCCTACTCCTCCAAACTTGCATTAACAAGAGAAGAAGGAAAAGTGGTCTTCCTTTCCCTCTTTTCATAGTAAAGGAGGAAAGTAATCCCCACTTTCCCTTCAACTCCTCCAAAATTTGCTTAAAAGGGTAAAACAGTAAAATCAGAAAGGAGGAAAGTAATCCCCTCTTTCCTATCAACTCCAAAATTTGCTTAAATGGGAAAAGTCTAGACAGTCTGGATACGGGTACGGGTACGGGAACGAGTACGGGTACGGTACGCCGATACGGCAAATTTTTAAAAATCTTGGGTACGGTACGCTTTTGGGTACGTTTTATATATATATATATATATATACATGTATATAAATATATAAATATGTATATAAATTATAAATTTAAAGAAGCATTTGCATACTTATTGAAATTTATTATTTCTCTATCACAGTTATTTATCTTAGTGACTGTGATAAGATTCAAGGAGTTTTGATTGTTCATGGTGACCTTCCTTGATCCACTAAGCACGATAGTATTGTCTGACATATTTCCTGAAACATCATAACTAAGCAGGAAAAATATAGATCCAAGCTGGCAGGTGGGACGATTAGTCCGAGCACGGGAGAATACTCGCCGAGTTTTGGAAAGCTATCCAGTATTTTTAATTACTAATATGTCTACAGGCGATCAAAGCTCACAATTCTTTCAGAAGATTGCAAGAAGTTGCTTGGTACAAAAAGGTGCAAAAATGGATTTTATGAAAATAAGAAAAATATTGCCATCAATGCGTAGAGCTCGAGAAAATATACACTTTTAGAGAAAACGACACTTGAAACGGAGTCACAGAATGAAAGTTATGGCACATGCAAGTTTTTACTGCTACATCTTTCCGGACCCTTTCCAAAAATGGCAAATTTTTTTCGCCAAAAATCCAGAAAAGGAAAGAATTGCCAAAAAAGGAAACAAACAGTCTTTGGCAAGTTTTTTTTTGACGGGTACGCTTGGAAACATACCCACAAGGGACAGGGTACGGTCTGGGTACGGCAAAACCGTACCCTGCCCCTTGTGGGTACGTTTCCAAGCGTACCCACAGCGTACCGTACCCCGTACCAGTACCTGGTACGAGGGGGGCCTTAGGCGTTTCCAGACAGTCTAGGGAAAAGTAGTAAAATCAGAGAAGGGGGAAAGTAATCCCCACTTTCCCTTCAACTTCTCCAAAATTTGCTTAAATGGGAAAAGCAAGTAAAAATCAGAGTTTCCCTCCTTCCGTTCCTAAGGAGGGAAAAAATCTCCACTTCCCCAACCAACATTAAAATCGGCTAAAGGGGAAAAGCAAACTTTCTTTTTCTCCTTTCCTAGTGTAGGAGGGAAAGGAATCCTTGCTTCCGTGCCTTACCCATTTTCTATCAAGTATATTGAAAAAGGTTCCAATACCTGAATGAACCAGAACACGTGCACAAGCCCAAGCAACAAAGGGACCAAACTTCTTCAGGGGCATGAAATCATGGTGGGAATTCTAGCATCAACAAGGATTGCGATTTAGAGGGCAAAGCTATTTTGGGCTTAACTTTTATGTGTGAGCTGTGTTTTAAATCTTATCTGAAGTGTTGGAAAACTCCTTCAACCACCAATTCAATGGTTTGCAATTGGATTTTACTTCATCATAGTACCAAGTTTGATCATCATGAAATTGTAACAGGTATGGATGGTGGTCCAATGTAGGGAATGCTGGCCTTGTGTCATTGTAGAATAATATTTGCATAGGATCTTTTTCTTTAATTCCATATGGAATCAATATATTAAATTGTGCAAGTAAAAATAAGTCTTATAATTAAAGGTGGGGTTAAGGTCATATTTGTTCATTTTGTCATTAATATACACAACTAATTCATTTATGGGGCTAATTATCAAGAGTGCAAATGTTATAAAAAAGTCTTGTTATTAAGGGTGACCTGTGTATATAATCCATGTAAAGGTCAAATTGAAATGCGTTTGGGTGTTTGAGAAGTCAAGTTATGTTGAGTTAAAAACAATTTTAAAAGGTTAAGTTAGGGTTTGAAGTAGTTGTGTAACTACCTGTCCATCATGAAGCAATGGATAATAAGCATGAAAATGATTATCAAATGGTCCTTCTCTTTGCTTCTGGATAGTGCCTGCAACTTTGTGTTCATTTTTATGTATTCTCTAATGTATTAATGGAATGTGCTTTTAGCGAGTAGGAAGCATCATATTTTTATGGTGATTTTTGCATGCTTTTCTTCACAAAATATGTTATACATTTGTAAAAGCAATTCAATGAGATTCGCTTATTTATTTCCAGCTGTGTATTTTTCCTAGAATTTGTACTATTAGGACTGAGATGGAAGGCTCTTCAACACCTGCATGCAGTCAGTCTTGATAGGAAGACCTTGAGTTTTCAGGGTTTTCATCTGCTTCCAACACATTCTATCAATCACTATGCCATCTCCAAATTGTTCAAAGGTTTTACCGAGTGACCCTTTTGTTCTTATTCTGTTGGAGGCTTTCCCATTTCCCATTTCATTTCTACAATTTTGTTCCTTCTGTACTTTCACATTACAAGTACAAAAAACCCCGAAAACCCCTTCTTATGAGGAAGCTGCACCTTTTAAATGTGGAAATAGATCACTCATTCTATGTAGTTTTCCCACTTCTGTGGCACTTTTTGTTGCTGTTCATTGGGCACAAGTCAACAAAATTTAACAAAGGTTCGAACAACAAAAAATTGTGCTAATGTTACCTGAATTGTATCTGAACATTTGAATTCAAGAAGGCTAGTATCACCAACAAATATTTGCTTGGTGCTGCATTTGTCCAATGAACTAAGCATAGCCTCATCCTTGGCCATATGACGTGATTCTCCAAATTTAATAATAATACAATGTAGTTCAGTAACGATGGTGCAATTAATGCACATGTAGTTCTAGAGATTGCTCGGCCACTCCTTGGAAAAAGAAGGCGATGGACTAACCTTGATGTTGTGTTTCTTTATAGCCTCGCTTAATGCTTCCAACTTTTTTGCAACAATGGGCTTCCAGGAGTTTTCCATTGAATCCACAAGATTTAACTCCCTTATTCCCTTGTGATTGTTTTTGGACATTGAATATTGCGACTTTGAGATCCACCTTGAGGGCCCTTAGAACCTAGGGAAGATTTCTTGGTCTCTTTTTTGACCCTTAGTTAGCTGGAGCTTTTGGAGCTACGTAGGCTCGTTTGCATAAGTTTGTCTTGCTCCCTTGAAAGTTGCTCACAAAAAAAATCAAATGAGGGCATCTTATAGTCTTGCACAAATTCCATGTCGTAGTAAAAGATTTGAGACAAAAATTGAGGTTGGTCCTCCCAAAATGGCCATGATCACGTGGTTGTCTTGTTATTTCTCAATCTTCAAGAAAAGTTTTTTAAAAAGTTTGAACCGTGATATGTAGTTCTCAATGGTTGAGAAGTTCCCTGGATTTAAAGTGAAAAATTGATTTGCCAACCAATGTGCTCAAATTAAGGTTGGTCCTCCCAAAAAGATCCTCCTAACTTCTTCCAGGCTTCTGATGTAGTCTCCAAGTCCTGAATACGAAACTTCAGTTCTGCTGAAATGGACATATCAATTAGGCCTTGGGCTACATCACAACAGTCAAGCCACTGAGCCTTTTCAAGGTCCCTTGCTGATTTTATTTCTGTCCCCAGTGTAACTCTGTGCAGTCCTGCGCTCCTAAGCAAATCAGTTTCTGCACTTTACAACAAGAGTAGTTGCACGGAGTTAGGAGAGTTGCAATTTTATTATCAGCCATTGTAAAAAAAAAAGAAACACAAGTTATAGTTGCTTTCTGTAGTGTTGAATTAAAAACAAATTGCAAGTTGTTACCAAAACATAAAGAAAGAGAAGTACTTACACAATTTACATTGTGTACCTGGTATTGCACACACTTAAATTAGGAAAAACACTATAATTAGTATCATATGCTGCCCCCAAATATTATTGGGCACCAAATAGTGTAAAAAAGGCCCCCAATTTCTTATCTATTTTTGCAGTTACAATATTTCACAAGAAAGACTGTACTTCATAAATTAGCTCGTTTACAATAATTAGTAGATAGAATTTTCAGAAATTAAGTTCAGATCTATGTAGCTTACAAAAACATATGCTCCTTTAATCATAAAAAAAGAAGCCAATATAAGCAAGTTATGGCACACACACAATTTGCTTTTATGAAATAACGGATTCCTAACTTTTGCAGTGTAAATATATCATATCAGCACCTTGGAGTTTAGTTTCTGATGCAACAAAAAGTTCAGATAAGAAACAAGGGAGAAAGTCAAAAATACCAACTGGGTGTATCCCCTGTTTTGAAATACGATCTTCAAAAGAAACATGAAAAACCTGGATCTTGAGTGTTCAAAGGCTGAAATCTCCAAGAGAAGGAATGAAGACATAATCTCGAGTTTTGGTGCCATGTAAAAATGGTATATACCCTAGGATTATAGATGTGCTTACTAAACTGTACACAAAAGCATAACAATATGGATTCTTAACACAAAGGCACACATACAAAGCTGCAAAATTACTCCATTCCTCATTGATTGTATTAGCTTAGCACACATGCTTATACATATCTAAAAATATGAGATGGGATGGATTTGCTTGAAAGCTAGATGTCTATTTAGAAAAAACTGTACCGAAGATAACACTAAAACTAGTCAATAGCAAGGTTCTCCAAGTCAAGCTTAGAAAGAAAGCTAGCTGCCTATCTAGAAAAGATGCCCCTAAGATATATAGGATATTCTTGACTTTACATAATGAAATGCATAATAATAAAAAATAATTAAGAAATGCAAAATAAACTTAAGTAACAATGTCCATCAAAGTACACTTAACAAATTCATAAATTTCTCAATAATGATTGAGGATTTTTTTTTGAATCTGCACGCTCCACAGTAACCGGGACTTCTTTCCACCTGATGTTCAAGTGTCCATTTTTATAACATAAAGGATTCATATTAGTCTTTGTTCGTCCTGGTTTCTTGTAGGGCCCTGTTAAGTCGGGTGCTTCTTCTTTCAGTGAGTTGCATTCTTCTATGTTGCCTCTGATCTACTACCACTGTCATCATAAGAAGAGTGTTTTGTTTTCTTCTTTCCCTGCCCATTTTGGTTTAATAGTTGTTAAAGAATTTTAATCATTCTTGGTGTTTTGCAGGGGCTGGATCGGCTATGCATTACCTTGCTTTTTCCTGTTTATGGCAGTTTTCATGCTATGTTCACGACATTTTAGCAGAGGGAAGCCAATTACTGAGGTTAGGGTCACTGCCCCTCCAACACAGAATACTGTAGAACAGCTGCTGGCTCTGCAGCAGGCAGTTTCTCAAGTGGAAGAGCTTGTTCAAGATGGAAATATCATTCTTCTGAAGTTTCGTGCACTACTGCTTGCTGCGTTTCCTCAGGTGTCATCGCTGTTCTTTCATTTTTCTTATTGTCTTTCTATAAGTTAGCCCGTTCCTGGAAATTAGCACCTTTCTGAATACGGAGAACAGGGGGCCTATTACCTTGCACTTTTCTAACATACTTCTGTTATTCTGATTAGCAGGCAACAGACCAGGCAGCTTTAGTTCTGATTCTCCTAGCAATAATGTTGGCCTTCCTGCCTTTGAAGATTGCTATTCTTTTAGTGTTTTTGGAGATATTTACAAGACAAATGCCGTTACGGAAGCCAAATACCGAGCGTTGCACAAGAAGATTTAGAGAATGGTGGTTCAGTATACCAGCAGCACCTGTTCTTCTTGAGAAACCTAAACAAGAAAAAAAGAAGTAAATAGGAAGGTTTCATGATTTTTTTGTATATGATTTGTCTGTATATTTTTCAACTCTTTTTCAGTGAGAATATGTTCTGAAACTGTAACGAGAACACCAAATCCAAAAAAAAGAATAAAGTTGTCCTGCCTTTGAAGATAGTTATTCTTTGTGTTTTTAGAAATTGGCTTTGTGTTTTTGGAGATATTTACAAGACAAATGCATTTATGGAAGCCAAATACCGAGTGCTGCATGAGAAGATTCAGGGTATGGTGATTAAGAATACCAGCAGCACCTGTTCTCCTTGAGAAACCTAAACAAGGAAAAAAAAAGTAAGGGAATGGTGCTTCGGTATACTTGCAGCACCTGTCTACCCTGAACAAGGAAAAAAAAAGTAAATAGGAAAGCTTTTCATGATTTTTATGTTTATGATTTGTCTGTATATTTTTCCAACTCTTCTTCAGTATGTAAATATGTTTTGAGACTGAAGAGAATAATGAATCCAAAGAGAAGATTTTACAGTTGTCCAGTATATTGGTTGTGATTATATATGTGATCTCGCTCATAAGATTTGCTTTAAATGTGATTAGGACAATTATCATTTCTTCTAACCCAAAATTGAATTTGGCACCTGAGATCTATTGAAAAATTATCCAGTGAAGATTTCTTTGACTAAAATTGCATGGCGAATGAGAAAAAGGCACATTCCTATAATTAATACATGAACATCTGGTATTGCTATTCATGTAGGGATTTTTGCCTGGAAGCTAAAGACAGGTGGATTTATTCCGGGAATATTACTTGCACTTTCTCCATATTGGCATTAATCTTAACTGATACATGCTACAGAGAATGCTCTTCTCTCTGTATAACGGACTTACATGTCCAGTTTGCACATTTGACCTGTAATAGACTACAGTGCTCATTTGAAAGAAGCTCCATAAATTATATTTTCTGTATGATTATGCCTGTGATTAATTGTTTGCCTCTGCTTACAAAATTTTTTGTCTTGGAAGATTACTTGATCACATTATTATTGGTGGGATACAAGTGTAAGAAGACACAATTAGCCATTGGGTCATGACGAGCTCGTCTTTACTGTTATGCTAGATTAGCGCAGATTTTTCAAAATAAGGGGATCTCAGCAATGACTTGGCATAATCACATGCAAAGTTAAACCGTTAATGCTTCCACAATACAGCATATACTGATCGAGTCAAATGAATGATAATATCACAAGTATGAAAAGTATGTACCCACATTTAAAAATGAAAAATTATGGCAGCATCTGAGAAAAACAAGGATTAAACACCACTGATGCTCAACTGCAAGTAAATAACCCTTGGTCCTGGAACCAAATTTACAGTAGAGTGGTGTGCACCAAGAGTAGTTCTCTAGTCACTACAACACAAGGCTAGGAAAAAGTGCCATGTATTTCTAACCATCGACAGAATTTCAGAATGGGGCGTAGCAACAATTTATTGAACAGTGGGAAGAATCTCACTCAACTAGGTTCCAATCTAATAATTATGATTATTATTTTATGGTAGTAAAGTCAAGAGGAAAAGATTTCTAAAGGATTTCAGAATCGGGGGGGCACACCAATTTATCAAACAGTGGAAGAATCTTACTGAAATAGGTTCCAATCTTATAGTATGATAAATTATTATTTTATATTAGTAAAAGCCAAGAGGACATGTTTGAGGGTGAAAATGTTCTAATAGAAAGAAGATGGGGGGTAAAAAACATAGATTTTTTTCCTTGCAGAGTTTATTCTTATTCTGAAATTCCAAAAGTAGATAGCCTCGTGAAAATGTGAGGGGTCTCGAAATACTATTTTTGCTGAATGTTCCCCTCTATGGATTTCTGCATATATAAGCAGTTGCAGTGAATAAGACAAATTTCGTCAAATGTAACTTTGATTGATAGGATATCCTACTGCCTATTTTATAATGAGATGCACATATACTTCTAGAAATGGAATGGGAAAAAACTATGGAGCCGGAAAGATGAAGCTCAAACCGCTTTTGCAATTTAATACTTGTGATGCTGAATGGGTGTGTTGTTGTGAAGGAGAGGGCACACAAATGACCAAGGGGTCAACGGAACTATTACTATAGAGAAGAAATAGGAATAAGCGGACCGTAGCCTATGAAAGTAAATGCAAAAAACACAAAAGTGAAAGCAAAAGCAACAAAAAGAGAGTGAATTGAAAGTCGGTAAACCCACACAGGACCACTCCCCCACTCTTATCCCATCGCCACAGTCCTATGCTCCCATCGCCCCTCGTTTGTAGACCCCCAACCTAACACAAAATCCAAGTACATATATCTAAGTGAGGGGAAGGACCTCACATGAAGCACAAAGTTCAGTAAGATCACATGAAAGAATCGAGGAATATCACGTGTGATTGAGAATGAAAAATAATGTTGCATATTTGTTGTAAGTCGCTGCTTGAATAACTAATATCTTCATCGAGGAGTTGCCAATGTAACACTTGATAAACACAAAATGACTAGAGCTAATGGTGTTTGAATAAACAACCCTTGAGAGGGTGTACTTTGTGTGGAACCTCTACGAACACCCACAACCAATCAATGCACAGGGAAAGAAAGAAACTTGTAATGTGCATTGACCCTTATGGCCTTAATTGCAGACCAGGTGGTTAGAAGGCCCTCAACACTAAAATGAAGAAGATCGACAATGTCAAGTGGGAATAAAAAATTTGAGGCGAGTAGGTGTTACACAAAATTGGGTGCAAATACATTGCTTTCTCTTCATTTGTAAATGGATTGATATTGTTGAAAGAGTGCTTTTACTGTATGTAATTGCCATGATGATGGGCTCAAGGAGTTAACCAAGTAACTCTAGGGATCCCTTATAAAGTCCAAAGCCCTAAATGTGACAACCTCTTGAAGAGGACTAGACATTTCTAATTACGTACCAAAAGGTGGATAGAGAATCCCACCTCTAAATATACAATAATACCTCCCTCGGATGACACAATAGATTGTGATATTTTAAAAATAAAAGTGCTTGTTCTCCAACTTAGGGGGCAATAAAGATATGTCCTCTTACTATATAGAATATGGTTACTTGTAACTAATGGAATCACTCTTTGCTAGCCAATTAGGATCCCTAAGATGTGACCAAATGATGTTGGAGATAGTTCGAATGATAGTTCCAACCATGACATGTAATATTGTATTTGCCTGGTCAAGCACACCAGTTCCATGTTTTGGTGTGGATTTATATTTAAAAGTTAATTGATTTGAATTTTGAGCTCATCACAAAAGCCCGGCTTTGGGTTAAGAGGTTGTGGAGGAGAGATCAAAGTGGCCTAGAGGTATTGCTAGCACTTGGACCTTTTAACAAATCTATTGATTATTTCAAGGAAGAAGGCATCTAGTGCCCAGTTAGCCTCGGGTTTCACAAGTGACGCCTGAAAGATTTAGGTTTTGGTTTCAGGGTCACTCGTTAAATCGTTTCATGAGATAATAATAATAATAATAATAATGGGGCAATTTGGCTCACTAGAACCACGGGAATACGAAAATTTCTTCAAATAAGGTAGAATATTGAGAGAAAAACAGTCCTCCATATCGGTAGGCTCGAGGATGGTGAATCACGGGAGCGAGATTAGGGCTTTTGCAACTTGGGACGAAGTCGTGGTGATGGCTGAGAATCTCATGCGGAACCCTAGCGCTTCCCCCTCTTGCAACATGCACATCAGCGAATGAGGATAATGAATGAGAGGTTCTTGGGGGTATTGAGTGAAGCATCTATCACCCGGAAGGATGACGCTTGCATCAGAGATTTCCAAAGAATGAGTACGAAAGATCGGGTGGCTTTCATAGAAGACTTAAAAATCAAAGTGAGTTCGGATCCACAAAGCCACAGTTGCTCTCCGGCTTTGGATTCGCAGAGAAGCCCCCCCCCGGCCTTGAATGGCAGTCTGAGTAGGAGTGTATCGGGGGGAGGTGAAGCTAAACATCATTCTTAGGGTTCCAGCAGTCAGGGCAGTGGTGTGTCACATTCCATTCCTGCTCCAAATGTCGCCTCTTTTAAGGTCGTCCAACAATCTGCCTCTATCCCAAATGGCCCCCAAACGTACATTGTCGACCTAGCAGAGGAGATTCCGATGCTTAGTTTGGAAAAAGCCAGAGGTAGGGGGCCCACATGCTATCCCTGTCTCAGCTGGCTATTATCAGAAGATTATACGGTTTGTGGCTGGAGGCCAATGCACTAACCCCATTGGATCTCTGAAAGCTGGACCAATACTTGTTAGATTTCATTCTGTTCAAAGGGATTCTTTGTTGTCCACTTCCAAAACGAGGAGGATTATCACAAATGTCTATCAGACGGTCTGTGGTTTTTGGGGGTAACACAGGACTGTTCCTCGCTCCTTGGATTCCTGAATTCGATTCGAATACCCTTTCTATGACTAAAATGCTAGTATGGGTACGGCTCCTGAATCTTCCTCTCCACCTTTGGCACGCCCTTGAAGACATCGACCATGCTTTAGGGAGATTTCTAAAGATTGATCATTCCAGGGCTGCGATAGGCATTCCAGCTTTCGCCATAATATGTGTCAAAATTGATCTTAGCAAAGGGTTTTTCGGATAAGATTATCTTGAAAGTGGGGAATATGTAGCATGTGCAACAGTTAGATTATGAGAACACGACATTCAGGTGTCATTTCTGCAAGATTCCCAACCACCTACAGGCATCTTGTCCAAAAATAAAAAGGAAGAATTCTCTAAAGAAAAAAATGGCGTCACCTAGTAGTAGCTGGAATAATTTTCCTTCAGCTCAGGTGCGTGGAAGCTACAGTTAAGAATGACCAAGGAGGGATTAGGAAAACAAAATCCGATAAATCAAATAAATCAGATTCTTATTTAGGAAAATTATATTGATCGAACCTTGCCTTCCATGAACTCTAATAGTTTGTAGATGGTAGTGGTTTCAGAGCCAAGACTGTGACATGAGGGTCATGAGGAAAAAAGGCAAGAAGGGGCGCTATACTAATATGTTAGATTATTATCCCTCGATCGATGGCAGTTTCAGTTAGCGCCTTGAATGATGATCCATGACAACATGGTTTTAAATCCCATTTATACTAGTTGCCCTGTTTTGTAGTGGTTACTATTGACTATCTTTCTGTGTACGGGTGGAGACCCAAGAACTCCCCGGTTCATAGCTCCGCTCAAAAGCGTTTTACCTATCAATAATAATAATATTAGAGTATATTTTTAAAATATTAAAATAATATAGGATTAAACTAAATGAAGTGAGATGAATGAAATAAATAATAATAATAATAAGAAATTGGGATAGTTGAAGAACGCTGGATGTAATACCCCTTTTTGTCTCTGTGTTGTCGACTCCTCTCATGGGAACTCGAGCTCAAGTTTCATTCGAAGGTAATCGTAGATCCATGATCGCAATTGTTCCCTGTTTCCGAATAATAGTAACATTAATCGAGTTATTAAATAAAACAAAATCCGGGAAATTTATATATTTAAATTATATGGAATTAAATAAAAAACGTATATATTATTTTGTGTGAAATTTGTGGTTGGTGGTGAAGTTGAGTTTGGTGGTAGATGTGAAACGAGTATGGACCGTCATGGTGGTCGGTGGAGACGTGTAGGAGAAGTCTTTGTGGCAGAATACATTTACACCTGTCACTCGGTCTGTGCTAAAATAGAAGCTTTGGAACAGGGTAAAGCCATCCATCAAGCAGAACATGGAGAGCGACACATCCTGTCATTTTCCTTGCATAATAATACAAGCACGTTATTTGAGATCCAAAGGCATTAACCACAGTGAAACCCAAGTTAAAAGTTGTAAATTTAGTAGTAATTGGATAGTTGCAGTGAGTGCATAAGTCGAAGCTTTGCTTTACTAACAATGGTAAAGTAGGGTTCTGTACTCTCATAATTAAATAAACAAAACGTTATGGGGAATTGTGCTAAAGGGATCTCTCGCTAATAGCCGTCCTAAAATCAGTACCATCATGGGTAAATCAGCGCTGCACATGGAGATAAATATGTAACCCTAATATCTCCTAAGTTTACTATATACAAATTGATTGATTTGGATTTGTATTTGTGTCTGAAGCGGGTTTAATTGTCTATGAGAGAAAGGAAATTATTGTCTGCTATTGTTTTGTTTGTTGAATGCAGAAGAAGAAGAAGATTGAGGATTTGAAGGCGCTTCATTCGTGCGTAATATCTAGTTGTATTGATTTTGCTTCTTCTGCTTCTAAGCACCTGTGCTATGTGCTCTGTAACCTTTGCAACTCCATTCTCAGGGGTAGACGACAACTATCACTTTGTATTTCCTGCTCTTTATCTTTTTATTTCGAGTAGTTGTATTGATTAAGACATTGAATGTGCCCTTTCTTGCTATCCCACTTATGTCTCTGCAGGATTTGTCTCTTTCACTCTTCCTCTGCGTGAAAACCTATGTTTGTACCCATCACTGAAAATGCACCCATGTATGTGTGGGCTGCATAAAAACTACCATGCTTCCCATGGAGCTTCCCATCACATGACATGCCACCTAGAAAGAAATCCGGCACCAGAAGCAATCAAATCACGGACCTGCGGACCTGCATAAATGCACAGAGGATAATGTGGTCGATTTTGTTGCTTTGTTCAGTGTGTCGCCGCCGCTCGCGAGGGGAGCATTTAAGGAGGCAGGTGAACGCCGAACCAAACCACTTAACAGTGAAACCACTTAACAAACAAACACAAACATATAAACATTCACAGAGCAAACGTTTAACGTTAACCACTTACCAAACATTGACTCCACGGGTAACCACTTACCAAAGCCGGAACCAGACATATACCAAACGCCGTTGTAAATGTAAACGTGTACAGAGTAGCTTTGGCTTTTACAGAACGTATACAAAGTAGTCTCCGAAGGCATCAGAAGGAAGGCTGAATTGGGTAGACGTCCATTATTTTGTTTCACATTTGCGGCCACAGGGACGTTCCACAGCACCCACTCGACCTTAGTCACAGGTAATTTGACACCGAAAATCATAGGATCTTAAGGAATATACATTTTGGTTTTTTTTTCATTAATTTTCTGTATATATAACCATGGCAAACAGAAATACTTTTCATTATTCAATCGATTGTTAAATTTGGTTAATGTAATTCATCACCAAATATGCAGTTGTGAATCAAAATGTAAAAGCCAAAGCTACTCTGTACACGTCTATTATTCTGTTTCAGAATGTGAATCAGAATTGGGTAGATGTCCATTATTCTATTTCACATTTGCGGCCATAGGGACGTTCCACAACACCCACTCGACCTTAGTCACAGGTAATTTGACACCGAAAATCATAGGATCTTAAGGAATATACATTTTGGTTTTTTTTTTCATTAATTTTCTGTATATACAACCATGGCAAACAGAAATATTTTTCATTATTCAATCGATTGTTAAATTTGGTTAATGTAATTCATCACCAAATATGCAGTTGTGAATCAAAATGTAAATCAAAATATTCTTTCAATATTTTTTTTATCTACATTTTTACTATCCCCCCCAATTTCACCCTAATATCTTTGTTATATTCGTCATAGATAAATAAACACACATGCTAAATACTAATACTTCGTTAATAATGTATTGTCCTTATTTAAAAATGTTTCTAACCAACATTCTGGTTTTCTTCACAAGTCAATATTATTGATGAATTCCCTAGCAAAGAGGGATAAGGGTCTGAAGAAAACCAATATATAATCATTCTTACACCGGTCCTTTTCGGTTCTATGCAACCTTAGGTTTTTTGAGATCCCTTGTCCTCACCTAATTTATCTTCTTTTCTACAAACTAACCAAGAATCCTCATTTCTCGCTTGAAACTATTATCACTTTTAGCCATTGTGAAGACATGAACTGATGAAAGAAAATGAGAGAGACCATCACTAAAACAAGGGAAAGAGAGCTCCAAAAATTCATATTATTTGGAAGCCAAGTAATGGTGCAATTACATTCAACGAGCGAGAGGGTGAGAGAGTGATGGTAAAAGGAAAGACAAAAGACAACAATACCACCTTTATGACTATTTTACCACTCTTTGGGAAGAGACGTGTTTGAATCAAGGCTTGTTATTTTAATATAAATGTTAAGAATATTACATACAAGGGAGAGTAGATTTGTCATGATTGATTAGGTCGATGACTAACACGAGGAAATCACAGCTTGTTCTCCATCTTGATGAAAAACACACTGTGTTTTTTAACATGTTGAAAAACACAGTGTGTTTTTTAACATGCTGAAGAACACAGTGTGTTTTTTAACATGCTGAAAAACACATTGTTTTTTTCAACACATGATGATGGTTTTCCACACAGTTTCATTTACGATATTGAATTTTATGTATTATAGGCACATATTTATAGGCACAAGAAGTAACTCCAACCATCATATTTATAGGCACAAGAAGTAACTACAACAGTTGAAGTGGGTGACCTTCATAATCCTCTTAACTATTTGGATGTGACCCATCACATTTTGATCGTTGTGTGTTCTCAACCATCATGGTCTTCCTTGTGTGACATACGACATTTAACCAACACAAAATATGACACTTACATGTCACTTCATCTCATATTTGCTCAAGTTTGTGCAAGTAACCAAAGTTGCACTTAAGGCTTTCTAACCCATTGCATGCCCCATTTTGTAAGATGTTGTAAGTGCATAATACTCCCATTATGATGCACACGCTGGACCTTTGTGCCATGCTTCAACACTTCTACACCTAGGGAGTAACTCCAACCTTTATGCAAGGTGACTACTATTTATAAGAACAAAAGTCTTTATTCTATGACACTACATTGTGCATGCACTATGTTGCATAAAACACTTGTCCCTAAGTTTTTTGTGTGATGTGCATTACTTGCACATTCTTATGCTCATACATCATACAACTTAGGTAAGAGAAATGAACTATGAAATCTTCCTCGTGTATTCCACGAGCTCTTCAATAGATCCTTTATGTTTAGCAGGTTTGCATACACTTAACCATGTTACGCCTTCAACTTACCTTCCTTTCCACTTATCTAGATACTCTTGATATTCCCTTCTACATGTTTTCTTACAATGGTTTCAATATCTTATTCATTCTTCTCACACACTTTCTCAAGCAATCATTGTCTCCAATCCAACTCTTTAGAGATTGCACTATCATTCTATGTTTGTTTTTCCCTCGATGTATGGTTACAAATCAAGCACATGGAAGATAAGTGATATAACTATTCCATAAGGAAACACTATCTCATATGTGTTGGTTGTAAATTTCCTCAAAACCTCATACGGTCTGATCTTGTGTTCCATTTCAATTTGTCAAATGTAGAGTATTATAGTAAATGTGTACAAAGGGAATAAATACAAGACTTGGGAAGATAATAATGGCAAGTGATATATATATGTGCGCGTGCGTGTGTGCGTGTGTGTGTGCGCGTGCGCGTGTGCGTGCGCGTGTGCGTTTGCGTGTGTGTGTGCGTGTGTGTGCGCGTGTGCGTGTGCGTGCGCGTGCGTGTGTGCGTGTGCGTGTGCGTGTGCGTGTGCGTGTGCGTGTGCGTGTGCGTGTGCGTGTGCGTGTGCGTGTGCGTGTGCGTGTGCGTGTGTGTGTGTGTGTGTGTGTGTGTGTGTGGAGAGTTTTTAGTTTATTAATTAGGGTGTAGGTTGTGAGTTTTATTCTATTCAACTACACACTAATACACTAATAAGGATGCAGGTTAGGAATTTTATTTTGCTTATTTTGTGAATAAGGTTATTTTTCGATAAACTTAGTTTGGAGTTAGGTAGACCATAGGGGCATAAATGTCGACCTCTAATTGACAAGCAGTCAGTAGCACGCTATTTAGGGCATTTTAGCGAGTCAAGGTTATTTCTTAACAAACTTAGTCCATACTCGTTGCATCCTAACAAAACTTAGTGGCCGTCTTGTCCAACATAACACGTTGCCTAATTGCTTCCTCCTCTAGAGTTAGTGTCATTAACATAATCTTGTAATCTCGCAAAACTTAGCGTTGGTCTTGTCCAAACATATCACATTACCTAATTGCTACATCCTAGAACTTTGGTGTCCTTATTATAGCCCCACAAAAGTAATTGTTGCTTAATTTCTATCCTAATACTTTTATGATCTTGTTATGACCTTGCAAAACTTAATGACGATCTTTTCTTTCGCAACACATTGCGTACTTACCATGCCCTCAGAAATTATGGTCCGAAATTGTAAACCTCAAAAATCTTAATATTGGTCTTGTCTAACATAAGTTGCCTAATTTCCACCTCTAAAATTTCATGACTTTTAAGGACTTGGTAGAGAATCCCTTGAGAATCATTTCTTTAAATTATTCATAACCATGAGTGGGCCCTTATACGCATGGAAGGGAGATCTCACTTTAAGATATTTGAATGAGAGACATTGTATATGTAACATGATCTTATAGTTCATTGGGCTAAACTTAGTTGATGACTCAACAATACTACATGTAACACGATCTTATAGTTAATTGGGCTAACTTTAGTTGATGACTCAATAACACTACATGAATATCCTAAACCGACCAACACTACAAACATCTCCTAAATTAAATCTATAATGTTTGTGGAATTTGACATTTGTATGTTTTATCTCAAAATGGCCTCTAAATAATCGTGACATTAATAATTTTTTTAATATTTGTCGATAATAATCACAAGATAAAATGATTCACTTAACACATAAACAACTTTAAAAAATTTACCCTCTAATATATTCTCTAGTGAGTCTGAATGATGAAGAACTCATACTTTTGAAAAAGAAGTTCCAAGTTTGAATCACATGAAAGACACTTTATACAAAGTGGTCACATGTAATATAAAATATCTTCTATATACCAAAAATACAAAATATAGACTCTTATATATACCAGAAATACAAAATATAGACTTAAATACTAAAAATAAGAAATAGTCTCATATACTCTTAATGACCTTATAAACCTTGACACTGAAAGTATATATTAATTTCATATACTATAAACTATCTTACAATTTCAAAACAAGATACACCACATCAATCTTTAGGGTATTGTATCAGTCTTTAGGGTGTTAAATTAATGTTTAGTGTATCCCAATTATTTTATGTGGGGTGACGAATTAGTGTCAAAGGTGTCGTATAAGTGTTTAAAGTGTCCTAAATTAATTTAATGTGGGTGACTTAATATTATTTATGATGAGAGAATTAGAATAATTATAGCTAATATTATGTTTCCATTCATCATTAGAATTATAATTCTTTTAGCTAATACTTCTAGAGATGTTATGTTAATGTTATAAACAATTTGTAAATTTATTGTTTGTTTTATATAAACAAACATGCAAAAAAATTAAATGTTTTGTTATGTGGAAGGAATACAAATCAAATCTACAATATTATCTAAACGAAGTTAGTGATCATATAATCTTTCCAAGAATAAGTAGGAATTACACTTATATGTTAATAAGTGGGATCAAAAAAAATATCTATTACCTAATATAGTGAAAATAGGAACAAATTTATGTTCTCGATATACACATGGATGGCTTAAGAAAACACTTGTGGAAAAATTTTACATAGTTGCTTGGGAATGCGTGGAGGATGGCCCTAGATAATGGTCTAGAAAGATGGCACAAACAACCTGTGAGGCTATGTTCTATGGTTAGTAGATTTAAATAAGTTACATCAGCTCAACATGTGATGTCGATATATTCTGCTCCACATGTCTTGAACTCTATAGTGTCACGTGACATGCGCATGTGAAATCTCGGTAAATTATTGTGTTCTAAGTAACTGCAAAACACTAGGAGTGACATTGCAAAAAACAACTACATAAACGCTAAATAATATTGTGAACTATTTTATTATTGTAATATTTTGTTTAGTATATAGACACTAAATAATAGTGTGAACTAGTTTATTATTATGGTATTATTGTATTCAACCCATTTGTTAATAAATGATAGAGGATTCGATAATTTCTACAATTTGTGTTTATTAATCATTGGTATGAGACTAGTTAACTATGTTGATATTATGTTGGTATTGGTTAAATATGCATGTGATCTTCGAGCTGTTAGTTGTGATTTCATTCCTCTTAGCTGTTTTAAATTAAATACATTAGGAAAACTTTGATTTCTTGGATGCATTATAGTTGTAAATATTACGAATGTGGAGATCATTTGTATATATATATATTTTATTAGTTGTTAAATATTGGTAATTGTAATGTTGTGAATGTTTAATGAAAGTTAAAGCTATAAAAATTATGTGATATCATACTTTGACTCTCAATTTGGCATATGGGGGCAAGTGCCTCTGCAAAGACAAGAATCGATGCGTGCTGAAGGGGCTTGCCCCTTAGGATGCCACATCGATACGCCCAACTATCGTTGCGTGATGAAGGGGCTTGCCCCTTAGGATTTCGCATCGATAGTTGGGTGGTATACTGTGCTGAGCAGAGGTTTTTAAAGTCACCCGCTAACCTTCCACTCAGAAATTCACCCTCCCGTAATATCACAACCGTCCCTTTTGCAATGGACAGTTGTGATATTATGGGAGGGTGCATCTTGGGTGAAGGATAGCTGTTGGCATTTATCGATACTTGAATTTTTCATGGTTATTGTGATTATTTTATCATATTGGATGACATATATTTGATTTGACATGTATCATACTAACATTAATTGTATACTTTTGTTTTGTACTAGTTACTCTTTTGTGCAGTGAATATGAATACCATGAGCCTAATATCTCGCGATCATGTTTGTAAAATAGAGAGATACGAAAATATGAGTTTCCGCGTAAATTGAAGATGAAGGGTGTTCACATAAAAAGTTTGATAGTTTTTAGCTAAATGTCGCATTCTTTGTCACATTATAGATGACCATATTGTGATATAGTTGTGCACTCGAAGCAGTAGGCAGCCGTATAAATAGTTATTTTCCTTGCATTTCAATACCGTCTTTTATACACGTGGCTTTTGAATTAGACAAAAATTCGAATGCTTCCAATGTTTTAAGATGGTATTCATGTTGATGATGAATCACAAGTCAAAATTTATTTTGGTAAGTATGAAATAAGTATTTCATTAACGATACAAAACTGCATGTAATAATTTTTAGGATGGGAAGGAGGCCCAAATGGCAGAGCATGATCAATCTTCATGTCCAAGAGATTACAGAGGAAAAGAGTCAGTTTTCATATGATGACCTAGAATGGACACCAATAGGGGATGAGCCGAGCATCGACATTTGTGCCACCATACCGCTCGCAAGACTACATGCATTTCTAAAGGGGGAAGGTTCTAACGAAAGTTTTGAGACTACCTTCACCTGCATAAATCACACGTCAACAAATATAGAAAATCCAAAACCACATACAACCAAGTCATATTCTAGGTTTGGAAATTTGCTAACAAAATATTTTTTTGTACATTCTTTTCGTAAACAGTTGTATAACATTTGATGTTACCATTTTTAATGTAGCTATTGGTGTTCGTATGGTCCAAGCGACAATAGAAATAAGTTAGTAACAAGTGACAAAGTGAGTAGGTGTATAATTAAAAGGGGTTGCCAATGTCATTTCAATGTGAAGGTTTTTTATGGGAGACCGACAACGGTGATAATATTATACAACCATACGTTTCATTGTGATGTAAATGGTGAGTGTTGTCATGGGAAGAATGAAAATACCATTAATGATCCTCATCTGAATGTTGCCCCGTACTTATCTGATGAATGCAAAACTTATATTGAGAGTCTTTTGTTAATGGGAGTCACCGTGGACATGGTGTACGATAAATATATAGAGGATCCATCAAATGTGGGTATATCAAGCAGGAGAGACGAATACATGACAAGAAAGGACGTGGTGAATGCGTGGAAAAGAGTTCGCTGCAGAAGGTCTCAAAAGCATTTCGATGATGCCATGAGCGTGAACTTATGGCATGCGGAGGAAAGAGACATATTTTTCTACTATCAATGCCCAAATGGAACCACCGTTCCATTCATCATGGGGTTGTAAACACCGTGGATGTGTGAGAGAATGGTTCAACATTCACACAATTCCATAATCTCCATGGACTCGACGTTTGCTACCAAAAAATATGGCGTAAGTAATTGGAATGAATTTTGAAATGATGTGTAATTTACGTATCATTAATATTATTATTTTTCTGTTATATTAAACTCCATGTTACCATTTGATGTCATATTTCTTGCAGTACCAATTATACACATTGCTTGTTTTTTACGAGCAAGAAGCGGGGGTGCCCGTAGCATGGGCCATCTCTTCGAGGAATAAAATTGAAGATATTTACGGGTGGTTGGCAGAAGTCCAAAAATGAGGAAAACACCTTCGTGCTGATTGGCAGATCAATGCGTTCATTACGGATGATGTGTCGGCTGAAATCCAAGCCATCAGGTGTGTTTTTGGTTGTCGTGTAGTGCTATGCTTATGGCACGTGTGCAGGGCATGGTTGAAAAATGTACACAAGTATTGTAGCAAAGAGACTAGGTGGAAGATTTTTGAGAGACTAGGTACCATCATGTATGGTTTAAAAATTCATCACGAGCACACATTTCAAATCATTGAAGACTTCTTTAATGAATTCAAAGAGGAAACTAAGTTCCTCGAGTACTTCAGGAATACATGGTGTGAGAGCAAAGAACGTGTTGGTGAGTGCGATCCTTTGTGTGTTTCCTTATTAATTATCATCAATTATAATTCTTGGTTTATAATGTCACTGATTTTCAATCTGTGTCGCTTGACAGCTATGTGGGCAACAAATTTTAGAAACTTCTCCCATGCGAATCAAGAAACAAACACATCTATCGAGTCCTACCATTGTTTTTTGAAGACTAAATACTTGTGTGATAGACAAAAGAAATGTACTCGCCGGATGGACTATTTGTTCTACACACTTGTGTACAAGGTGGAGCCATTTTACAAACACAAGAGGAAGTTACAAAAATCTGGCTTCTTGACCAATTTCAAAAAAGAAAGACATCTATTGACAGTGGTTGAGAGAGCAAAGAGTATTCCTGATACTGATTGCCTTGCAATTGCGCCTGATTGCAATCAATTGTGGGTTAGGAGCCAAACAACTAGAAGCTCATGGTATTTGGTAATGAAATGTGGAGCCTTGGACATTTGCGAATGTGCTTGGGCTATCAGAGGAAACACATGTAAGCACGTGTTGAAGGCGTTGGATTTTCACAAGCAATATGTGTCGATGTCATCATATCAAGCACCAGAAGTGACAGGTAATTCAATGCCATCATATGTTACCGTTGTATATTTCTAAGCATAAGTCGTAATGAAATAAGCATCGTGTTGAATTTCTTTTCATTTCACGTGCAGGAGGCAATACTTATGGGGAGACAAGCAGGGTAAATGAAGACACGTTCTGACACGACCCCTCTTCGTCGTATCCAACATCAGAAGTTGAAGGTAATTTAATGTCATCATATGTGGCAAGTATTCATATAGATTGCTAAGAATAAGTTGTAACGAAATAAGCATCGTGTTGAATTTATTTTCATTTCACGTGCAGGAGGCAATACTTATGGGGAGACAAGCAGGGTAAATGAAGACACGTTCTGACATGGCCCCTCTTCGTCATATCCAACATCAGAAGTTGAAGGTAATTTAATGTCATCGTATGTGGCAAGTAGTCATATAGATTGCTAAGAATAAGTTGTAACGAAATAAGCATCGTGTTGAATTTCTTTTCATTTCACGTGCAGGAGGCAATACTTATGGGGAGACAAGTAGGGTAAATGAAGACACATTCCGTCTTTGTCGTAAACATCAGAAGAAGGTAATTTAATGTCACGTATGTGGTAAGTAGTCATATAGATTGCTAAGAATAAGTTGTAACGAAATAAGCATCGTGTTGAATTTCTTTTCATTTCACGTGTAGGAGGCAATACTTATGGGGAGACAAGCAGGGTAAATGAAGACACGTTCCGACACGGCCCCTCTTCGTCGTATCCAACATCAGAAGTTGAAGGTAATTTAATGTCATCGTATGTGGCAAGTATTCATATAGATTGCTAAGAATAAGTTGTAACGAAATAAGCATCGTGTTGAATTTCTTTTCATTTCACGTGCAGGAGGCAATACTTATGGGGAGAAATAGGGTAAATGAAGACACGTTCCGACATGGCCCCTCTTCATCGTATCCAACATCAGAAGTTGAAGGTAATTTAATGTCATCATATGTGGCAAGTAGTCATATAGATTGCTAAGAATAAGTTGTAACAAAATAAACATCGTGTTGAATTTGTTTTCATTGCTCGTGCAACAGCCAATACCTATACAGAGACAAGCACTGTAAACGATAGCATGTTATGGGATGGCCCCTCCTCACCACCTCGACACTCACTGACAGTTGATGGTTAGTTGTGTATAAATAAATAATTTTCTATAATGTCTTATACGTCACAGGAACTCCTAAAACAGTTGGGGCTGGTGGTTTGATGATAGAAAGCGAACCAGATTTTATGGAACACACATCCAAAGAATTCTTGAAGTCAGTCTTTGATACATGATTGAGTACAGATGGACAGAAAAAAACATTATTTGAATGTGTTCAAAGGTTTAGGAGAGACCTAGAGGCATCGAATATGTTGGATGTTTCTTTCAAAGGAGATGTCAATGAGATTGCCACCACCCGCATGCGTCCATGGTTTAGTGCGAGTAAAAAATGCCACAGCAGTGTGAGTAAGAGGCCAGTCATTATAGAAGATTTGAACAATCACGTTGAAGACTACGAATGCTTCCAATTTCCCAACGGCAATCGTGCAAAGAGGAGACAAACCACACAAATGGATCATACAGGTTAAAACATTGAACTATTAGTGTGAACTATTCATAAGAAATTTTAATTGTGGAGGTGAAGACTAACATATTGATCATTTATTTTGCAGGTGGTTCAAATGCAGCTGAAACATCTCCCCGCCACTGCTTATCTTTCAACAATTTAGCATCTGCACAAGGTGTGTATTGAATGTCCTTAATATCATAACATTTTTTTACTATATGTAAGGTAAAAATCCTTTGATACCTTGTCTAATATTTAATTCGCTGTGTTGTAAATGCAACAAATATGCAAATGGTGTATTTTACAGAATGAGCAGGTTGAGCTTTGGAAAGTAAATGTATGGCATGTTCAGTGGGCCTAAATTATAATTGTAAACATTGCCAATTCATGTATATGAGATTGTACATTACGTATATTTAAAATACATAAATATGGAATGTGTACAACTGACCTACTCTTTGACAATTTTTAGAGTGTTTTTAAAAAGTGCTTGGTGGTGTTACCCAACTTAGAACCGCTCACTGTAATATATGGATAGTATAAAATATTTTAACAAACAAAAAGTTGATGTAACTAATTATTGTCAGGTGGAGAAGGGTTGAGTTTTTTCCAATGCGATGGAAAGTGGGGTGCGATTTTCCGCCACGTTGAAACAAGCACTGATGTTTTTCAGTAGGTTTGAAAAAACCCTGATCATGTTATCTAAAAGGATGTAACCTGTGGTGCTTTTCCTTCTTGTCTTAAACATCCCACATCAACAACTTGTCAGGCGGAGAATGGTTGAGTTTTTTCCAATGCAATGGAAAGTGGGGTAATTTTCCGCCACGTTGAAAAACACACGGTGTTTATCAATAGTTTGCAAACTGACCTCATTCTCCAAAAGTGTGCAACATGAAGTGCTCTTCCTTCTGTATCATAAACATTGAATCCACATCAACAACTTTTCTGGTGGAAAATCACATTGATTTTTTCCAATGCGATGGAAAGTGGGGTGTGTTTTCAACCACATTGAAAAATGCACGATGGTTTTTCAGCAGTTTGAAAAACCCCAGATACACGTTCTCCAAAAGGCGCAACCTGTCGGTGCTCTTCCTCCTTGTTCAAACATGGAATCCACATCAACAAATTGTCAGGTGGAGAAGGGTTGAGTTTTTTCAATGCGATGGAAAGTGGGGTGCATTTTCTGCCATATTGAAAAACACACGGTGTTTTTCAGCAGTTTGAAAACCCCCACCACGTTCTCCAAAAGGTGCAACCCACCGTGTAGAAGATTTGGATCCTCCTTGTGTAAAAATCGAATCCACATCAACAACTTGTCAGGTGGAGAAGGGTTGAGATTTTTCCAATGCAATGGAAAGTGGGGTGCATTTTCTGCCACGTTGAAAATGCACACTGTGTTTTTCAGGTAGTTTGAAAACCCCTTACACGTTCTCCAAAAGGCGCAACCCGCGGTGCTCTTCCTCCTTGTCGTAAACATCGAATCCACATCAACAACTTGTCAGGTGGAGAAGGGTTGAGTTTTTTCCAATGCGATGGAAAGTGGGGTGCATTTTCCACCATGTTGAAAAACGCACGGTGTTTTTCAGCAGTTTGAAAACCCCCACCATGTTCTCCAAAAGGCGCAACCACATGCTCTTCCTCCTTGTCGTAAACATGGACTCCACATCAACAACTTGTCAGGTGGAGAAGGGTTGAATTTTTTGAATGTGATGGAAAGTGGGGTGCGTCTTGAAAAATGCACGGTTTTTTTCCTTTGAAAACCCCCACCACGTTCTCCAAAAGAGTGCATGCTCTTCCTCGAAACATCCACATCAACAACTTGTCAGGTGGAGAAGGGTTGAGTTTTTTCCAATGCGATGGAAAGTGGGGTGCGTTTTCTGCCACATTGAAAAATGCACGGTGTTTTTCAGCAGTTTGAAAACCCCCACCATGTTCTCCAAAAGGCGCAACCCACAGTGCTCTTCCTCCTTGTCGTAAACATCGAATCCACATCAACAACTTGTCAGGTGGAGAAGGGTTGAGTTTTTTCCAATGCGATGGAAAGTGGGGTGCATTTTCCGCCACGTTGAAAAATGCACGGTGTTTTTCAGCAGTTTGAAAATCAGACCACATTCTCCAAAAGGCGCAACCCGTGGTGCTCTTCCTCCTTGTCTGTAAACATCAAATCCACATCAACAACTTTTCAGGTGGAGAAGGGTTGAATTTTTTCCAATGCGATGGAAATTGGGGTGCATTTTCCGCCACGTTGAAAAATGCACGGTGTTTTTCAGTAGTTTGAAAACCCCAACCACGTTCTCCAAAAGGTAACCCACCGTGCTCTTCCTCCTTGTCAAAACATGGAATCCACATCAACAAACTTGTCAGGTGGAGAAGGGTTGAGTTTTTTCGAATGCGATGGAAAGTGGGGTGATTTTCCACCACGGAAAAACGACACGGTGTTTTTTAGCAGTTTGAAAACCCGACCACCATGTTCTCCAAAAGGCGCAACCCGTGGTGCTCTTCCTCTCATTGTCAAAACATGCACATCAACAACTTATCAGGTGGAGAAGGGTTGAGTTTTTTCCAATGCGATGGAAAGTGGGGTGCGTTTTCCACCACGTTGAAAAATGCACGGTGTTTTTCACAGTTTGAAAACACGTTCTTCTCAAAAGGCGCAACCCGCGGTGCTCTTCCTCCTTGTCGTAAACATCGAATCCACATCAACAACTTGTCAGGTGGAGAAGGGTTGAGTTTTTTCCAATGCAATGGAAAGTGGGGTGCATTTTCCACCACGTTGAAAAATGCACGGTGTTTTTCAGCAGTTTGAAAACCCCCTCCACAACGTTCTCCAAAAGGCGCAACCCGCCGCTGCTATTCCTTCTTTTCGTAAACATCGAATCCACATCAACAACTTGTCAGGTGGAGAAGGGTTGAGTTTTTTCCAATGCGATGGAAAGTGGGGTGCGATTTCCACCACGTTGAAAAACACACGGTGTTTTTCAGCAGTTTGAAAACCCCGACCACGTTCTCCAAAAGGCACAACCCACCATGCTCTTCCTCCTTGTCGTAAACATGGACTCCACATCAACAACTTGTCAGGTGGAGAAGGGTTGAGTTTTTTCGAATGCGATGGAAAGTGGGGTGCATTTTCTGCCACGTTGAAAAACACACGGTGTTTTTCAGCAGTTTGAAAACCCCCACCACGTTCTCCAAAAGGCGCAACCCACGATGCTCTTCCTCCTTGTCGTAAACATCGAATCCACATCAAAAACTTGTCAGGTGGAGAAGGGTTGAGTTTTTTCCAATGCGATGGAAAGTGGGGTGTGTTTTCCGCCACGTTGAAAAACACACGGTGTTTTTCAGCAGTTTGAAAACCCCAACCACGTTCTCCAAAAGGCACAACCCGCGGTGCTCTTCCTCCTTGTCACAAACATGGAATCCACATCAACAACTTGTCAGGTGGAGAAGGGTTGAGTTTTTTCCAATGCGATGGAAAGTGGGGTGCGTTTTCTGCCACGTTGAAAAATGCACGGTGTTTTTCAGCAGTTTGAAAACCCCGACCACGTTCTCCAAAAGGCGCAACCCGCGTGCTCTTCCTCCTTGTTGTAAACATGGAATCCACATCAACAACTTGTCAGGTGGAAGAAGGGTTGAGTTTTTTCCAATGCGATGGAAAGTGGGGTGCAATTTCCGCCACGTTGAAAAATGCATGGTGTTTTTCAGCAGTTTGAAAACCCCGACCACGTTCTCCAAAAGGTGCAACCCGCCGTGCTCTTCCTCCTTATTGCAAACATGGAATCCACATCAACAACTTGTCAGGTGGAGAAGGGTTGAGTTTTTTCAATGCGATGGAAAGTGGGGTGCATTTTTTGCCACGTTGAAAAATGCACGGTGTTTTTCAGCAGTTTGAAAACCCCCACCACGTTCTCCAAAAAGCGCAACCCATCATGCTCTTCCTCCTTGTCACAAACATCGAATCCACATCAACAACTTATCTGGTGGAGAAGGGTTGAGTTTTTTCCAATGCGACGGAAAGTGAGGTGATATTTTCGCCACGTTGAAAAATGCACGGTGTTTTTCAGCAGTTTGAAAACCCCCACCACGTTCTCCAAAAGGCATAACCCACCATGCTCTTCCTCCTTATCACAAACATGGACTCCACATCAACAACTTGTCAGGTGGAGAAGGGTTGAGTTTTTTCGAATGCGATGGAAAGTGGGGTGCATTTTCTGCCACGTTGAAAAACACACGGTGTTTTTCAGCAGTTTGAAAACCCCCACCACGTTCTCCAAAAGGCGCAACCCGTCGTGCTTTTCCTCCTTGTTGTAAACATCGAATCCACATCAACAACTTGTCTGGTGGAGAAGGGTTGAGTTTTTTCCAATGCGATGGAAAGTGGGGTGCATTTCCACCACGTTGAAAAATGCACGGTGTTTTTCAGTAGTTTGAAAACCCCGACCACGTTCTCCAAAAGGCAAACCCACCATGCTCTTCCTCCTTGTCATAAAACATCGAATCCACATCAAAAACTTGTCAGGTGGAGAAGGGTTGAGTTTTTTCCAATGCGATGGAAAGTGGGGTGTGTTTTCCACCACGTTGAAAAATGCATGGTGTTTTTCAATAGTTTGAAAACCCCCACCACGTTCTCCAAAAGGCGCAACCCGCCATGCTCTTCCTCCTTGTCGTAAACATCAAATCCACATCAAAAATTTTTCTAGTGGAGAAGGGTTGAGTTTTTTCCAATGCGACAGAAAGTGGGGTGTGTTTTCCACCACGTTGAAAAATGCATGGTGTTTTTCAGCAGTTTGAAAACACTGAACCACGTTCTCCAAAAGGCACAACCTGTGCTGCTCTTCCTCCTTGTCGTAAACATTGAATCCACATCAACAACTTGTCAGGTGGAGAAGGGTTGAGTTTTTTCCAATGTGATGGAAAGTGGGGTGCATTTTTTGGCCACGTTGAAAAACGCACGGTGTTTTTCAGCAGTTTGAAAACCCCGACCACGTTCTCCAAAAGGCGTAACCCGCATGCTTTTCCTTCTTGTCGTAAACATTGAATCCACATCAACAACTTGTCAGGTGGAGAAGGGTTGATTTTTTTCCAATGCGATGGAAAGTGGGGTGTGTTTTCTGCCACGTTGAAAAATGCACGGTGTTTTTCAGCAGTTTGAAAACCCCTACCACGTTCTCCAAAAGGCACAACCCGCCATGCTTTCCTCCTTGTCGTAAACATTGAATCCACATAAATAACTTGGCAGGTGGAGAAGGGTTGAGTTTTTTCCAATGTGATGGAAAGTTGGGTGTGATTTCCGCCACGTTGAAAAATGCACGGTGTTTTTCAGCAGTTTGAAAACCCCTACCATGTTCTCCAAAAGGCGCAACCCGCGGTGCTCTTCCTCCTTGTCGTAAACATCGAATCCACATCAACAACTTGTCAGGTGGAGAAGGGTTGAGTTTTTTCCAATGCGATGGAAAGTGGGGTGTGTTTTCCGCCACGTTGAAAAATGCATGGTGTTTTTCAGCAGTTCGAAAACCCCGACCACGTTCTCCAAAAGGCGCAACCAGCCGTGCTCTTTCCTCCTTGTCGTAAACATTGAATCCACATCAAACAAACTTGTCAGGTGGAGAAGGGTTGAGTTTTTTCCAATGTAATGGAAAGTGGGGTGCGTTTTCCACCATGTTGAAAAATGCACGGTGGTTTTCAGCAGTTTGAAAACCCCGACCACGTTCTCTTGTCGTAAAAGGCATCAACTACTTTTCAAGTGGAAAAGGTGCTCTTCCTCCTTGTCGTAAACATTGTCCACAACCCGCAGTCAACAACTTGTCAGGTGGAGAAGGGTTGAGTTTTTTCCAATGCGATGGAAAGTGGGGTGCATTTTCCACCATGTTGAAAAATGCATGGTGTTTTTCAGCAGTTTGAAAACTCTGACCATGTTCTCCAAAAGGCACAACCCGCCGTGCTCTTCCTCCTTGTCGTAAACATCGACTCCACATCAACAACTTGTCAGGTTGGAGAAGGGTTGATTTTTTTCAACATGCGATGGAAAGTGGGGTGCATTTTCCGCCACATTGAAAAACACACGGTGTTTTTCAGCAGTTTGAAAAACCATTTATACATTTACACCATAACATTTACATTGAATCTGTATAACATTGCAAATAAAGTATGAGAAGATGAGAAGTTACACTTGAACCAATGAAAACTATTTTGTAGTCTTAATGAATGGTAACACACATTTAAACTAAGATCATTCCATTGTAATGTATACGTAGTATGAAAATTACATGCTTCAATGAGAACTTGAAATTTGAATTCTCTATAAAATGTACATTAACTAAAAGTAACATTCACAATACTCGCACATTTTAAATCTTATTCCAATTTAAATATTTTTATTAGACTTTAAAACCTTCTTATTTTTTATTATGTTTTGATGGTATAATATTATTAACTCTTTCAAAAACTAGAATATATGTTTAACCAACACCTGTTGATGTCAAAGGTCACATGGAAAGTGTCATTTTATTACAAAGTCATATTTTATGTCAAAGGTCACTTGGACAATCTTCGGTGTGAGCGACTGGTACTTTTTCCTCAGTAGATGCCTTGGCCAGGATGTACATCTTCTTCCATGATTCTTTGTGATGTTCGTGAATTTTAACAACTGAATTAAAACTTGCTTCTTGGTTTTCGAACACTTTTTTGTTGGATTCACACGTTGTCTCCCAATTCTTAATTTCTAATTCCAACTCTAGAACCTCAAGCTCCAACTCCATCTTCTTCAAGGAAGCAACTAGTAATTGGTCCAATAATTCCTTATTTATCTTTGACAATTTTACAATATTGCAGTCTAAGTCTTTCATGCTCGGTTTTATAAAACTTTACCTTGCTCTTTGCAAGTTTCAGTTCTACTTCCATACGAACTGACAAGGATGACTCATCTTCGTGTCCAACTTCAAAATTTTTGTTTGAGGTGCTCTCTTCAGTCTTTCCTAAAACATTAGTACTGGGACTATTGAATTTCACATAGTCTTTTGGTTCTGGCACTGGTGAGGCCTTGCGCTTTCCAACCTTATTTTTTCTTGTCATCTAATTAAACCTGTATTTAAACAACCAATTATTATTTGTTAACATTCAAACATAATTGTAACCATATACTGTACACGGAAGTAGAACCCAACAAAGTAACCATATACCATTTACCGTAATCCACATTCATAGTCACATTAATACATTAACCATATACACAGTCACAACATCATTATTTATGTAATAAATGAAATGTCACATAACAAGAATAAAAACCATCTAATGTGCTATAAACAGAACCACAAACCATATTCAATTTAACAAGAATGAAATATTAAATCGTAAACGTCAAACAAAATAAAGTAACAACCTCATCACACATATATACAATTGTCTTCTAATCACACGGTGTATTACTCTTCCTCATTCATCACATCGCATACCAAATATAACAATTGAAATACATGATCTAAATACTAATTAACGTGCACATCATAACATCAACCAAAAAACAACCATATTAGTGTAAAATCACATACGTCTATCCATATCATCTATTATGCTACAAAGGCAAGATTCATCAAATATAACTAATTTGTTGCATACCACATAATCAATATCTATACATATATGTCTAATATATAAGTAAAATTTGTCAAATATGTAAGTGAAATATAAAAGTTCTATGACTGGAATATTCATTTGTTATTATTGTCTTGGGTGGGAGTGTATGTTGTTTTTTCATCAAATGCCACCTTGGCCTGCATGTACATCTTCTTCCATACTTCCTTATGATCTTCGTGTGTTTTAAGAACGTTATTAAAGTTGGCTACATGATTTGTGATCACTTTTTTTTTACTTCACGCATTGTCTCCCAATTCTTAATTTCTAACTCTTGAACCTCGATCTCCAACTCCATCTGCCTTGAGGCAATATCTCCTATTTCATCCAATATTTCCTTGTTTTTTTTCGTAAAATATAAATTTTCCAGTGCAAAGCTTTCACACTGGTTTTGATATATCTTTGTCTTCTTTGTTACAAGTTTCATTTCTAACTCCATACGAACTGACAGGGAAGGCACACCTTCTTGTGTAGCACTGACATCTTTGTTTGTAGAGTTATTTGCTTTCTTTTTGTACGGATAAGTGTCACTATCGAATGATTCATGGTCAATTGGTTCTTGCACTGGCGCAGCCTTGCACTTTCCAGTCTTCTTTAGTCTTGCCATCTAAATAAACCTGTATTATAACAATTGATTATTATTTGTTACCATTCAAACATAATTAGAAAGGAAATAATGCACTTAACTTATACGTAACAAAATATTATCATCGATGAAATATATATGAAAGTTTCATAACCACATCAAACCCAAGTATGCATACATGGATGTAGAACACAACTATGTAACGATAAACCACAAGCCGTAATCCGTAATAAACAAAATTTGAAAACAAAAATGTGAATTATCTACGATTAATTATTGAACACGTCAAACCCAAGCAGGCATACAAGGAATAAGAACTCAACTATGTAACCACATACCAAAAAACGTAATCCACAATCCATAGTCACATTAATACGTCAACCAGATACACAGTGACAACATCATCATTTATACAGTAATGGAATGTCACATAACAAGAATAAAAACAATCTAATGCATTATAAACAGATCGTAAATGGATAACTCTATGTAACCCATAACCACAAACCATATTCAATATATCAATAATGCAGTACTAAGTCGTAAACCTCAAACACATTAAAGTAACATCATCGTCATATACACATATATACTAATATCGACTCCTCACAATCAATGTTATACATAAAGGTTTTCATCTCCTTCGTTGCCTAGTGTTAGCGACAGACAATAGTCCATCATAAAATCTAATACATTTCTTCTCATTTCTATGAACAGAATTTGGCGTGATGCCAAGAATGGGTGGCACATCTGATGTCTTTATTTGAGTATGGCATGTTGTCTCAGTGTGTACCACATCATCCTGAAATCCAACCATGTAGTAAATAAGTGAACGTAGATGAATCTCTCAGTTAAACACATAATTAAATTATATCATTCATCTAAAATGTCTAACTACTCGCCTCTTCAGGAGTGTCAAGTCTGATATCACTGAGATCCCAAATAGCAAACCCTTTGACACACTATGCCAAAGTGTTTGCAAATGTATTAGGGTAGGGCAATGGAGCAGTGGGAACAATGGCCTCAAAAATAATCACTTTGACAGTAAATTTGGGGAGTGTGATGCCATGACACTTCGTGTGCGGGGTACTATCACAAACCACTCCTCTCGTGACAACCATATTATCTGACATTAACCTGACTTTGGTCCCACTAGGAAAATCCTATAATAATGACAATATAAATTGCATTAATAACTTTTTCTTAATTTCACCAAAAAAGAATACAAAAAAACAAATGAGAACATTCAATAACTTACCAGTCCAGTTCCACCCTCACTCGTACTACCAGCAACGGTGTTTGTGTCCCTCTCCTCGTGCCTCCCATCATAACCCTCTCTCTCCTCGACTGGAAAAGAAGTTTCAACTCCGGGATTTTTCATCTCCACCTTTCTTACCTCAAGTGAAGCTATCTCTCCAATAAGATCGAGACCACAGGTTGATTGAGAAGGGGGCATCTTATCACAAACATCCACCTATAACAATCGAGCCATCATGACAATCAAAGTATCAACAACATAAGGCAACATACATTTTTCAAGAGCATGTTAAGTGATTTTTTACCTCTTTGTTTTCACACTATGAATCACGTGTCTCTTTCAGCGTAAGAGTTGACACAAGGGAATGTCATAATCCTACGCACGCATACAGTTAGTATATACAAAAATACACAAAAACTACATTGTATCTTTACTTACGAAAGACCAATAATTACTTACGTTATCATTCGTAGGGGCGTCAACATTTTTGCTACTTGTTCCACCCTCTTCTCTAGCTTCCTGTGCATGACAGAATATCAAGTTTTTGATTTCCAACCTAACATAATATTTAAATTTCTATACCAATCTTAAATTTACCTCTGTTCTGATATTTGAGTTTTTATTTCCTCTCACTCTCAACCAATGCTCCTCTCTCGCCTTTCTCATCTCCGTTGAATCGTAGGCACGCATTGCATCATCCACCTCCCTCTTTCCTTCTCGGCTCAACTCCTCAAATTGATATTTGCATTCTTTTTTGCAAACATGATCAATAACCCTCCTCCGCTACAAGTAGAATCGTTGCCTTAGGACGTAGTTCACATCTGCCTCCCTCTTTTACACGTATGCCCTGCTTCTATCTTGAGAGATAGGTGTTCATTTCCCCGTATGCTTACGTCCATGCTTACGAGGTTCAACAAAGGGAAGATTGTGTTCTACTTGGCGATGTCTATTTAGTCTATGCAACTCAGAAAACCTAACATCCCCACTATTAACACATGATCCATGCTGACAGACATAACGAATACGACCATTAACATATTTAATTTTATACTCTATGGGTGGCTCATGGATATCTGAGTGAATGGGCTCGGAAGGACCATCTGTCGTATCATCATCAACTATTGGAGGATCATCTCCCTTTGCTTCCTTTGTGATGCTTGTAAAATGCATACGTGCCATGTTATGTGAAGGTACTTGTATCTACAGAGTCCAAGTGCATAACTATTAGCCCAACATAAAATATTAAGTATTTTGCAAATAAAGTAATGTTCACATATTCATATATTATCATCATGGAATGTGAAGAAACCTGTATGAAAATACATCAATTTCATAATTGTTATCTCAACAAATGACATAATTGTTACTAGGACAAACAATTAATGTTCACAAAGTTATATATTACCGTCTCATTATTTATGTCTTCCCTAAAAACATAAGAATGGATTGTGAACATGGATCGGCCCATGTCACCGAGCTTCCGCATGTTTTGTTCATGTTTGTTGTCATAACCATCGTTGAAGCGACACATTGTAAAACAAGTTAAACTGAAACAAATGGTGCACGAACTTATTTATTCGTATTTTGCATTCATATTGAGAAAGTCGTGCACAATAAACGATTTGTGACGAAATTAGCCGCACACATTCTTTTTTTCAAAATTGGATAATTGACTCTAGATGTTTCCAAACTAAACATGAAATGTGAATTGCAAGTGTGTTAAAAGAGATTATAGGATAAAGCATGATGTATCCAAAATGCCCAGATTATCAACCAACACTATATGATGTAACATCATATTATCCACAAAAAATATAATATATACGCTAGAGACAATTCACATAATATTAGTTATTCACAATCTAATAAATAATGTATGTCTACCATTACGCAAAAAGGAAATACAGTGTGTACATATATCATATTGAAATGTCCTCCATGGCAAGTGCTAGCAAAGCTACCACTTCTTGGTTTATAGTGTCCCTAGACACTTGACATACATCTAACCTACCTCTGTTAACTTTTACATGCACGTATGAACATTTCACAATGTGAGATACAATCTCTAGCACTTGAACTCGAAGAATTGAAATATTTACATTGTTACATTGGTATACACCAGTCATTTGTTTCACAACAAGCATATCATGAGAAAACACACAAATTTTCTGAACATCGTGGCGTATCGCTTCCTCAAGACCCAATATCAACGCCCTATACTTAGCCTGGTGGACGGTCATAGTGGCATTTCTGACAATTGTACCTCTTTCTACTATCTTGCTTCCGTCAGGGCCGTATAATATGAACGATGAACATGCTAGATTTTCAGAGGTATTCGACACTCCATGAATTTCCAATCTCCAAATTTGAACTATGTTTACCTTTACAATGGACAAAAATATATCGTAAGCAAACATTAAAAAAAATAGAATGAACACTTCTAATTTGACTTTTTCAATACAAACATCATAATTTAACATATGACAAGGCCCTATAACATATGCTCCTGAGTTCGTTCATTAATAACGATTTAATTAGAGAGTCAATGGAGTTAGTACTTTGTTTACTAAAACTAAAACTTCTTCCTTACAACACTAAACTTTGTAAAGACTAAAGTGCAAATAAATTTTGGAATATATTAGAATCATAATGACAAGTTTGGGTCCATTCCACTCATTTTTTGAATAGATAACTTTATATTGCTAACATATAATTAATACAAACACAATTTACATTTTTTTAAAGATATGTTTTCATAATTATGAGTTTATAAATGTAATGGGTAAATATTAAATTTGAATAAATCACTTAATAAATTGATTAGTAGATTATGAATAGATATATTTCAGTCTATTTGCAATATCAATATCTATAAACATTTGATTAATTATAGTATTGCGAATGACATTCCAATAATTGTTATAGCCTATAGTATTGGGAACGACATTCTAATAATTGTTATAGATTATTCACTAAATAACCATTGTAATGTATATCTATTATTTAAATTACATGCTTTAATGAGTACTCGAGTTCTCTATAATTAACTCCTTTTCAAACAATATTGGTTTTCTATATTATGTATATTAAGTTGGCTACATGTGCATCTGTATATGAGTTGAACTCATAAAACAACACTCTTTACACATAAATAAAGGATGGGAAATGATAATTGCACCAATACAATCCTAAATTGGACAAATGATGATAATCCCATACTTGGTGAATTAAAAATTGTTACCATTACACATTTCCTACCAAAATATAATTTTAACATAAATGAATTTTAATAATCTAAACTTGTTATACAAATATCTAAACATTAGTAATTTCAAAACTATAATCCATAGAAACACATATTAATACTAAGGAAAACATATTTAATCAAGAATATATTCGAACAACAAAACAAAATATGTTTATGTTGGTGTGAATTGACATCCGACAAAAAATAAATATTTATATAGGTTTTTCTCAAACACGACATAAGTTTTTTACAACAAAACATAAAAAACCGTAACTATTTTTTTTTGTTCTTAGCAGTAAACTTGGAGCTGCTTCCATGTGCAATCTTTTTTGCACAATTTTTTGGATCTATCGCCAGTTTTATGACCGGAACTCCCATCTTTCTCAGCTTATGTGGAGGCTCGTACTTCTGGGCATCCTCCATCATGTCATACACTAGACCATATCCTCGCGAATGCGGCCCTATAGTGTGGAACTTAGATAAATAAATAACAGAAGTTTCTGGCAAATTTGAGTCGGGCCTTAACCATCACTGTAATTTCCAGTTTGGGTGGCTTAGACTGTTGATGATGGTCTATATACACCACAAATGTGGACCTCCTAAAAAATTCCTCCCTTTGGAATTTGGGAGTTGTTAATGTTATCCCTACGGGATTCGTAGGAACTAGACTTCATGTATTCATTTTCACCATGCAAAAGTACAAACTGAATACAACAACACACATGGAAACAAAAATATACAATTAATGTTAGTACGGTACATGTCAAATCAAATATACATCATCCAATATGATAAAATAATCACAACAACAGAAAGCTCATATCCATGAAAAATACAAGTATCGATAAATGCCAACGGCTATCCTTCACCCAAGATGCACCCTCCCATAATATCACAACTGTCCATTGCAAAAGGGACGGTTGTGATATTATGGGAGGGTGCATTTTTGAGTGGAAGGTCGGCAGGTGACTTTAAAAACCTCTGCTCAGCACAGTATACCACCCAACTATCGATGTGGAATCCTAAGGGGCAAGCCCCTTCATCACGCAACGATAGTTGGGCATATCGATGTGGCATCCTAAGGGGCAAGCCCCTTCAGCACGCACCGATTCCTGTCTTTGCAGAGGCACTTGCCCCCATATGCCAATTTGAGAGTTAGGGTATCATATCGCATTATTTTTATAGCTTCAAAACACATCATAAAAAATGTACCTATTAAACAATTCTCTATATAAAAATTATATATGCACATTACCATTATCTACAAATATAATTAGTACAAAAAAATCAAACTTACTCTAATGCTTATTCAATTTAACACAACTAAGTTCTCTCAATCATATTAAAAAAAACTTAACGTTTACAATTAATTATATTACGAAAAATAATTAAAACTAGTCACAACTATGTCTATTCAAAGATAAATTACTAAATCAAACCAAAATAGTACATGAATAATAAAATTGGAATAATCACAATAAATAGATAACATCAAAAAATAAATAGAAATGCATTTACTCTCATGTGTAATTTTTTAAGAATAAATACCAATGCATTTATATAACATCAAAAAATGAATATTTACATTTCGAAGCCATTTATTATGCCATCATACAAATAATAATGAAACAACGTACAAAAACATTATTTAAAAATTAGGAATATCTTCAACTATGAAAACAACTCAATCATCCATAACGTATGAGGTGAAATTTATATTCAAAATTAACTAAACGAACAGGTAGTAGTATCATAAAACATAAATACTTATATTCAATATTTTTTATTGATTTGTATAAACAAAATAGAAGTATAAATCAATTCTGCAGCTTCTATACTAATAATAAAATCATATACAGATTAAGTGTCTTCAAATACTTTAATGGTTTCATGAGAATACAACCGTTCAATAATAATATATTTGTGTCATTCTCTAGTTTGTAGAAAAAAATTCTTCATGTGAATTTGGGCTTTTGGTATGTGGGAGTAAATGTTAATCACTAAATACTAATGAACTGACCAAACCTACGCATATACACATACCTAATATAAGCATGTTTAATATAAGAAGATAAATTATAAAATATAAGAATCTTAAAGTGTACAACATTTCAAATGTATGTGTTGTAAATTACAACAATAATTTAACTGTATCATTACTATTAATAATATTTACTTCTATAGATGTGCCTCAGAAATAATGTTTTTGTGTGGTTTGATTGAGAACAAGGTGCTTTTTATTCTTATAAATTGAAAGAAAGAATCTAGATTGTTTTCTACCATTCCATTCCCTCATTTTTTGAGTTTTTATGAGATCCAAATAATTTATAACCATTATAACTATTTAAAGGTTGAACTTAATTCATACCAGGATAATATAGATCCAAAAATCAAGGTTTTAATATGTGATTAACCCAAACACACAAATAACTCCACAAGTTAACACTTAGTCACATAGTTCCAAATTGAATCCCTATTAAATATAGCATTATACAAACAATCATTGTAGGATTTTAAAGAACTTATCATATTAAATATAGCATTAACATCACCCTTTGGGTGGTTAAAGTATATATAAATATGATACTCAACCATCCAGTTGCAACTTTTTTTTGTAGATTGTAGGAAAATTGATAAGCAAACAAACTCATAAATTTTTCCTATAGGTCTATGATGGGTTTATGTGTTTTGTAACTCCTCCTCAATCGATTGAGGTTATTTTAAAGGTTGAATCTATTGAACCATTATTTAAATGGTATGAGAATAATTGTGTTATTTCTTATTATTTCATCTACTTCAGCTTCTAGGGATCGATAAAATTGGATTAAACACCCTTGAGAGGCCAGTGGAATCGAGGTTACTAGGGCCTAGAACCTCACCAAGGTATTTTTCTATTTTCCTTTAAGGAACCTTCAAAAGTGTAATTTTTTTGTCATTATTTTGAGGTATTGGTTCTTGCTTAATACCTTGATGATGTTCCCTTACAAAATTTGTGAGTTCTGAGACATTAATAAATTTTCTCGAAATGTCTCCATGTGGGTCAATATGTTTAGTCTGACTGTTCCTCTATGGTTTTTAATCCTCAATATAGTAAAACCCATTACGCGAGTGATATGTAACGAAGCCAATCATTTTTTCTTAGATTTATCAAATAAACAAGTTTGTGTTGAGGTATGCCTAGTGAAATACCTATAAAACTCCATTGATATCCAAATAGAAATAAATAAAAATCCGTAAAAAGGTAAATATTGATGCATTTTTATACACGGGATCTAACGTAAGATGATAATTTAATCTCACTAATTTTAGAGCCCCCATTGGAAATATGGTTCAAGGTACTTAATACGGTGGACATATAACTTAGTTTTATTTATGCAACCTTTGTTACATGCTGAGAAGTTAATCATCAAAATTGAATAACCAACACGAATATTCAAACCTCTGATTAATCATTCTAAACTGGGACACAAACTAAATATTAATAATTATTTTTATCTAAGTGGAGGACTTTACAAGATGGGTATTCACAATGATTATTAACAAGGTGAGTTTTGGAGCATTAAAAATCCACAAAAGAGAAGGAAGGGTAGGGAAGAAAATATATTCAAATGTTAGCCTCATCTTGACATTAACCATGAAGAAAACAATGCAAGCCTAATATGAGAGAAAAAAAAGACCTAAATAATCCAATTCATTACTCAAATCCTCACGAATATTAGATGTGAGTCTAAGGAAGAGTAAAAATTATTCTTGCATACACAAGATTAAACCATACAAATAATGTAAATTGGTTCTTCACAATTTATAAAGCTACAATAATGACTAAAATCATGGTTAGTCCAATTCAGTCAAATTAAAACTAATAATAATGAAACCAATTTAATACTACACTCTAACATTCAGTTCATTAAAAGCTACACAGATTGCCTAACTACATGTAATGAATCATGCATAGGTTGCGGTAAAAATACATTCTTAAAATGTAAACATCAGATTATGCCCAATTTTCATTCATTAATTACAAAAAAATAATCAAAGTTTAACTCTTAATCAGTTCAATACATGACAAAATTTCAAATAGTGTAGAAGACAAGATACATAGATGTGCAAGTGAACACATTTACTCCTTGCTATACTTGCAAAACAGATTATAAAATAGTACATATATCTTATAAACATTTATCTAAAAATGCTAAGAGATATCAATTTGAAGATATCAATTTTCCACATATCATGTTGACTAATAACTGCATTACAGTAGTTTGTACTAATTTCCCATTGAGTGGTGATAAATTGCATCAATCTAGCTATAACACTATGTCAGTCTCAAACTGATTAATCCGGGAAAAAGGGGCTCCAAAATCTTCCATAAGATCTAGATATTACTATTTTTTTTATTGACTTCCTCGTAAAAAGAAAAACTTGTAAATGATGATAAAAAAGTTGTAAATTTTGAGCGTAAATTATGTTGTGATGGTCAAATGGATGTTAAATTTAATGTCGAGAATAATTGTGAACTGTGCATGCCATTACATCTTGGTTTCCATTGTAGAAATGCCTCCTGACATAGTTGAAAAAATATCGATTAAGAAGATTTATAATTAATAGAGATGGATAAATGAACATTGTGTCTTGGAGTATGATTAAGATGTTTATAAGGATTTAAGATTGTGGAGAAGTTGATTATGCTTACTATCCTGAACAATCTCTGAGCTAGACTCACAAAGTGCACTGCATACTCCATAATTATTTGATAAATTCCATAAAGGACCCTAGGAATAATTCATTCATGACATAAGGATACATAAAGGACACTCTTCAATTCTCTTACAACCCTGTGAAACTCAGTAACTAAAGAATTATACCTAAAGAGGATTAAAATAAGCCTTTTAGGCAAAGTGGAGCATAGTATATGCTTGTTGGGGGGAGTTTTTGATGTCATGGAATGTGAGTAGGATTAGAACATGATTAAATCACCCTTCATAAGTGTGAAACGTGTTGACATTCCCTCATTCTTAGCTTGAATGCACTTTTCCAAGGATAGACCAGAGATGTAGGAGATAACTTGCTATATAACAGTTTTGGAGTTTAATGGTCCATACATGTTCTTGGTTGAAGTTAATAAAGGATGCATTGATGGAGAATGATGTTTATGAATATGTTTATGTGTAGGTAATATATCTACAAGAGCCAATGACATGTTGTACCTAGACAATAGTCTTCACTTATGAAATCACCATGATTATCCCAACAAAAAGTTAAGAATAGGACTATAGATAGGTCTGCACTTGAGATTACTGATGGGGAGTACATTTTGATGTTATTGATGAAAGGTTGAAGCATGTAATTTAGCACAAAGGGTGCCTAGAAACTCCTTAAAACTTATAAAAGCGTGTAAATGAATCTTATAGCATGATGACAGGTAAACCATAAGTGTATAATCAAAACATGACTTTTGTCAGATTTTGTAGTCGTGACTACCTTGATAGACATGTATGCGAAATGAGGAAGTATACAGAAGGAAACTCAATTGTTTTACAAAATGACACAACGAAATGTGATCTCATAGAATGTTATGATTGCAGGATATGTAAAAAATGTGTTTGTCGATAAGGAAGTGGATATTTTTATGCAAATGGTATTTGCAGGTGTAAATCCAAACTTAGAAACATTTTCCAGCATCCTTCCAACATGTGCATAAACCATAGTTACCAAATACGACCGTTTTTTATAAATTTTCCGTATTTTTGTGTTTTCTCCAGCTCACCGTATGGAACTCCGAAAATTTTAGAATTTGATTGTTAAAAATTTAGAAAAAGCTTGCAGCTGTAAATAATTACAAATTTAACAAATATGTTCACCAAAAAGTGAAAGCCAAAAATCGTGGAACTATCTAGAATCCAGCCAATCTGATTGGAAGTTGTTATTTTTGTAATAGCCCGTACCATATTAATTAAAAAGCAGTTACAGACATAAAATATGTTATTTCCATCATTTTAGTTAATGCATATATGTTTTAACTTTTAAGTTTAAGCCAGAAATATTTGCAGCTTCAATAATTTTTAATTTGTTGTATAGTTGTGTGTTTCATTATTAAAATTATCATATTTTTTATAGATATAAATTACTATATTTTTTTTCGTATTTATCGTATTTTTTCTATGCACCATTTTTTTTCCATATTTTGTGTCCACCATTTAATACTCTCTGTACGAAATTTGCTACTATGGCATAAATGATGGCTTCGGAGCAGGGTATGGAGATCCATTAGAAAATAAAAAAATCTTGTTTCAGGGACTGCTATGGTTATAGGATATGTACAAAATGGTGCTCTAGATGAGTCTTTACCTGCTAAATTTTTTCCATTTTAAATGATTAATGCGGATTGGTAATGCATAAAGAAAAACATAGAAATTTTTTGCCCTGATTGGTAACAAAGAAATGTGAATGATTCAATGGTAATGTATAAAGAAAAACAAAGTTTTTTTTGCCCCAACTGGTAACATCCTCATTCAAAGGAAATGGATAAAGGGTATGGGCACTTACTATTGTCGTGGGATCCTTCACCTTCCTTGAACGCTTTCACAAAATCACAGCGATGGATCCTTCCTCTTCCTCGAACGCTTTCACAAAATGGATGCTTTGAGATTCCTTGGTTCTGAGATGCTTCGAAGGATGCTCTGAAATTTCTCCTTCACTAGACCTTTCAGCAATGAATCAATGAAACTATAAAAACAGATGTCCAATGTGGAAATGATTCAGAGGTCCTCCCTGGGAATGATGCTTTGGCACAGAGGGGAACCACGACACTAATTACTATAATTAAAATTTGTTTGTTTCCCACCGCCCATGCCACTTGGCCTCCACATCGATCGAGGTTTGTTTCTGGCACGCTGACATCAAATTCCCGACGGCGACCGACTACGAGGATGGGGCATATGCCATGAGGGACCATGCAGCCGGGGCACCATACATAGGTGCATTTTCAGTGATGGGTAGCCTCCAGCGGTTCAAGGAGGCATTGCACTTTTTGCTTGCTGCACACATTTTCCCAGTTTTTGCCAAAATATGCACCTTGGGACATGACATAGACATCCATCAAATCATAATGGAAAGTTGTTTTTTGCCAGTTTGGAGATCTAGAACAAGCCACGCGAACTATTTGACAAAATACCTTAAAAAAGTGGTCTCATGGAAAGCGAAGATTACAAATTAAGCACAAAATGGTTTGTTGAAAATGTTGGAGTTGGCCCAATGCAAACTCTTCAGCTAGACTGGGCAAGAAATCAGTTGCTTTAATCTAGAGGGAGTACATCGGATCTTAAATTAAGAAAGTAGGGAATCTCTTTTAGATGTGGACATTACATGGTTTTATTAGTAAAAATCCCTCCAAGTAATTAGAGAGCTATTTGCACATACATGAATATTATGAGCTCAACTAACACTGTAAAGTGGAACAAGATAATAGATCTATAAAATATGGAGGCATGCACATAACATGTGAGTTGTTTGAAAAAATGCCTTAGAAAAATGTAGCCTCATGGAATGCTTCGTTTCCTGGATATGCACAAATGGTTTTGTTGAAGCGGATTTAGAGACTTTCAAGCAAAGGCAAACGGAGGAGTGTTTTGGATGCACACAAACTGTTCGATGAAATGCCTCTTTATGATGTGGAGCCAAGCTCCACAACTTTGACCATCTCAGTTTCCTCTGGGCATGGTCTTCTACCTCTTTCTTTCATAACTTTTGTACTTCTAGTTCTTCATTTTCAACGTAATGGAAATTTAAACCTTTGGAATATACTTTTATTTTGGTTATTTAAAATGAATTTATAGTGCAAAACAATAAAACTTTACCTCGTGACTTACAAAACCCAATGAGATTTGGATGTCAACCATACTCTTAAACCCCTAATGGGATGTTTGGGCAATTTAAGTAACCATACTAGATAGCCATAACCACTCGATTTGATAATTTGTGTTTGAGTCATCTTTTTATAACCTCTAAATCATTACTTTGCAAAAGTTAGTAAATCACAATTTTCATCAACATGTGAAATATCTCTCTGAAAACCTAACCCTAATGGTCAAGGTTTAATCTTGTTCCTTGCCATTGTGAGATGCCTTAACAACTATTACAACACCATAAATCAATTTTTTTATAATTTTACATGGCATGTTAGGAGCCCTGTTGACCTTGTTTGCAGCGTCGGGTAACTAATTAAAGTTAAAAGTTGGCTTTCATTTTGGATTTCCGTTTTGACCCTCAGCAAGGAAATGGATATTTGCTTTCACAAACCTCTAGTATTTTTACATGAAAATCACTTGCAATCCTTACTTCAGAGAAAAACACCTTGCTAGTTAGTTTTATGAAGGGGTTTTGTAGGTCTCTGGTCGCTGTTGACTAGATCAAACTAGTCCAATTATAACCACTAGCTCCAAAAAACTAGTCGCCATTTGTAAACCATTTCTCAGTTTTAAGTTCCGTCAACTCCTGTGAATTCTCAGTATATAAGAGAGCGTGTAAGAATTTTTCCCATTGTAAGGTTGCTATTAAAAGTTAGTTTTTTGAACGTGGTTCCTTAGCCTCCGAGCTAAAATTGGACGTTATTGCAAACTAGTAGGAAAATGTAAAAGAAGGCCGTAGGACCCTAGTCAAGTCAATAAATAGATGAGAAAACTTATTGACACTTATCAATAACTGTATGAAAATCTATTTTTTGGCTTATTTTGATAATCTAACTTTTAGGAAAATAATATTTTCTCTCTCCTTTATCTCCTCCTCACTCCTCCCTTAATTATGAAATGAAGTGAAATGAAATGAAATGATTATATATCTCTAACCCTCTCTGGTTGTGTGTGAAGTATTCTGATTATGTGAATGGAAAACTAAAAACGTGAATTATACTAGATTTAGGTGGATAGCATGCCAACATTTGTGTTGACCATACGGTGGTTGCACGTATCGAAACACACAAAAAGAAGTGTACTAGTGATTCCACAATAACATGTTATTTGGAAAAATGTAATTATATAGATTATATCAACAATATTGTTATATATCGAAATGTTTATTATTGAATTATGTAATAAGTATGAGTTGTCATTGTTTTGGGGTGTTTGAGGAAATGTATATTTGATCATGGATGTTATTTTGATTCAGAATTATGAATTGTAAAAAGGTTGGATATTTATGTTAACTGAAATTGAATTTAACATCTTATATTGCATTTTCAATGTATAAAACCTAAATAAAAAAGTCAACCTTAGTATAAAACCCTTGTATGACTCACCTTCTCGAATGATCCTTCATAACATAGAAAACTAAAACCTTAAGGTGAACCTAAATCATTATACTCGATGGCACCTTCTAGCTTTAGGAAACAAGAGCCCAAGTTTGAGATTATCATCATATTATGTACGCTTAGCGACATTGTCGAGAACCCATTCGGTAGGAATAACTATAGTTAAACCTTGTCTTAAGAATGTGTCTTTTCCCCTAGTTACGGTAATCATGTGTGTAACAGGGTGAATAGTTTCTCTTAGTTAACACCTCATGTGAATCTAATTTAAAATCAAATGCAAGCCACTTAAGCTGGCATACGAGTAAATGAGGGGTTTTAGGTGCCAAGATTTGAGTTACTCTTGAAAGATATTATGAGGATTGGGATTGTGTGTATTCCACTTCTAATATCAGTGTCAAATTGGTTTCCCCTTATCACGATATTGAGAGTTAATTGTGAAAAATAATAAAATTGCAAGTAATGCTTAGCCTTGTAAATGTAATCATGGGATGTTGTTCTAGGAGATAAGTGAATATTAGATGTTTCTTGTAACTTGTTTTAATCCTTCTTATGTTGTGAGAAAAATGAACTCGTGACGTGTAAACCTAAATAAAATTATTAAAGTATAGATAAAGAGAGGGAATTGGAACCTTAATCCTCAAACCATGGACTTCTCCCATCTTGACCTTACACTCGTTCCTTTTGTCTAATGAACGTATGATGCTAAATCAAGTAAACTTTCCCTTTAAAAATGAATCATAGGACAAGAATTAATAGCCTCGCTTGTATACAAATGACCCTTCGAACCAATTCCTTAGATAATTAATTACAATAAGATAACTTAACCAAAGTAAATGAAACCCTTTAAAGTTGATTCTTAAATGATATAAAGGAAATTTAATAAAAATAAAAAAATAAAAAATGAAAATGTATGTTCATGTATTAAGAGATTTCCAAATCTTTAAGATTAATTATTGAAAAATGATTGAAATAATTATGAACCATGAAAGTATTGTATCACGAGAAGTGCCTAACCATGCGTTATATTGTAGTTGGATTATTGATGTCCTTTGTCATTTGGGAAATGTGATCATTGTTGTCCTTTCCATTTTGGGAAATGTAGTCATGTTCTACATCATTTGTTTCATGTGGTTATGTTTTCTTTGTTGGGGTGAGGTTCATCATTGACTATTTGAAGGAATAAGGTGTAGCTAGTGAAGGGAGGAATAAGGGTAATGTGTGCTAGTCTTGGAGGAAACAAAGGGATTCATGAATAGTCTTAGTGGAGGGATAAAAATGTGTTCTAATGGAGGGATAAGGGGGCTTGTTGAAGTTGATGTAGTGTGTATACTTTGGAGGAACCAAAGGCTAATCAGGATCCCTTCTTGGAGGGATAAGGGGTAGTTGCAATGATGATCTCTCCCATATGAAAACCTCTTAGGTAGGGTTGGTTATGTATATCGCCCTCTCTTGTGAAAAAATCACTTCTTATCTTGTGGTAATTTTGGCTCTATGTTGGTATAAATGTCTTGTGTGATGTTGAATTATCCTAAGTGATTTCATGTGATGTCATGTATCAAGTAATGAAAGTAAAAAAAATTTATGTTGGTATTTTTACTGTGGTGTTTTTGTGCCTGATTTTGTGGGCATTACAAGGCACAACAATGCATCCAAGGAATATCTATAAGGAGGTAGTCAATCATGTAAAATATTGATGAATTAAAGGAACATAATGGCCTCAATATACCAACCACATCAAGACTTGAGACCTAGGGAGACAACTAATTTTGAAGAACAAATGCCAAATATGGGAATCTATCAAGGAGAGGGTGAATTGCCTAAGGTTTCGAGTTTGTGAATGTAGAAATCAACCTTATACTTTTAAGGTGAAATGGATAGGCAAAAAACTTGGTCATGAAAAAGCACAAGAGAACCATTTGCGTGCAATGGATTATACATTGAAGTATGATAGTTTGAACCCTTTCAATACATTTCCTCTCACTAAATTCTAAATTAAGGCCTCAAATATCTAACCCATAAAGATTTGTGGATTTTATAACTATATTTAAGAGTGACATCTATAAATGGATATCCTAAATTTTTGTTTGCTAGTGTATACTTATGCAACTAATCTAAGTTAATGAAATGAACCTAACACCAAGTAGATTCATAACTCAATTAATTAAACAAAAACATGATGATAAAACGTTATGGAAATTTTATCTAATGTGCATCAAACAATAAATCCAATGAGAAATGCAAACCTACTTTGTTGGTTGGATGACCTTTGTAATTGTAGATATATCCTTTGTGAACCAAACACAACTAAGCACGATCAAGAAATTCTCTAAGGAAGAGGAAGAGATCTCACCAATATGGCTTGATTGTCATTTTAGTTATTCTCTTACTATTCTTTGCCAAGTTGAAAAGGGGTTTGAATTGAGCTTTCCAAATAACATGAAAATACTCTTATCAAGTGCAAATGTCTTACCGGGACATGGTGTAAGAATGATAGGAAGGTACAAGGTTTCTCATATAGCTTTCCAATTTGGGATAAGCTTGCAACCTAGTGAATATGAGATAAAGGGAATGCGGAATTAGAAAGGGATAAACATGATTAGAAGAGATTAATTAGAGATTAACAACTCATGGGTGTTGGAGGTGATTTAATTAATCAATTAGGATTAATTAATAGGCCAAATTAAGCTTATAGAAGCTATTTGAAGATGATTTAGAAAGAAATTAGTAGAATTTGAAGGGTTTGAGAGGGGGATTTAATTAATAAGAAGATTTATTAATTAAATAATAGATTGAAACGAATAATTAATTAATTAAAAGAGCATTATAACTAATGAAGCGACGTTAATTGACATCCACGATAAAGGGGAAAGCTAGTTAATTAATGAAGTGTCATTAATTGACCAAAAGGAAGGGGAATGTCAGCTAATTAGCGGGAAATCACTAGTTATAATGAAATGAAAGGAAAGAGGATAATTAGTGAAATTTTAGTATTTAAATTGCATAATCAGATTTAGGTGTCTACATCAAGCAATAGTGCTCCCATACAAAGTGATATGTAAATGACAATAAACCCCATATTATTTTACTTGTTTCAACAAATACTTTAAATTTATCAACTTTCATGATTTAAATGAATGTAAAATTGATCAAAATTTGAATTACAAATGATTATAGAATGATCTAGAACTAAATTTAATGATTCCCAAAATCAACGTTATTCACAGTTCGATCAAACCATCCGAATTTCCATTTTACCGATTTTTTGTAAAGTGTCGTAAACTGATAAAAAAATGATTTTATGAAATTAAACTTGATTGATTAAATGCAGAAATAAATCAGAAAATCATAATGCAAAATTAGAAGATAATACGACACCAAAATTTGTTTATGGAGTTTAGGAATTTCCTACGTCCCTGGGTTCATTCGAACTAATCTATTAAAAAATGTCTCAACTACAAGTACAATCAACTCAAAATAAACATTAATAGATCCAAAACTTGCAATTTTGTGTCTTCAAACCTTCGAAGGACTCTGTCAAAGCTCAGTTTTTGTCCTCCACCTTCTTGAAACACTTGTAGAATCTCTTTTCTTGAGTTCCTTGTCAAACAACTTCTACACCTTAAAAAAACATCAAAATAACTCCCAATTTCAAAAATGAGGTATGTAACAGACATGTCTTGGAATTTTGGACAAATTTCTATTTTATACCAAGGTCCCAAATGCTCCCAAGTTTCTCATAAAGGAAAATTTCCAAAATTGCCTTGTTATCCTTCAGTACACAGTCTGCATCATTACCTTCAATAAAACCAAGTTGTGTATTTATAGACTTGTTCCCACTACTTGGTATAATGATTGGTTATATTTTTGGTACAAGGCAAGTTAGGGGTTCGACCCCCTCTAACCTCCACTGAATCATGTTTTGCTATGTTGGGATTAAAATCCCACCTTTGTAGGGCAAGTTTATTTTAAGCTTTAATAAACGCTTGGCCACTCCAACTTGCTCATGAATGTGGCCACACTTACAGCTTTTGTTGAGTTGTGAAGGCCCATGTGGGCATGTGTGTTGTGAGTATGTCATGGTTGGCATGTTGACGGGAGGTTGTGTAGGTGATTAAGCTAGCTCGGTCGGTGGGGCGAGTTGTTGAAGTGTCGGTGTTGATTTGACTACTTAGGTGGTCGAGTTGGTTGGCGTGTTGGGTGAGTTGGTGGTTGCCAAATTTGGTGTGTCGGTAGTGAGTTGGATCACCCCAAGAGCTCGACATATAGCTCAGTTGGAAACTTGGTTATAAAATCAACCAGCTCAGTCTATGTTAGTTTGGTTGCTAGTTCAATGAGGCTACTTGAAATTTCATGGTGGTCGAGTCCCCGTCTGAAATAAAAGTGAACCCCATAGTTGAAAACCCTTTTTCACCGACCGTCAAATACCAGCGGTAAAAACTAGACCTTCTTTTTGTTCAATGCCACATTGATCCATTAGTCATCTTGCAACGTACTTGGTCATTGCGTCACCTATGCCTTTAGTTCACCATGCTGACTACTATTCTTGTGCAAACAATATCTGGAGCATACAATGTCCATTTTGAACCGTTCAAAATCTACTCAAAAGATGACTCTGAGCTCTTCCATAAGGAACAAGTTCATGGAATTTTTGTGAATATATGAAGTGTGTAAAATCCTCTGGATCACAAAGTGTGGTTTATAATTAGAAAGATGTAATTGTGAGGCATGCTTTAAAGTAAAATATGGTCTACTATAGTGTACAACATAAAGAGTTGTGGCTTATACACAAGAGAACCATATACTTGCAATAGATTATACATTAAAGTATGATAGTTTGACCCCTTTCAATACATTTCCTCTCACTGAATTGTAAATTAAGGCCTCAAATATCTAACCCATAAAGAGTTGTGGGTGTTACAATCATATTGAAGAGGTGCATATGTATATGGATGCCCTATATATACATATGTGTATATATATAGATGTGTATAAACATACATACATACATACATAGACACACACACACACACATCTACACACACACACACACACACACACACACACACACACACACACACACACACACACACACACACACATACATATATACATACATATACACACATATATATACACACATAGACACATATGTATGTATGTGCATACATACATACATGAAATTAGTAGTGCTCCAAGACAAAGTGTGGTGTATCCTTAGAAAGACACAATTGTGAGGCATGCTTTAGAGTAAAAGATGGTATACTACATTTTACACTAAAGTATCTATAACTTGTGATATCAATAAGGTCTCCTTTGTAGGATTGAAATTTGGATATCCTTTGGAGGTGTCAAAGCCTCCAAGAATGTTTCTAGCAATTGGAAAAACTCGCAAAAGTATGTGAGATCATTAATATGTATTTGTAAGGTTGTTAGGATAATGAGAGAGGACTAGATCATCCTTAAAATGTATTACTTCAATTAAAATATGAAGCAACATAGAACTATCGTTAGCATGGAATTGTTGAAGAAAATAATCAAGCTCATATATGTAAATGCAAGTGTCTATGAAAGAGGGACTAACTTGACTTTATTGACAATTGTTATGAAAAATTCCACACTTTTGTAATATTTCCAAGTTTTTATGATTTCTCGATCTTTTAATTCTCAAATTAAAAGCTATAATGTAAATATATGAGTTACACAATTTAAATATTGCACATGTATTAGATAAGGATTAACTTTTTATTTAATTAAAATGTTGCAATGGATAAATATGACCATTTATTTAGATTAATTCAAAGAAAAAAAGAGAATGGTATGAGCAGATGAAAATTAATAAGATATTTTTGATTTTATTAATCAATAAAATTAAAAACTTTTTGAAGCTTTTAATATATTCGGGTATGCACTAATTTTAATTTAAAATCTTAGTTAAAGTTCTTAGTATTAAAATAATCACAACTTAAGTGGAGAATGTTTTTGATGAAGGCTTTTGTTAGGCTATTTACTACGAGATAAAGCTATAAATAGGTGAGCATAAATGGGTTAGTTTTAAACTTCAAACATGGCTATAAATCTATTCTTAGATGAAAGCAAGTGACTAATGCATCTATTTTTATAACGTAATTAAGGCTTCTCATAAATTCTTAACCACAAATTTAAGAGAACGATTAAAAATAGAACAAAATCAATTGATTTATCTTAAAAACTACGCCTTTTACTTTGGAACTCTATTTTGAAATCAGAAACCTAGTTTTATGTTGATTACTTGTACAACAATACTCTATTTTCTCTTTTAAATTGTAATAAATAGAGAGAGACTCTCTATATTCTATAATCACAACTTTTCGAATTTACTTAAATTCATATTTTCTTTTTTGGAGTGTCTTTGTGCCTTAAACACTCTTCTTGATCATTTACCCTCGTTTCCATATTTGCGTTATTTTCTTTTACTTATACGTTGTTGAACCGTGTTGCTAATTAAATTGCATATCTAAGATGATTTTGTGCTAAGTTAGACAAAAGAGTAGATCAAACCCATTATCGTGCATCACCACAATTTTAGTTTTTTTCCCTTTCCTTTTTTCTTCTGTAAATTTTAGGGTAGCATTATGTTAAGCAAAAGAATGAGTCTTTGAGGATTGTATTTGCTAACAAGTATTCCCACACCTAAGAGTTTTCCATGTTATGTTTGATATTGTGGGAAACATAGATTAGATATATCAAAGTATTGACATTTTTTGTTACATTGGGTTGGACATGAATTAAATCTTATTGTTTCTCTTCAAATTTTTATTCATTTGAGGTTTTGGTGAAAATATCAGATTTACTTACTTTTTGAAGCATTATGTCACCACATGGTTCTTTGTGCTCATTTGAAGAACATATCATCCACTTGAGTACTCTATTGGATTTAGATTCATATTCAAATGTAGAGCAAACCTTTGCCCACTTCCAAGAGTTCATCCTTTCGTTGCACTAGGATTTTCTTGGTCCTTTTCATCTACAATGTTGGCATGAGATTTTGAGGATAACTCTATTGGAACTTGCAATATACATGGGATATGGTACTACAAGCCTTATAGAACACATTTAAAATGTGGCAAATCTATGTGTAGTGCATCACATCACATAACCGAAGGTGGCTTTCAAATTGTTGGCATCATCACTTAGGGAAAGACACTTGATTGATATAAAGGGTTAGGTACACACTTAGTTTCATCATAGAATGAGATGGGCAAGAAATTTAATACTTGGTTTTAGTAGAATGCAAATGCATTATATCTCATGGAATACCTCAACACCATTAGAAGAGCTTCCACAAAGTATGTTTTAGATTAAAACCTTAGATTCAAGTATATTTAGGACATAATACTTACTAATTTTAGACCTTTAAAAAAATGGATAAACAAGGGTTGTCAGGTCCCTTTCTCATTTATATTCATATTTCAAAAAGTTACATCTCATATGTTGATTACATTAGGCCAAGCCTGGATAATGTTGTGCCTATGCATAATAAGCCTCTTAGGCTAAATTTAGATTTAGATTTGGATTTGAAAGCCTATGCCAAATTAGTTATGTACACACAAAATTTGGGAATTTTTTTACCCCCTGACCAAATAAAGCCTAAACAAAAGAAGAGAAACATCCCCCCATTTTGAAGATGACTCATCTGCCTTCATCTTATCACTACCGAAAACATGAGGCCTTCCTTTTCTGCATGTAGGAAGATTTTATAAGCCTGTCTGGCCTTTAGCAGGTGATCACCCTTGAGCTCAAAAAACTTTCCCTGAATGGGGTTTTGCAAATTTTCTAAATCTAAGTTTAAAATGGTGGTGGGAGAGCATGGGGAATTCAGTCTCTGGTAAAGCTTGCAGAGATAGTCCATTACCACTAAAAAGCGCGTCTCCAATTGAGTGTAAGCGGCTGCAAGAACAAAGCTCTTGAGATGACAGATTCTCCAGAACGTGATCCAACATATCGTTGTGCTTGAGTTTTATGAAGATAATTCCCATGACAAGAGCTTCATATCTGTCTAGCACCACGTTCAGCAAATTATTTATGTAAATGGAGACAATCTTTGAGTCGATGCGAGGCCTTCCTTCCAATTCTAAATATTCAAATTCTAGGATGTTCAAGTAAGGGAACTGAAGCTTCGTTGATTGTGGAATGAAAATCCCCTTCACACACCCTTCTATTTTTTTGAGAAAAAATCCATTTCCGGTATAGTTCCGGAGAGGTAGAACCTGGGATAGAGAATACGAGACATTATGAACATAGGCGAGACTGAGGGAATCCAAACTTTCAAAAATGCGAGTAATAATAACGAATAATGGATGGCCTTATGAAGGAAAAGTGACACGTGTGAAATGATGGTGAGACCAACTAATGATGCCCCAAAAAGGAAATGGATATTGCATGCTCAAGAAGTCAATCACAAGGGAGATGTTTAATTAATTATAAGATGCCAATGTGTTAAAGTGATAACATGTGAGATGAATGACTCGAGGGGTAATCATGGCACCACTGAGTTAGAAGCTTTGACCGTGAGTCAAATGTGTTATCGAACACAATATGATCCTCTTGATCAGTTCCAACATTGGGCAAGAAGTTTACAACCCTATTTTCTTCCTTGTAGTAAAGGCTTATATCCCGAAATGAAATGAAAACTTTTCAACATCCACGAGACTAAAAATAGCCTATGAGACAGTAAAACTAGTTTTTTTTATTTTCATCATTTTTGATCTTCTTCTATTAGTCTTGATGATGAAGTCCCCCATTTTAGCTATCAACTCCTCATTGAACATATCATGTAATGACAATGTTGTGAATTTGATTGCATATATCAATTCTAAGAGGTGACGACTTGTCAAGTTCATAATATTATAAAAATTTCCAAGTTTTAGAATTCCTTGCTTTTATTGCCTTGCCATGATAAGGGAATCACATTTTCTTCTCAAGCGGTCAATAACACATTGTATGTCTAGTTGGATTCCTCTCAGTAGTGCAATAGATTCAACTTCATTATTGGTTCCATTGGGAATCCTAAGGGATGTCACTCTGATAAGAGATCTTGAACAATCCTAAATAATACAACTAGGTCTAAATACTCCAAGATTGCCCCTTGAAGTTCCATCCTTATTCAACTTGAACCAATCTGATTTGGGTGGGAACCACTTTGAATTATCCTTCTTATTTCCTTCTAATCTGTAAGATTTACCCTTGGCCTATTAACAACGTTACTAATTCAAGACACTATCTAAATATGGTTTAGTTGCATTATTTGATGTTTTTTAATCCTAATATTGTTATAATGGTTAAGTCTCTCGGAGGTAGTACTATTTCTTAAGCATATGGTGTAATTATTTAGGAACATGAGTATTGTACAACCTATGAGATTGAGTCGATGCCCATTACCCCTTAATTTACCAAGCATTGTGATAATACCTCAAACCCTCATGTATTAATCTAAATCTCATCCCATCCACCCCAAATTGAGCTCACAAACACGAGTATCAATTTCAATACAATATATGATACAAAAGGCTTAGTTTCTGATTTTGTGATGAGTTATTAGCCTTTAAAAGACAACTAGCCCTTCAAAACCATGTCCAACAACTTCCTACCCAGAGTTTTTGCTAGTTGATTGTTGTCCAAAACATGACAAAATCCTCAAAACCAGATTTCCCCATGTCACATGCGCGAAAAATAGGTTGTATATGTCAATCCAGACTCCTCTCAAGATTCAACATGTACAAAAGTGGTAGAGAATATAGCCTTTGATATAGGATATGATCGAACAAACAAAGATGTTTTCTTCTATTTGAAAAACAAAAAAAAACATTGTAGAAGATGGGCATAACATGAACATGTTCATTGAAGTGGAATAGATTACACAATTTTTGGTTCATTAGGAGATGAAGACGATCTCTTGTCTTCTCCTAAGGAACTTAGGTGGGAAAATGTACTTGACAATCAAATAGAGGACAGTTCAAGGGTAAACATATTAGATTTGATTGATTATTATATTGAAGATAATTTTATGTTGATTTTAAAATGCATAAGTTGCAAAACTTGGATGGTAATGAGAAGAAACTAAGTATGAAGAAAATCTAATTAAAATTAAGATATTGATATCTTTTTGTTTGCAACCGGTAATACTTATGAAGAAGAAACCTTGTCTCCACTTGAGGATCTTGCACCAAAAAGGAATCTTGTAGAACCTTTGGAACCCAAAAAGAGAAAGCTTGATTAGAGAAGTTTTTTGATGAAAAAGTTGATGTTGAGACAAAGCATGTTTTTAGGGATTTATCCTCAACTCATATTTTTCTCCCTTTCTCAATGATTCTAAACCCTTCAATAGTGTTGTGAAAGATCTTCATGATATTTAAAAAACTTTTCACTTTTTTTTTATGAAGATAGCTAAGGGCATAAATGCTTTATCATTTTAGACACACATTCAAAAGGCAAGATTGGTGATCAAGAGGGATATTCACATCACATGGACCAATTTATTGCACAAGAGGACATCATGCATGATTTCCTAGTTGCATTCAAATATGAAAATCTTCCTACATCTCTTTTGGAAAGATTAACATGGATTGAAGAATTGCAAAAAGATTAGGAGCATCAAAAATCATCTTTTCACAATGAGGAAACCTCAATTTCAAGAAATCAAGTTGATAAAAAAGTTGAAACAAAACATGCAATTTCTTTACTAGGATTCATTATTGGTAAGAATTCTACGAGTTTTGGATGTGAAAGGGGCTTTCCTATCTAGTATTTGGCTTCTTTGATGCCCATATTGAATGATAAACCCAATCTTAATCATGCCAAGTCTTTTAGTCCACAAGCACACATATAATCATAAAAAACAAGAGTACACTTTTAGTGAGAAAAAACCATAAGAGTAGTCAATTTTGAGTTCGGCAAAGAGTTAGCATTCAATAGAAATAAACATGATTACCACTTTAAAAAAGAACAAAGGATTGATTTTTGTTAAAAAAAGCGTAAATCTACAAAATAAATCCATTTTTTACAAAACATAAGTAAGCCAAAATGTATAAGTTCTTGTTATTCTTGATAATGCATTTTGTATTACAGATTGAAGGAGTCTCCAAACGAAATGAATGCAAGAACTTGATGAGGTGCGTGCATTATTTCCCAATACTAGTTACTGGGTTTGTTCCTAAAGGTATTCGTTGTGTTAATATAGGTTTCCCATTTCAACGGTTAGATTAGTTTGTTTTCGTAAAATAAGATGCTCCAACATGCTTGAAATCACCATACAGAGGTTTCAATTGGATTTTTTTATTTGTATGTGTTTTATTCATCTCTTATTGTGGTCCAAATATAAAGGTTCATGAGGATTTTTTTTTAGAGATTTTGACAAAAAAATCAATTTTGAAAGGACAAATTGAAGAGAAAATGAAAGTTTAAACATATGATTATGATTAAACTCGAGAACAACCACCATTATGATCTTGATTTCATTCTTCAACACTTTGCAACAAGTTGGATGCATGTTCTCAAATTTAGATTCAAAGTTACAGAGGTTTAGAGGTTGTGTGAAGGTTTTGATGCCAATTGGCTCTTTTCCCAATGGACACATGCTATATTCTATGGTTCCACACATGTAGACATGTTTCCTTTGAGACACACCAAAAATGATAAGAAATTCCCACATTTGAAAACATTGTAATATTTCCAAGTTCTTTTGATTTCTTGACCTTTTAATTCTAAATGATTAACAAACACAATTTAAATATATGGGTTATATAATTTAATTATTGCATACATATTAAATAAGGATTAATTATTTATTTAATTAATTTTTGTAATAGGTAAATGTAACTATTTATAGAAATATTTTAAATATAATTAAGAGATTAGAGTGAGTGGATGAGAATTAATGAGATATTTTTCCTTTCATTAATTAATAAAGCAAAAAGTTTTTTCAAGTTTTGAATATATTTAGACATATACCAGTTTTAAGATATGTACCCAATTTTAATAAAAAAATTTTTCTAAAGATTTTAATATCTAAGGAGCTATTTCAAAGCCTTCAGGGAAATAAGAACAATTCCTACATTTAAAGCTCCTTTCTTACACTTAGTAAGAATTTGTTTTATTTTCCTATCATAGGGGATCTTAGCGATTGCTTCAAAAATGGTAAAGAATCACAAACTATGGATCAACACAAGTTTTTAAACCAAATTACAATTGACACATATAACATGTCTAGCCTCATTTCAAGGATTTTCACTACTGTTTTGTGTGAAAATGGGATATGCATTCATAATAAATGTTTGAGTCATTATATCTATCATGATCAAGATAGAAATTGATTGAGGTATCCTCTTTTTCACCCAGTCATCATGCATATTTCTATTTTACACCTCGAGTTCCAAACTCAGATAGGGATTAAATCCACCTTATTTCTTTATCCAATAATACAAGTACTGAATTGATCTGGCTTATTTTTTCTCCTTTAATAATGCAGGAGCATCACTGTGAAATTGAGATTGCATAATTGTAATTTTGGGTAAGTGTTGGAGTGTTTGCAAGGTTTATAAGGGAAGGAAATGCTAAGGATGTGCGATTGAATGCGTGGGAGATTTTGCATGAGTGCGCAAAATTTTTTTTGCAATAATATGTATTGCTAAGTGCACAAAAAAAAAATGATGTACAACAAGATTGTGAGGAAGTGTGTGTTTAATAGTTCTAATGTTTTTAGAAGTATGTGCATGTAGATGTTTTGGTAGGATGCAAAGGTGGCACACAAATATTGTGTAAGGGGGTAAACAAATTGTACAAATATTTCAAAGGTTAGTGCACGAGACTATGCAAAGGCAATATTACACAATAGTTTGAAGGCACTAGTTGGCAACATTAGAAAATGAAAAAGAAGGTAGGTGGAAGTTTGCAGGCACAGTGTGTGGCAAGTAAGGAGGATGAAATCATCTGATAATCAATTGACATGGATGTTTCAACATATTTTTTCAACTACCGAATTAGGATAGTTCAACGCAATTAATGCACGATATAAGTGGAGCAGGTAGGAAGGTTATGGAGGAAGTCTTGACACCCTATAAAAGGGTAGGTCCACACCACATTTTAGTAGTTATTGAAAGTTGTCAAGGGTTGACAAAAGACAATCAAGAGAGAGAGAGAGAGCTAAGTGTTGAGGTTTCAAGATGAGGACCAAATTAAGCCAGAGTCAGTGTGAACCAAATTCCTTGAGCACAAATACCACCCTTTTGATAGTTTTGGAGGTGCTTGAGCACTGTAATAATCCAGCTAAAGGGAGAATTGTTGTAGATGTTAGTAAGGATTTCTGAAATAAACAAAATTTGGTGTTTTTATTATCTATTGTGTGACTTTGCAGTAGAGGTATTAACCACCCCTGCATCAAGTGGTATCAGAGCACGACTACAAACCTTGGAAAGAGAGGTTGTAAGGAGTGAAAAGACTGGTAGAGCATTGACTATGAGGCAACTAGTCAAGAAGCAAACATATCACTGAGGAGAATTTTGCATGGAGGTGCAACCAATGCAACGAAAGCAACCATCATGAGTGTGATAGAACAAGTTATGACCAAGTTAAGGGATGTCAGGACTAGGATCGAGGTCGTCAAGGAGGATCGATGAAGATAGTTCGTGGCACGAGACGCTCAGAGCGATGATGAAGGACTGGCAAGTGGCACATAGAACAAAAGGGTTGTTGGAGGTGAAGAACAAGAAGAAGAATCATAGATGTTGGAGAGGTACGACTCTTGAGAGCCATATCAAGAATGGGTTGAGGACCATGAATGGATGTCATGTCATTCTCTTAAATATTAGATCTGAAATAATTTGTAGATTGGTCACAAGCATAAAAGAATTCTTTGAGTTTGAAGAGATAACAGACCCACAACATGTCAAGGTAGCATAGACAAAGTTGAAAGAAACATGCAACACTATGGTGGAAGGAGATTCAAAATAAGCGTCGAAGAAGAGGCAAAGGAAAGATAGTGTGATGAATGATCAGATGGTTAGTTTCTTACTTCTGACTAGCAAATATGTTCATTTAAGAAGTTGTAAAACTTGAAGTAGAAGGAGATTTCGGTTAGAGATTACATTGAGGAGTTTCACCAGATCATGATCAGATTTGAGCATACCAAAGTCAACTAGGAAAAGGTTACAAAATATATCAATGGATTCAAATTTGGCATACATGAGGAGGTACGTTTGATGTGCATACAAACTATGGGGAGGCTTATCAGCTAGCCTTGAAAGGTGGAGGGAAAGTTATCACGCAAAATTCAAGTACAACCCAAAGAGGAAGCCATAATGTGTGCAATAGAGAAGGAAGTGGTCATGGATATAACAAGCCACAAGAAGATGAGCACAATAGTGTGCAAATGTATACACAAAGTAGTGCACAATATGACAGAAGTGTTTTACTCATCGAGGGGGGGGGGGGTGCAAGATTTGGTCGAGGAAGGGGAAGAGAATTCTCTAACACGTGTTTCAAGTGATGAAAAATTGGGCACCCTAATTTTGGGATTACATATGCGCAAAGTGAAGTGATGAGTAGGTGTACAAGTAGCGCATGGACATACGGACTTAACAGGATCCACGAACCATTTGGAAGGCCCAAAGAGTGGAGAAGCTTTGATGATAAGGAAAGTGTTGTTGAAAATTTTCCAAAAGGAAAATGATTCTATGCAAAGGAAAAGTTTATTTTTAACCATATGCAATTCAGGAGGAAAGTGTTATAAAGTGATTGTTGACAATGGTAGCACAAACAATCTTGTTTCTAGCAAAATGGTGGAGAAGTTAGGGATGAAGAAGATCACACGTCCCAACCCTTACAAAGTGTCATGGTTGCAGAAAGGACACCAAATCTTAGTCAATGAGAAAATCCCTTTCAAGTTACTATATTGGGAACTATTGTGACAAAGTGTTGTGTAATATGATGCAAATGGATGCTTGTCGTCTATTGTTAGGAAGGTTATGGCAGCATGACCGGAAATTTTTCCCTGATGGGCATGCAAATGTTATTCGCATAGAAAAGGATGGGAGGAAGGTTAACTTGTCCCTTTTAAAGGACAAGGATGAAAGTGAAGTGTGTAGTGGAGTTTGCACAAGGGTTAGTGGTGTCAGTAAAGGAATTCTAGCGAGAAGTGGAAAATGAGAAAGCATGCTACGCACTTATGCCAAAAGAAGTGTATGAATGCGCAAAGGATGGGGAGATCCCAAGTGAAAAGCGCAAAATGTTGACATAGTTTTTAGACATAGTAATAGAAGACTTGCTGGAAGGATTACCACCAATACACAACATCATTCATCAAACCAATTTGATACAAGGATCGATTTTTCCAAACATAGCATTGTATAGGAAGTCTCCAGAGGAAAATGTGGAGGCACATAGACAAGTGCAAGAGCTATGTGTTAGAGGTCTAGTGTGTGATAGTTTGTTCATGTGTGTGGTACCTACAGTGCTAGCACCTAAGAAGGGAAGATATTGGTGCATGTGTGTTTATTCCAAACCCATCAATAAGATCACAATCAAGTACATGCTTCCATTTCATACGATTGATGATCTAATGGATTGCCTTAGTGGCGCGTGGTACTTTTCAAAGATTGAATTAAAGAGTGGCTATCATCAAATCTGCATCAGATAAGGATATGAGTGGAAAACAACAATCAAATTGAAGTAAGGCTTATATGAATGGTTGGTTTTGTCATTTGGGTTAGCAAATTCCCCAACCATATTCATGAGATTCATGAATGAAGTGTTGAAGCCATTCCTTGGGAAATTTTTTGATTGTGTATCTAGACAATATACTTGTGTTTAACAAGACAAAGGAGGATCACCTAGAAAACTTGTGCAAGGTGATGAAGTGCTTTATAGAGGAGAACTTGTTGGTGAACATAAAAAAGTGTAGTTTCTATGCACAAGGAGTTGGTATACTTGGGCTTCGTAATATCCCAAGATGGATTGTGAACGGACCTGGAGAATGTGCGCATAATAATGGAGAGGTCATTGCTAAGGAACGTAATTGAGGTGTAAATTTTTCATGGATTGGTGATCTTTTATAGGAAGTTCATTAAAAACTTCAAGGGAGTGTGTGCAACGACCATAAAGAATATAAAGGGCGATCACAAATAATTTGTGTGGACAGAAGAGGTCGGGCAGAACTTCTAAGAGTTGAAGCGGAGGATTACAGTATAACCAGTGCTAGCGTTGTCAAATTTCGACAAAGTTTTTCAATTTGATTGCAATGTGAGTGGAGTAGCCATAAGCGTAATGTTGAGATAAGAAGGGAAACCCATAGCCTATTGCAGCGATAAATTGAATGATGCCAAGAGGAGATACTAGTTTATTATTAGGAGTTTTATATAATTGTGCAAACATTGAAGAAGTGGAGGCATTACTTGTTGTCGAGTGAGTTTGTCTTGTACACTAATCATCAGGCGCTGTAATTTATTAACAGTTAGATAAATTTGAACCATAGGCACATGAAGTGGGTAGAATTCTTACAATGTTTTTTGTTTATGTTGAAGCATCGAAGTGGGAAGTCCAAAAAATTTGCAACGCATTAAGCATGAGAGTGTTTTTGTTAAAGGAAATGCACAATGAAGTCATGGGGTTTAAAACCATGAAGAAACTATATGCATAGATGAAGACTTCAAGGAAGTGTTAAAGGCATGCGTAGAACCAACACTTGGATAGAATTCCATGGATGGATTACTTGATCTAGGAAGGTATGTTATTTAGAGGAGCACAGTTGTGTATACCTAAGGATTCAATGTGAGAAAATGTGAGTAGATAAAAGCACAATGGAGACTTAGGAGGTCACTTTGAAGGTGAACAAGACTATAACACAATTGGAGGAGTGTTATTATTGGCCGAGGATGAGCGTGAATGTGTGTAAATATGTGCAAAGGTGTAGAACTTTCCATTTAGACAAGGGGTGCACACATAATATAGGGTTATATCAACCATTATTTGCACCTAGGAGGCCATGAGAGAACATCAACATGGATTTTGTACTAGGATAGCCAAGGACGCAAAGAGGAAACAACTCAATATTCATAAGAGTTGATAGATTTTCAAAAATGACACATTTCATAATATGCAAGAAGACCAGTGACGCAACAAGCATAGCAAATATATTCTTCAGAGAGGTTACGTGGTTGCAAGGATTGTCATTGAGCATAATGTCAGACAAAGATACAAAGTTCCTAGGTCGTTTTTGGAGGACCTTATGGAAGAAGATGGGAAAGAGATTGACTTTCATTTCAATGTATTTCCCACAAATTGATGGAAGGACAAAGGTAATGAACAAAAGTCTAGGAAATGTATTGCACAACTTGGTAGGAAATTAGCCAAAGCAGTGGGATATGGTGTTAGCACAAGTTGAATTCACTTATAACAACTCAATGAATAGAAGCATAAGGAAGACTCCATTTCAAATTGTTTATGAGTCAAGTACAAGAGGAGTCTTGGAGTTGTGTGAAGTGGTGGATAACAAGAGCGTAAAAGTGGAAGACTACGTAGAACATATGTGCAAGATGCATGACGAGGTGTGTGAGAGATTGGAGAAGAGTAACTAAGGTCACAAGGAGTGCGCATGAGCAGAGGTATAAGATTTAGGTGTTGGTGTATTTGTGTAGGGAGAGATTTCCTAAAGGCGCCTATAATAAGTTAAAGATGAAGAAGATTGGACCATGTAAGGTGTTGCTTAATATGGGACCAATCTCCTATAAGATAGAGTTGCTAGAAGAAATGTATATCTCACTAATATTCAATGTTGCCAGATTTGTATGAGTTCCATGAGGAGAGAAGAGTGTGTAAAAGGAAAGGGATGAGTCCATAAAGGGAGCAGATGAGAGCACACAAGAATCAAATGACACCTTAGATTGGAGAAGGAAGATACTAGAGAAGGAAATGAAAAAGGTTGATGCCATATTGCACCCAAGGGCAGTCAAGAAGACATGCAAGAAGGAATACAAGGAGTACTTAGTAAAGTGGAGAAATCATGTCGAGGATGAAGTGAAATGGGTAACTCTGAAGGAGCTTGGCCAGATGGGCCATACTTTGGAAGACTTTAATCTCATGAGACAGAGCTCAATTTTATTTAACCCAGTGTATTTGATGCAGGAGCATCATGAGAGAATTAAGATTGCACAATTTAAATTTTGGCTAAGTGTTAAAGTGTGCACAAGGTTTATAAGGGAAAATAAAGTGAATGATACATGTCAGAATATTTGGGTGATTGAGTGCGAGTGTGCAAAATATTTTACACAATAATATGTATTATAAAGTGTGTGACAAAAACATCATGTGATAAGATTGTGAGGAAGGGAATGTGCCATAGTGCATAATGTTTTGTCAAAAGTATGGGTGTGTAGGAGGTTTGGCAGTGCATGAAGTTAGTGCACAAAGCTTACAAGAGGTGTAAGTAAAGTGTGTGGATCTTTCAAAGGTCAGTGTGTAAGACTATGCAAAGGTAGGATTGTGTAATAGTTTGAAATAAATAGAGGAAAATGTCAAAAAATGACAAAGAAGGTAGGTGGAATTTTGTTAGAAGAGTATGGGGAAGACTAAGGGGTTAAACCGTTAATTTTTTTTTGACATGGACACTTCTAAGAGATATTCTCAACTACTAGATCAGGATCGTTTGAAATAATTAATAAACAATTTGAGTGGAAAGGAAGGAGAAAGTTATGGAATGGATTTAGAGACACCTATAAAAGGCATGGTTTCACATAAAATTTTAGATTTGTTGAGTCACCAATAAAGTTGAAGTATGATAAATAAGCTTTAACACATGAGCCAAACCAGAGTCCATGTGAGCCAGGGGAGTCCTTAAGTGTAAATCCACTTGTGTATGATTTTAGAAGCTGTCTTGAACATCATAATATCCCCATAAGAGGGAATACCCTTGTAGATTACATTAAGTATTCTAAGTTAATAAAAACTTGCGTGGTTTGTGTATATTTGCACTATGTTTAACTCTGCAAATGCGAAGGATCTACTACGTTTAACCAACTCCATCGTCATTTCAGATTTGTAGGAGAATTAGAATAAAAGGAAACTCAAGTGAAGTATATTTAGGATGAAACATTTTCTAGAATTATTACTTGGGGATAAATCTATAAGTAGTAAAATAAGAGAGTGAATGGATAATTTTTAATCCTCAAACATTAGACAAAACTATATGATCAATGCATTTTTTTTTAGAGTGTGCGCAAGGGTTCTCAAGAATTCTTAACCCACACATTTTAGAAATAAGGATACAAGTAAAACAAAATCAACTGATTTATCCAAAAAAACACAAATATTATCCTAAAAATCTATTTTGAAATTAGAAACCTATTTTTAGGCTGACTCCTTGCACAACAACCGCTTTTCTTCTCTTATGAATCATAATTAAATAAAGGTCTCTCTATATTATATCATCATTACTTTTTGAATTCACTTGAATTCCTATTTTCTTTATACAATGTCTTAGCTTGATATTTTAGATTTGTGCAAGTGTTTAATTACCTCTTTAGGTAATTATAAGTGTGTGTATTTTTCAAAAATAGATAAAGGTGTAGTTTTCTCTTGTTCCTTCAACTTTATTCTTTCTCAATAACCTCATTTCCACATTCAGATAATTTTCACACCACTTATACATTATTGAACCATGTTTCTAATGAGCTTTCACATCTAATATGTTTTTTTTGGCAAAACTTAAACAAAAGATAAGATAATTTTTGGGGAATTAGTAACATGTTAGTGAGAACATTATCCACTACACTTGTGCCCTCATTATAGGGAAACCAAGTAAAATGGATAGAATATTGGAAAAATGATAACCCTATATATGCTTGTAATATATAGTAATAAGTGTATGTAAAAACCCTATACGAACATTCAAATAATCCAAATGAATGACATTACCAAATGATGAATAATGTGAAATAGAAGGGGGCTCCTACTTGTGTTTACAAATACAACTACAGAAATGGAATTTGTTTCTCAAGAGTCATGACTAACTTCCATCTATAATTAGGGAGAACTCTCTTGATCTAGCGTGTGTTCTTAGGATCACACTATTTAGATAGTGTTTCTCCATATCTAACTTTGTATATAAATGATGGAAACTCAACCCCTTATATTCAAATAGGGGAAAATAGGCCTATAAGGACCATTTTTGGTAGAATTCATGATACTAGTCACAATTACAGTACATGATATTTCTAGAGATCGCCATCAAAGTGGATAATAAGGGGCGATGATGTTGAGGAAAATTAGAAATTACAATGAAGATATATAAAAAGGATGGAGGCTTTGAACTCAAAGGTACATGAACCTAGAATGCTCATAATAAGCGAATAGTGATACATTAGACTAGAGGATAGTACCAACTGAAACAAGCTACACCTCTTGGTCTATGTATAATTTCTTTATCTATGAGTATAATGATAGAAGGTGGAGATACAAAATTATCTTGTAACTAGAGGGAGGGTTTGTTCAAGGCTATCATGGATTTTAGTAATAAAAATAATTTATCATATACTTACGCCTTCAAAGGAACCCATAGAAAACCACATTACATCATTGTAATTTGAGAAGGCATTAGAGATGCCACCATCACCTATTAAGATAATATTATTATTATTTAAGATATCCAAATAAGTAAACACATGAAGGAGAATCATAAATAACAACATTACAATCCCAAGTAAGAACCTACTTATTTTTTTTTAAGCTCCTCCACTTGGAATCATGTAAAATATGCATCTTTATATATTTTATTATGGAGAGAACAATTTATTTATAGCTCTAAGACCTTGTAAATGGTCCTGAATGGATCCAAATTTTATAATAAAAATTATATCTACGTTTTTCTAATATTTGTCGAGGGATGTGTTTTAGGAACAAATATTAATGTAAAATACATTACCAAATTTAAGGGGATAAACATGATAAATAAATTTGCAAGAACCATTACCAAGTTGTATAAAGGATCCATTTTCCCTCTGACCACTTATTACCTACATTTTTGTTCCTCTACTTTTTTTCAAATATATTGTTGATAAAAATATGGAATTTGAAATACTTGGTCTAGAATACTAAAATATAGAAATGAATCTTTTGATTTATTGCATGTTGGTTAAATTTCGAGATAAATTCATATATCCGATTTAAGAATTTTTTGACTGTCCGTAAACTTTATGATGCAAAATTTCTAACAAAATATTCTCAATTGCAAACATAGATATATTTAGAAAATTTTCAATTCAAAAAACATTATGCCTCGAAATTTTCTAGCTGAGGTATTTTTTTCAACTGAGTTCTTTTTACAACTCATAATCAAGATAGTCCTTATCTAAAATAACATATGATGGAAAAATTGAGACACAAACCCTTAAAAATCATGGAATTTTTTTGAAACAGTAAAACACACAAATTCCTTTGGTTTCCTATTGAGGTCTAAATATGTCCATATGTGAATTTTCCTTCACCTTGAATTCAACAATATAAAATATTCCAAGTGTGGGAATTGGAATTTGGAAGCATGCATGTAGAAAGAGATATATCTCATGCTAAACTAAACTAATTCCATCACCAACTACCTATCATGCTAAACTAAACTAATTCCTATCCTATTGATATCACTATCTACCTATCATAGGGATACTCAAACAAATCAGCTAATCTAAGAGATTGCAAAGGAAAAAAGGGAGAGAAAAAAGAGGGGAGGTGTTTATACCAAGATGGTTTGGGGTTGTGTGACTTTTTCTCTAACTTGAAGATGATATAAAAATCATAGAAATTCAAAATAGTTGGAAAGACAATATATATGAAAGATTAAGAAGTAAGACCAACAATGCAAGTTAGAAAGTCACATTAAAAAACTAAAATAGATTCCATTAATGCTTGAATATACACAATTAAAAATAAGTTATAAAAGGATTGAATTTTTGACATGAACACTATAGAGGTAAAAAAAATGAAATAAAATGTGGCCCAAATAGGTACAAGAAAGAGAGATAACCCAACCTCCTAAATTTAGAGAGACTCTCTAATTATACAAATTGTGAAGAGATAGAAAAAGAGCGTAGGAAAAAAGTAAAGAATTATGAATCATAGAAATAACATCATCGTATTTCTCTTCAAAGAGGAAGCAATCCTAACTGAGAAAAAATAAAAAATATCCATTATTGCAAGAGAGAACAAAGTCATTAACATGATCAATATCGTCACAATTATTTCCTAAGTCCTTTCCTTTCCCATTTTGTTTCTTACATAAGTTTTCTCCTTAGGATCTAGGAGGTCTTAAATTATTAGTTGCGAGGTCAGTTCTATTAATTTGGTTTAGATTGTATGTATATAAAACATATATTTAAACTAAATAACACTGAATACAAATATAATTCACAATAGAATTCATTCGGGATGTTGTATTCATCTAGAGATAGCTTCTTATACAAATGCTTGATCCTATAATCTAGGAGTCAAGTATTAGCACTTAGTCTTCCTCATATCTCTCTCTTATCTCTAGAATCACTCTAACAAGTCTTTATTCTCTCCATACTCCTAATAGATACGTGAGTTGTATAATAGTACAACTTCACATATTACAACAATATTATCTTACTCACAAATATTTTATCTACATGAGTTGTAAATACAACTCATAATACAAACAATACTAACACATGGTGAGCACTAAACTAATTTCCTAACATTCCCCCCCTTAGTGCGAACATGGTGGATAAACATTCATAGACTTATTTGTAATATGCTCACCCATGTGGCATGCCCAACTTGGTTCATGACCTTAATCAAAAGAAAGGCTCTCTCCATGGTTTTAAACACGTTTACCACAAACCTTGATGTGATAGGAACCATTAACTGTCCACCTCATGTGGTTTTATGGATCTCTCACAAACCTTTTCAAGATCCACAAACTTACTTATATTGGTGCTTCTAATCTTCTGCAATGTTATGACATCAAAGGATAATGCAAGAAATATCGCTCACGCAGGAGATCACTTATAACAATAGTTGAACATGTATAAATCATCTGTTCTTGTTTGCAAAAAGTAAATACACAACTGCAAATGAAATTCCACAACAACATTGTGTGGCCATGTCGCTTGCGGCTGGCGAGAGGTCGCTAATTGACCTCCTTCCTCTGTTGCCTCCATCATCCATCTGAAATTGCTTAGTTACTCAGCAAATTTGAAAATGAAGCTTAATTTAAAATACCCCCCTCAATTTGAACTTGGTCGTCGCGTACAAGTGAAAATGTGAGCAGGAGAAATGCGGGCAACTTTTAATTTTATTTTATAATTTTCCTAATAATCACTTAAATGACACTTTCAGACTCTTATACACTAAGACAATACAAAATAAACGACTATCTGACAGTGACACAAAAAATAATAATAGAAAAATGTCAATAACAAATTTTAAAATGACGGCAACACCCATATTTAAAAATATAATAATTAAAAACTCAAAACCAACATTTAAATTGAACATTTAAATAATAAAATATCATCTAAAAGCTAAAAATTTAAAACACTATACTTAAGTAAAAAAAATTAACTTTTGAATTACAAAACTTTATAATGACTATAACTATAGATAAACACTACAAATAAACCTTAAATATTCCTAACCACATTTAAGTTAAAAAAAAGGAATATGAAACGGAATTTCATAACATATAAACTCTAAAATATGAAAAAGAGAAAATATTTAAAAATTAAACACAAACTATTACTTTTTATATACTCACCACTATAATAAGACCCGACACGCAAAGAATATTAAATTAAAAAATGAATATATATATAAAAAGACTAACAACAATAAATCCCAACAGTGAATATATCATTGACTTCACCTTTATGTTATCTTGACAGAGCACAAGATTCAAATTTCAGATTACAAAGGACAAAGTAAATGCACACGTGGCTCATAAAATGAATGTGTGGATGGAAGATTTCAATTTTGTATCCACATGCAGAGCTTTTGTTCATGCAGTTTATTTATTGTAATTGGAATGCACATAGCGCAAATCACGTCATACTGATATCAAATCTATAATTAAATACTCCTGAGTAATGTTCCATTGCTGTGAGAAACAAAGTTGATGTAAAAGATCACTATGCAAGGATTATGCAACATTCATCTGAATTGTGGTCTCAAATTCTAGAAATTACTTTGGATGTTAGAATATGTTTCACATTTTATCTTAAACCATGATGTGGGTTCAGCTAAAATTTGAACAATAGTTTCCTTAGATATAAATATTCAAACCCATTAAAAATCACAGAGACCCAGATCGTAAAAAACGTACTTATGACCTGATCTTTACACGGAAATTATTGAATCCAAAGCCTCAAATGCACATCCACAAGATTATAACATTGCTCTAATACCAAATATTAATTTAATTAAGATTGTGTGTATACAAAACAAATATTTAAACTAAATAACACCAAATACAAATATAATTCATAATAGAATTCATTCGGGATGTTGTATTCAATGCTGTATTCATCTAGAGATAACTTCTTATGCAAATGCTTGATCCTATAATCTAGGAGTCAAGTCTTATCACTTAGTCTTCCTCATATCTGTAATGCCCCGCCTCGGGACAACATAGAATAGCCTAAAAAAATTGGTAATTTTTTTTTTTTTTTTTTCTAATTAAAGTGCGAACTAATGTTTCGCCTAACCGTTCTCCTTAAGTAATTAAATTTCTAATGATATAATTTTAACCAAATTGCTAAAACATTTGTTTTTATTTAATTTTATTTATTTAGCTCCTGATAAATTTCACACATTTAAAATAATAGATCTCATTGGAAAATTTCACCCACATGAGAAAATAACTACCCACCCTTATTTAAATTTCATCCCCCATTTAATCTGTTTATTTCCACAATATTTCCCATATCCAAAAGTGTGCTGGATTTATTTTGAGCCCTAGGATCATTCTACTATGGACCCTAGATTTGAAAATTCCACCCTAAAGTTTGCCCTAACTTCCTTACCTTTTTCTTTCTTATCATTTGAAAATTTCTTTCTTATCCTTTCATTTCTCCTTTCATATGTTTTGTTTGGTCTTTTGCAGGGGGAAGGAGCTATGGGATTTTATTGGGTTTGCATTGTATTATTGGCAGATTCAAACAATAAGGAAAATAAACATTCCTTTTTAAGTTTTTTTTTTTTTTTTTTTTTTGCGTAAAATCTGTATATCTATTTCTTTTGAAACAAACCCCAAAGGGGTCAGCCGCACTTGGGAGGGAGGCAGAGGATTTATAGTGAGGGGGTCGTGGCAGGGACAGTGGTGCCGGATGGGACAGCGTGGGGAGAAGTGGAAGAGGGAGGACGTGGGGGAAGTGTAGGAGGAAAGTGCAAGGTTTGGTGGTGGGGGGGGGGAGCACCCATGGAACAATGCAGGGGTTTCGGGGGGCAGCGAGATAGGGCCGCAGGGGCGGTGGAGGTTTTGTGTGGGGGGAAAACTCTAAGGCACGGGACAGGGGCAGTGGCCCGGCAGTATAGGGCTGCGGGGGGGGTTCGATCCCCCCGCCATTGTTTTTTTTTTTTTTTTAATTTTGTTTTAAATATTGTTTTATATACAATATATATATATATATGCTGTTATATATATATATATATATATATATATATATATATATATATATATAATTTGTTGTTATATCTATATATACATTTATTTATTTATTTTTATATTTCTGTTGTATCTTTTCACGCATGTGAATATCTATATATACATTTATTTATTTATTTTTATATTTCTGTTGTATCTTTTCACGCATGTGAATATATATATATATATATATATATATATATATATATATATATATATGTATATATAAACAACATATATAATATAGAATATATAAAATATAATACATATATATATAAATATATTTTAAGATTTAATTTGATAATCCCTTATATACCTATATTTTTTTTTGACAAAAATTAAGAAGACTACCACATTTCCAAGTACAATTTCTTTTGCATAAAATAATAATAATAAGAAAAAGATTTCTAAAACCATGTTGATATAAAAAGGAGATGTGCATTTTATAATTAAAAATAGTTTCTTCCAAAGTTAAAACAAGAACAACTTCTTATACCCAAGTAGAATTCATTTCAGATTTTCCAACAAAGATACCAACAATAATAACATCATTTCTTAGGGAGAATCTTACTTCCATCAAGCAATCTTCCTTTTCAAAATGACATTTAAATAATGCACATTAAAGAAATATAACCATTTTTACAAGACTCATTTTACAAGGATCTCAAGTTCATAATTACATCATAATTCAAATTGTTAAAGTACATAAGAGAAATGACATAACAAATCTCCCTTTTAAGATTGAAAGAAATCTTTTCACATGCCAATGGAAAACTAATCTTCCAAGCGACTCCAATTCTCAAGATGAAAACTTTTACATGCCAAAGAGCTATCTGAAAATAGCCACACCCAAGATGTTACAATGAAAGTAATGCTTCACAATAACTTGAGGAAATAAGGAGAGACCAAGATGCCACAATCCAACCATCTCCATGCTTGAGCTTCAACTAGAGTGACTTATAAGGAAACCAACAAGGAGAAAGAGCTTGTTTGCCACCCAACCATAGGCATCATCACAAGCCTCTCCCAAGGTTGGGATGCATGCTAGCCTCCTCCAAGCCCATGGGAAAGAGGTCAACCAACCAAAAATTGCACAAGATGGAGGGTGAACTAACATTGATACAAGCACACAAAAATGGGATAAATACAAAACAAGACTCCAAAATTTACAAGGAGGAGAACCCATGTTCTTCCTAAAAAGTGGGGAAGAGAGGAGAAAGTTCTCCAAAGTTATACATCAAATTGCTTGCACAAAGCAAAAAAAAAAATTCCATACCCTCCTTATTGCTCCTAAATTCAATCCACACCCTCCTTATTCCTCCACCCTTTCTCCAAGTCCTTCTTGGAAGGATTTTCAAACCCCAAAGGGTTTTCCTTACCAAGAATGGGGAAGGAGATTCAAGCCAAATGAATCAACTTCCCCACCTCAACCATTGAGGGGAAACACTAAGACCCTACAAGGCTTGTCCATCAAGCCTTGAGGATTTAGAGGGAAAATTCTATCTCTCTTCCCCCACACTCCAAAACTCCATCATGCCATATGATGGAGGGAGTAAAACAAACAACAACAACCAAATAACAAAACCATGTAATTTATCTAACAACTAAGATAAATGCAATACAAGCAAAAGACATAAGAGCCTACCTCAAGGAAAGCTCTCCAAAAAGCTCCCCAACTTCAAATTTCTCCACACCTTGTCTCAAGCCAATCTCAAGCTCCAAAATCCACAAGCATCCCAAGCAAGAAGTTTCCAAAAAAAGTCCCTCTCTTTTCCCATGAATGGGAATTTGAAGAGGAGTAAGCAAGAATCCTCACCAATGAGGGGGTGACATGTGTCACCCCTCTCCTTCATCAAGGTCAAAGATGCCAAAATAAAAGAGAGAAAGGGTAAATTTTTTTTTTTGCCCTCTTCTCCTGAATTCCCCTAAATGTTAGCAAGACAAAATTAGTGAAACTTTTCATAAGCACTCAAATCCACATCCCTTACATGGATGTGACCAAACAAGTGGTAAAAAGGGAGGGAAAACTCCCTCTAGCCTTGAAAATAAGCCCCCCTACCCATTAGGTAGGGTCCAAGGGCTCATTTTAATGTTAGGGGGACTCCCAAGCTACAAAGGGGTCCCCAAAAATGCCCAAAATAACCTAATTTCGGGTTTTGCATTTTTGGCACAAGGGTAGAGGGTGCGGGGACCACCCAAGGTTCTCACATGTGACCCTAAACCCTTGTGATTAAGTGGCCCATTAAACAAAATCAAAAATTTAAAGGAAAGTGGGATTATTAACTCCCAAGACAAGTTTACAACTCCACTAGTAACCCTAAACCAATTTAATAATTCAAAGCACAATACATTACAAAAATTGGGGGCACTCATAGTGTCCAAAATAATAATCTCCTATACTATGGCTTCACACAATGAACATGGCTAGGACTCAGCCCGTGGGCTACTTGTGCAAGATTGAGTAGCTGACCTGAATCCCACGTTCTCCTGTAAACTTGTCACCTGCACACTCATTGCACACATTAACCATACCTGTCCGATAAAATATAAAACAACAACACAGTAAGATATCAATAAGTTCTAAACTAGCTTAACATCCTACTGAAATCAAAATGTGAGAACGTGCATAATTATACTCAATATTCAAAAAGTTAGACAAGATGATAAAGTGACATATAACCATGGAATTCCACATGCAACAACTATCCATCAATATAATTGTGTTCCAAACACAACATCATATCCATTAGTATCCATGACATCATAAGAAAATGCAACAATATAGAAATTAAGCTAAATTGGTGCTATATGCCTAAATGTCCACACATGTCTAATAAGATCAAATATCTAAATATAATGTCCAAGATATAACCAATCACTTTCAAAACATGTCTATGAGAAAAGAAACAACAAGCTATTGAGATATAAAAAGTGTGGGCACTACAATATCTCTCTCTTATCTCTAAAGTCACTCTAACAAGCCTTTATTCTCTCCATACTCTCAATAGATATGTGAGTTATATAATAGTACAACTTCACATATTACAACAATATTATCGTACTCACAAATATTATATCTACATGAGTTGTAAATACAACTCATATTACAAACAATACCAACCCATAGTGAGCACTAAGTTAATTTTCTAACAAGTTCTTTATGAGAAGAGACAATTTCATTATTTCTCCCACTCATTATAACTGAGAATATATCTAGGTATCCATATTCAACCAACCTATCCATGATAAGTTCTCTTTCATCTTGCTATTGTGAATGATATTTTTGATCAACCAAATCTAAATCAATTGCAACTTCTTGATGCTTATAACTAATGTTCCTTGACCTATCTTCAATGTAGTATTCTATATGAGAATTTTTTTTTAATTTTTTTTTCAATGGTTATACAAAAAATCATACATAATATTCTCTTTCTCGATTAACTTTTCCATGTTTAAATTTTATTCGTATTTCATAAGCCAATTATCAACTGAAACTCATCGCTTAAGCTCAACCTTTTCACGGATACGTTATTTTTCCTCTTCGTTGTCATTCCACTTTGGGATTTTTATGAAATCATTTTTTTTTTGTTTCTTTCTCATAGTGGTAGAAAACACTATCATTTGTTGCTATATTCTCAAGGACAAAAGATGGATTCTCATACATTGGTTTCATTTGCATATTTAAGTTTGCACATGATTTAGGAAATAAGTCAGAATAATAAGAGGCTTCTTCAACTTGTAGAGGGCATGTAAAAAATGCCCTCGGTATAAATTCTGGATGAAGTTTGAGAATTTATTTGTGATGAGAATTGGAAACAATTTGGGAAAAAAACTAGTTTTACATCTCTTGGATGGCTAGATATTTATTAAAATATATAAACTCTTTAGAAAAATTTGCGACAAGGATTTTAATATCAACCAATAATATTTGTTCTATGAATTGTCTTCAGGGTTCTTGGGTTGTTTCTAGGATGATTTGAGGACTTGGGACATCTATAACTTAGGAAACATAGATGTTATAGGTATTGGAGTAAGCTTCCCTACTTATTTGAGTATACTATCAACAAAAAAATAACAAGATTATAATATTTAAGTAGGGTCCTTCCACCTAATGATTGGATCAATATTTCTTAATCAGATTCAAAATATATTAAATAGTGTATATAGGAAATAGCTAATCAGGGTTTGCAATAAAAATGAATTCTTTCCCATTTTATTTTGAATATTATTTCTTAAGTTATTTTGAATACTAACTTGAAGTTTGTAATATGCTCCATGAAAGCTATTTTGATTGTATATAGGTTCTCCATGAGTGATATAATGTACACATCCTTTTTGAACTGGTTATGAAAATCCTCTCCTGATCCATACCATGTTGTAACTAATTGAGAACAAAAAATACCTGATCCAATTCTTTGCTTTTATTGAAAGAGAATAAGAAAGAAGCTTGAGCACTACATCCTCTTCAATTACATGATGGATTCTACATAAGTTTTTTCATGAGGGGGTCACCTTGGTAAGGTGGTATATGATACATGTGATCACATGGGGGGTAAATTTATATTTATATTTACTACACCAATATATCAGTATAAATATGTATAGTTTTGTAAAAGGGGTCCCCAATAATCAAAGTATGTAGTGGTAAATCCAAAACATAAGGGGTAATATTTAGAGGCCTATGTTTGTATGTGTTTTGGACATTATTTTACTAAGTGAGCACCTATGGGTTTATAACATCATGGATATGGTCCATTAGGTCGAAAATGCCATCTCCAACGAATATATGAAGGGACTTCATAACTTTTTGTAGAATAACACAATGTTGAATTTTTTTGAAGGACCACCAAAAATCCCATGAAGAAAATGGAAAATATCTTTGAAATGTTGTAGAAATATAGTGGTTTTACAACTTGAGGAAACTAGAAAGAGGTTATTCTCAAAGAAAATATTGAAATCTTTAATAAGGAAGGACAAGGTCTTATTTACAAATGGATTTTGACTTCATAGAACTAGTCAAGTCACTAGGTGATAAGAATTTTTCTTAGGAAACATGTGATCAAGAGTGTCACCAAAATAACAAATATGAAAATAGTAAAGAGTTTTCTCTTAAGAGGATTTTTCTTACCAAAAAAAGACAAATATATTTATAACAAAAAGTATTTGCATCCTAATGAAATTTTATTAACGATAAAAGCATGAAAATATTATGTATCTCGTCCCACTAGGTGTGTCATAAATTGTTGAGGTATGAATATGTATATCTATGAATTTTCCTTCACATTCAGTTCAATAATGGGAACAATTCAAGTGTGACACTTGTACTTTGGAAACAAACCTCCAGAGAGAGTTGAATTTTTTTGTTAAATAACACTAATGCTATCACCACCTACACATTGTAATTATACTCTAATAACTTATCTAATCTAACTGTAGGGGGAAATGTGCAAAAAGGATTTGATATACCAAGATAGTTTGAGGCTATGTAGGTTCTTCCCTACCTGAAGATGAAAAAAAACACTCATGGACATGTAAAACAGTTGGAAACAAATGTGTAGGAAATAGTAATAACACAAGATGAGAGGAGATATAACAAAACTACAATATCTTATATTAATACTTGTATATACATAGTTATAGATTAGTCATACAAAGGATTGAATTTTTGACATAAACAAAGAATAGGTGAAGACAATAAGAAATAAAATGTGTCCCAAGTGGGTCCAAGATAAAGAACCAACCAAGCCTATTTAATGTAGAAGGAATATCTCTACTAATAAAACTTGTGAAGAGATAGAAAAGGAAAATAGAGAATGAGAAGAATTTAATTCAAGCCAATGCCACCCATATTTTATTACATAGATTTATATCTTAAATATTATTAATTCATAGGCGATCAATTCTACATTTATATACTTCCTCAAAAGAAATCAAATCCAAGATTTATTTTTTCCCCCTGTTATCCCAAATTTTGAGTTCTGCAATAAAATTGAGATACCTAATAATATTTTTTTGTCTTTGGGGACCTTAGAACTTTTTCACATTCTTGGAAAATCCAAATTTTAGCCCTCGAAGTATATTTTCTACGTAATTTTTAGGTTTAAGGATCAAAAAACATATTTGCATGTCATATGACATATGCTTCTCGAACCCCAAAACCTGAAACCTCCTTTGTGTCGAGTTTTCGGGACCTGTTGACTTGAAAACATGTCATGTTTTGTGCGGTCAATTTCCTGCCCTCGGGTCAATGCAATGAATTCCAATTCAGAGTTAGGTCCCACACATGTCATCCAACGTGTAACTAATGTGCATTGGGTTATATATAGTCAGATTTTCCATGTCATTTTCACCTGTACGAATTTAAATTTCATCTTGTGAACTTTCCTACAAGTTTTCTTTTTCTGATAGTCAAATTTCTTGGTGTTTTGAATGTTTTTCTCCATTTTTCTTCAATCGCATTTGGTTTTTAGGTATGTTCTATACTTCCCATGTTTCTTAGTAGGTTTTGAAGTTGATTTTGGACTTGTTCCCTTTCTCTATCTGTTTAACATGAGATGCTAGGGTTTTATTTATTTCTTTCTATTTTTTATTAGTTTGAGGGGTTTTCCCCAAAATATTGGTTCATTTTCATGATAAAAAAATAACTCTTACCTAAAGATCATGTTTTGACATCTAAGTGGGGTTTTCACCATGATAGTCATGTTTAAAACCCTGACATAAACAAGTCATGATTTTAAACTTGTCTACCATATGAAAAACCTGACTTGGTGTTTTGAAGTTCTTGAAAAATTGAAAATCCTTGAAATCTAACTCATTTTCTTTAAAATTTTTTAAGGTGCAAAACATGTTCCATTTTTTGATAGTGTGTCGGAAATCTCAAAGTGTAAAATGTCAAGGAAGTTCCAACAACGTGTCAGGTTTCACACAGTTTACATCAAGTCCAACTCTCCGATAGTGTGTTAGAAATATCAAGTTGCACAACATCATCAAGTTATTGAATAATGTGTTAGGATTTGCAAGTTTTTAAGCAAGGTTGCAACGTTGAAAAATACATTTTTTGGGGCTTTTTAGCTTGCATGACAAGGTGGAAGTTCTAGTTGTTTTTTTAAGTACATAGAGGATTTATTAGAAATTTTTTTCAAGATCATACTTTGATGTCTGAATCATGGAAGGGGAAATCAAAAGAAAAAATTTCTAGAGGGGAAAAGGAAATGAAGTATACATATCAAGGGGTTGTTCCCCCTTCCAACATTAACTCCAATGTTGATATTAGAGATAAAAAATTGGGACATGTGAATATGGAAGACTTTTAGAAAAGAATCAAATATCCATCGCAGACAACATGGACACAATGAATTTATGATAGTAGATTACCTCTCGCTGCGGCATTTCCCATCTCTGAATAGTGTTTAAAGTTCATTCTTGTAGCAACTTGTCACTACTATGCCAAATGCAAAGATGTGAAGAACTAATATGGAGAGTGGTCATCCACCGGGACATGGAATATTTCAAGGATATATTGAATTTGACTGATCTTAATGTATACTTAGATACTGATCTCAAGAAGGCTCAATATTGGGATGAAAATTCAACAAATTGTATCAAACATATTAATAAAAGTTATCTCTTGAAACCCAAGCCCGCAATCAACAAATTTCTGAAGACCTTGACTAGGAGTGATTTAATCCCTAAGATAAATGATATTATCACATGCATAAGTAGACTTTTTATCCTTCCTAAGGAAAAAGAGTTCCAAGGGTGGATGTACCAATTAATCATCATCATGAGGAAGAATGAGCAATTCTTCAGATTTTTTGAGTTCATCAATGACACCCTAGACAAGAAGTAGAAGGAAGTACATATGACAAGAAAATTCTATATGACATCATATGTCACATACACAACAAAGGGAAGGAGGATATACTTTGAGTTGAACACACAAGGGACTAGAAGTTTGGTTTATGTATACGAATTATTCCCCTAGTTGTCTCTAAAGTAAAGTTTAAGCCATTTCCAGAGGGTAAATGATGCCTTTTCTATAACATCATTTGCAAGTTAGATAAATATCTTTCCAAGTTCTAGTGTAATGATGTGGATTTGAATGTTGTATCTCATTCAAGGTATGTCTTCCTCCAATTCCCAACACTCACCTACATTCGAGTGGGATCATTTTAGGGTTCTCCATATCTGTTACCAAGGTTTCCGAGTGATAAAAGAATTTTGATGGAGTTCGTAAGGAAAATTTTGGACCTTCACAAGTTCCAACAAATAAAATATAAGGATTTAATTTACCAATATCAATTGGACAATACACTTGCACATCGATGATCAATGAAAAGAATATTTCTATCGAAATGCATGGGTGTGAATGTCAATCCTTTCCATCCAAGGACTAACTTCTATTATTAGGGATTACTAAGAAGCCTTAGAACCTTACAATTCAAGTCCCTAAGCTTAAGGATGTATGAATCAATTGTAAGGATGAGATAACCATAATAAGAAAGGATTACAACCAACTAACTCTAGATGAAGAAACTAAGTACAACCTCATATACATTCCTAAAGATGTAGTTGACAATGGGGATGTCTTAGATCAAATAAATGAGTTAATGAAAGTGGAGAGCTTGGGTTTTCCCCAAATCGATTGTTCAATCAAGGAGGTCACATCTATCAAGGATCGAGTTGCTCAAATCTTGATTCAAACCAATCATTCAATCTTTTCTAACAAAATTCATTAAAGGGATCCCAATTTCCCAAAATGAAAACTGACCACTACATCATAAGTTGGACCCTCCCCGGAACCCAAGGATAAAAGTGAAGTACCTAGGAAGAAGTTGAATTTTAGGTTTTCTAGTAGTGGAGGAAAGTCTCCTCCTTCTGCTCCATCCACCACCATTGTCAACATTAATTCTCCTTCTCCTTAGTGAGGAAAATAAAAATCAACCAACACCATGGCTGCCCAACATCTTCCAGTTTCCTCCCTCCTCATCACTCATGTGGTCCCTCCTGTGACCTTGGCCCCACATGTTTCACCTTCAGTCACTTCCCCTCCTCATGTGTCTTTTACTCCTCCTCCTCACTCTCCATCTCCTCCACCTTCTTCATCATTCCATATATCTTCTGTCATCACATGGTACCATCATATTTATTGCCCTTCTCCCTCATCTCCTTAATTTTATTTTCATACATTTATCCTCTTTCAACATGAGTTAGTATGACCTTGGGTTCTTCTAATAAAACCCCGTTTCCTTCACCATCTTCTTCCTTTTATTCAATTATTTCTTCTCCCCCTCCCTCTTAAACTATCACCATGGATATAGTCTCTACTCCTTCCCCCTTAGTATGCACATTGCCTACTCTTCCTGGTACTACACTCATAATCATAGATCCTATAGAAAAATTCATTCTTCTTCAGTCCCATTTTGGATAATAATCCAAACCCCCACACGAATCCTTTGATTTCAGTATGCTAACTCTCACCCCCTCTTGTGCATCTAAAAATCCCAAGAAACTATCTCACATCACCATTGATTCATTAGGAGAGGGGTTTCCTGAGATTTTCATGCTTGTTGTGGAAAAAAAGTAAGCAATATATCAATGATTTTGACTATCAAATAACCAAAGTAGCACTCATGAAAGTGCCTATAGAAGGAAGAAAACAATATTTCTAGGTGGTCGTGGATAATATATTCAAGAAACTCAAAGAAACAAGGGCCACAAAAGATAAACTAAAGAATAAAGTGGAGCAATTGACAACCATCCTCCTCAAGATCTGTAAACCAATTATGATCTCTTCTCTAGCTCCAGTCAATTTTGATACGTCATCCATATTAGAGGTAGAGAACATTGGGAAAAAAGGTTATAAAATGGATAGATAGATGTAAAGTATCTCAAGTTAAGGTAAAAGGTTGATCAAGAACTGTGTTGAGGTCCATAATGAAATTGCGAGAGAAAAATCAGCCATTAAAAGAATGAATAATGAGCTTGAAGAAGAATGCAACAATTAGGAGTTGAATCTCAAAGCCTTGAGTGAGCTCAAAAATATTGATGCTGATACCCTTTTTCAAGAAGGGATAATTGGAAAAAGGGAGAAGCATTTTGAATTTTACAAAGCTATTGAATTTTGGGTCAAGATCTTACAGGAGGCTAGAGGGAAGCTGTAGAAGGCTAGGGAAGAAGAAATCAATTCCACCACTGATATTGGTGATGAGTTTTCCAAATTTCCCTACCATGTCTTATATAAAGATTTGAACATGCTTCCCATAGATGACATCTTCAAATAAATCAAAGATCTGGTTGAAAAGGATTCCATGGAAGGGAGTGATTTTGACTTAAAATCAATTTCCAAACTGATCTTATATCAAAATGTTTTAAGAAATATTTCCAAAATCATCAGAAGAATATAGAAGCCTCATGGAAGATTGATCAATGTTCGTGAAACACGTGATATTATGAATCAATACTCATGTGGGCATGAAGACATAAATACAAGATATGATTCAAAATTTCCACGTGTATTGCAACAAGGAAGTTGAGTGAAAAACCAATAAGGAAAAGTATGATTGAGGAGTCATAGTGTTTTTCCATTTTAGCATCAAGCATGTAAATTTTTGAGATGTCAAGACATCATTTGGATTAACAAGTTGACTTGGTCATTTTTTGTAAGAACCAGTCAAGAGAGATTTAATTTGTATTTCCTATTGGTTGTCAGAGAAAATTGACTAAGTATTAGTGGAGCGTAGAGGCTTACGTGAAAGGGTGTGTATGCGGAGGAATATAGTGGTGCATAAGGTGTGCATACAATAGTGAAGCAGGATAATGCACAAGGCTGCACACATGCATGCATAAGGTCAGTGACTTAGCCAATTTTCCAAGAAGGCTAAAATTAAGAAAGAAAAGTTGGAGTTTTGCTCAGGCAAGGTATGAAAATAGACAAAAGAGAAATGACTTGGCTTCTAACAAAGGGCTATAATTGGGAAAAGCACGTGTGGATCAGAAGACAAATAAGACACATGAAGAAGTCTAATAATAGGATTAAAACATGTAATATATTTATCTTAGTCTATTATTAACACAAAGTAAAAAGTATGCAAGCTATTGTAAGTATGCCTTTTTTTAGGAAGGGTGCATGTAGGCGGTGAAGGGAAATTACCCACTGAGTATAAATATATGGTATGCGTATTTTTCTAGAGGCTTACATAGTGAGTGCAAATAAAGAGTGGATTCTGGTCAGAGCTAAGATTCAACAATCTAGGTTTTGAAGTATGCAGGAGTGTGCATGGTCCAACGCATGGATGTACTGGGTATGGGTATTAGTGTAATAAGATTATCTATTATGCATTTGATTATGGTTTGTAATGGATAACTATGTTTGGATTGCTAAGTTGACTAGATTTGAGCATGTAATTACGAGATCTAGATAGTGTTGGTTTTTCTCTAGGTTGATTGATTTTCCTTCTTATATGTGTTTTCATCTATTTGTGATATGATGTATCTCTTGATTGAATGGTTAAAAAACATGGATGTTAACATATTGATAAAAATAATAAAGGAGGGGACCTAGTGGCTGCAAATGCTTCGGGTGAGCTTCCATACTTGTATGGATGAGGTGCCAACGTGCATAACTCTGGTTGGGTAAAACAAGACTACACCTATTTTTAAACTATAATCCGAATTCCCTTTTTCTCTCTTTCATTATCTCTATAAATGTAAAATGCTGAGGCATTTGAAGGGGAGATAGGTTTTGGACAAAGAAAGAAGGATAGAATTGTAAAGAGAAGAAAAACTGTGTTTTCAATCTTTTTCTATAAGGAATAAAAAAAGACACATTAAAAGTGTTGAATGTTATCTCTTTCCTTAATGTATTGTTCTTAAGTTTAATGCATTATATTATTATTTAAATTCCAATTCATTTCTCATAATATCTCAATCAAAGTTTATTATTGTTTTATCTCATGTTAGTATCTCAGATCTATGTTTGCTAAGGAAAAAACACGTTTCCACTTTCCTTTCTTTCCGCTTCTAATTTCTACTTTCACTTATAAAAACCTTCATCCATTCTCAATCTATTTTCATTCTGTAAGAAATAAATCTACTAGGATGAGACCTCACCCCCAATTCTATATTAGTGTAAATATTGTGAATATTCTTTGGTGTCACTAGAATAATAATAAAAAGGGTGCCTCCCCTTTATTTAAGGAGGGATTTTTTCCTGCATGCTATGGTTGAACTTCTTCTTTTTCCCCTAGAAAATTATCCAACCAATAGTTTTTTAGTGAATCCACAGGGGAATACGGATATGTGAAAAATAATATTTATCCCACCTTTTGTATGATCCATAATTAATATGCTCTAAGGTTTGTTTCCTTAGTCAAACTGATAGGAATTTTTTTCACTCGATGTAGTTGAGAACGAGGAATAGTGGATCCTACATTCAAGTTATTGTAACAACATAACTTCAACCTCGCTCCTAAAATATGTTCCTCTAGGAATTCTAATAGTTCATCACCTATAGACTGAAGTCATACCATACAAGAGGAAGGCACACCTACTACTTGCAAAGATTTTTTTCTAAGTGGAACTCATATTCCTATGCACACATCTTTTCAAACAATGGTTGTGCCACCTCCACCTCCAATACCTTGGAGACCAACTATCAGACCTCTTGTATTGGATCAGCCTCTGCATCATTTTCCACATGGCTCATGAAAAAACTTCCCAAAGTTTAGTGGTGATGGAAAGCAACACCCTGATGAACACATAGCTGCATTATTTATGGCTTGTGGAATTATGTGTGTTTCTCATGAGGGTGTGTTTGTTTTCCTATTCATCACAACTCTCCAAGGCACTACTATTGAATGGTTCTACCATTTACCCCCATGGTTCCATAAATAATTAGGCTACCATGAGAATAAGGTTTGAAGCCAGATTCAATCCAATAAAATATGCTCATGCATTACTGGATCAAATCAGTTAGATGAATAAATAACCACATGATCCTATACATGATTTTGTTATAAAGTTCATAAAATTGATTCATAATATTCTAGAGTGTTCTACCCCTACTCCTGAAAATAAAAAGTGTTTCTTTGTTAACGGTCAACTACATAAAGTTGGCTTATTATTAAGGAGGTCAAATATTCCTAATCTATACACCACATAATAAAAAAATAACAATATTGATGATGATCTTATCATGGATGAAAAAATAAGGAGAGATTCTCCTAAGTCCAAAAATTAGAGTACGTCTCAAAATTCTATTGATTATATGATCCAGAGATTGGCTAATGATTTGTTGGCTTTGAAAAAACAAAGTCTCAGAATGTACCTAATACTCCTTACCAAGATATTCCAAGGAGGAATTTCAATAACAATAATCTTCCCATGAGAGATAGGAACCAGCTACCAGCTTCTCATCCAAGGTTACCTATTGAAGCTTCCCCTGTCAACACTACTATTAAGGTGGTTAACGAAAGATAAGAGACACTCAAACATGTGAATATGACAGATGAATATTTTTATGAAGATGCTAGTATCGTTGAAGAATACTATGACAAAGGGGATAGCGAATCTATTATCAGGTGCCTGGAATATGAAGGATATGATTATGATGATGTAGTAAAAAACATGAATATCCAATCCTTTTCTATTTTTTACCTATTCACAAAACCAAAGGAAAGAAGTGGAGAAACCAAAATAAAAGGCCAAAGAGAAAGAAAACCTAATGGTCATTCATAATGTTGTTAAAAGAGGTATTCCTTTTCTCATTCAATCAAAAGAGAAACCTCTTGTAAAGAAGGATACTCCCACTTCTAATCCCTCTTCTTCTACCAATCCTAAGGCCAATACCTCTCATATGAAAGTAAGTAATGAAGGATACAAACCTTCACTAGCTCCCTCTTATACAAATTTTGACATTATCAATGATGCTAAAAAATAATATTGAGATGTTAGAAGTAGATTACCTTCGGTCTAATCCTGAGCAATTCAAAATATTGACTTGAATAATTAAAATAAAATATTTTTTTACCTCCCCTACTTCCTCCAAGGGAATCCTGCCCAACCCCATGTATTCCATGTCTTAGAATTATCTGGCTTCAACCTTTTTATTAGGGAAAATTAAGCCATTTTATTTATCATTGTTTATCAATGGTTTTAAGCTCAACAATTTCATCATAGATTCAAGATCACCAAATAACATCATGCCCACCAAGGTAGATCATGCCTTGGGGATCACTATTTGAAAAATCTTTGGGAATTTATACTCAATGGAAGTAAGTTCCATTGATACGAAAAATCAAGGATGCTTAATTCATGTTTGTTGCATTTCTTGAGAATAGGGTCAAGATGATGATCTTGGCTGAAAATATTCTAGTTGGTTATGGAATATTGTTGGAAATATTTTTTTGTAGAGATGTAGGAGGAGAAATTCATATGGAGTAGTCAAAAGCATGGATTCTGGTTTTATGGATTAATGTGCATGCTTGAATCTGAAGTTCAAGAAAAATATCTTGTCACCAAATCAGATGATCCCAAGGAACATATTATTTTCAAAGATGTTGGTTTAGGTACATATTTCATGGCTTCATATAATTTTTTTTCTTCTACATCCATCACGAAAGGAGATTGTAATGAAGTATAGACTTTAGAATTTGATGGTATCTATCCAACTTCCTGATTTATAGCTAGTGTAGTTCTTATATCTCTTGACCAAGAGATTATTCCATTCTTTTTCAAACTACAGTTTGACAACACTAATAACACATTTGAACGTGAGGATTTGCTATTGGATTTAAGGATGGAAAAAGAAAAAGGAATTAACAATATAAAGTCCCAAGGGGATGATAAACTCATTTTGAGCCAGGTTAATAATGTATATCATATGAAGAATGATTGCTTGAAGTGTTGCATGAACATGGTTTGGGACTACATTGTGGATTTTGAAGCATTTTCTATCACGGTCGCGTTAAGAGAACACAATGATAAAGATGATTCTATCACCGTGTCTTCTTTGTTGCTTTTTCCTAATCCAAAATTCAAAGAAGAAAAGTACACAATTGAAATATTATATTGCCCAAGTGTCCCTGATAACATATCCAATTAGAAGGTTTTTAATTATGATCAACATATCATTACTTTTCTTGAAAAGTATGACAACTTCAATGAGAGGTATTTTGAAGGTTATGAATCTACTTTTCATGAATCTTTCTCCGATTCATTCCAAGGAGATAATGATGTAGAGGTCCTCCAAATCAAAGGGAAAAAAATCCATTAAGTATTAGTGCCTATAGAAGGGATTATTTGACAACTTGGCCACTTCATTCATTAAAAGTAGCAGGCTAAATCTAATTTTTTTGTTGAAGTTAAACAAGAAAATTTGAGATATGTAGAGTAAACTATTGGGGTTAGTACACCAGTTGTACAGACAATATATCATATCTAAGCATACATGTAAATATTCTACTAGAAGAAATATATAAAAACAAGAGATATAAATCAACATCAAATTTAACGTGGTTCATCGAGTGTGGGCTACGTTGACCAGGAAACAAACCAATCTATTATCCAAAGCTTTGATAAGATATAAAATTGAATATTTAAAATCTTCCACATCTCTCAGATGTACAATACTTTCTTTCTCTCAAGTTTTTGCTTCCCCTCCAAGAATTCTCTCTCTCACCAAATTTTGCAAGTTCTTCTTAAATCTTGTTAAATATTACTTCTAATCCCTAGATTTCATGCTTATATAGGCATTTATAAACTTAGGGAACTTATCCATGTAATTACAATCAATAGATATACTTTAATGCTAAAAATAGATCTAATTCCCGAGAGTTAATTAAAACATTCCCGCACAGATAACCGATGTCGGTTCCTCCTTTCTTGACCACTGTCGGTCCTAGGTGGTTGATGCTGGTCCCTCCTAATGGATGATGGTTATTGTGTTTTCTATAAAGTTTTTACATTACATGCTAATCTAAAGTAATTGAGCTCCACAACTGAAAAATCTCCCACTTGGAGATTAATTACTGCACCATACCTGTACAACGTCATTCTTGGATCCTTCCTTAGCTTTGTTTCTTCCTCTTCAAGTCTTAAAATCAAAGACCAATAGAAGTGGAGTGTATCTCCAACTTCTCCTTTGCTAATGGCTTCATTAGCATATCCACAGGGTTCTTGCTTGTATGAATATTTTCCCAGATTCAACTATCCATCCGGCAATACCTGTTGTATAAAGTGATACCTCAACTAAATGTGTTTTGTTCTCAAATGAAACACTGAGTTATTTTCCAAATGAATTGCAATATGACTGTCATTAAATAGTTTACAATAATCTTGCTCTTTTTCGAACTCTTCCATGAACCTACTCATCCATATCATCTCCTTTCTAGCCTATGTAGCTGCACCATACTTTTCCTCTGTAGTAGAAAAAAGCCACAACCTTCTAAAATCTTGAAATCCAGATAACTGCCATCCCACCTATTGTGAAAAATATATCCAGTAGTGCTACTTGTACCATCCATATCTCCAACCATATCCAAGTCAATATATCCACACAATGAAATATCCAAACCTCCATATCATAACTGCATGCTAGATGTCCCTTTCAAATACCTGAGTATCCATTAGATTGCTTTCCAATGCACTTTACCTGGATTGGCCATATATCTACTCACAACTCCCACTTCATGTGCAATGTTTGGTCTGGTACAAACCATAGCATACATGAGACTCCCAACTGCTGAAGCATATGGCACTCATGTCATAATTTGACCTCCTCATGTGATGATGGACACTGATATTTGCTTAATTTTAAGTTTCCAGCCATAAGTGTACTAACAGGTTTTGAATTTTGCATCTTGAAACCTTTCTAACACCCTGTAGATATAATCTTCCTGAGACATATACAATTTCTTGTATTTCTTGTCTCTATGTATTTTCATATCAAGGATTATTTTTACAGCTCCTAAATCCTTCATAGTAAATGTGTGAGCTATCTTTCTCTTAAGCTAACTAACGTCCTACATATTAGATCCTGTAATAAGCATATCATCCACATAAAATAACAAAATAATATAGCTCCCATTTTCAAGCTTCTTGAAATAAACACAATGGTTAGATTCACATCTCAAGTAACCATGCTCATGCATAAAACTATCAAACCTCATGTACCATTGCCTTGGATCTTGCTTGAGCCCATATAGGCTCTTTTTCAACATGCACACTAATTTTTCCTTACCCTTGACTTCATACCCAAGTGACTGCTACATATAAATCTCTTCATCCAAATCACCACGAAGGAAAGCCATCTTCACATCTAGTTTCTCTAAATGCAAATCTTCTACTACAACTAAACTCAATACAGTACGAATAGAAGTCATTTTAACAACAAGAGAAAATATTTCACCAAAGTCAATACCTTCTTTTTGTGCAAATCCTTTTACTACAAGCCTTTCCTTGTACCTTTTCTTTCCACCCTCTTCTTCCTTAATCATGTAAACCCACTTGTTCTACAATGTCCTCTTAACTACTAACAACTTAACCAAATCCTAAGTTTGGTTATGTTATAAGGAGTCCATAACCTCATCCATGCCATGCTCCCACTGGACATGGGTATTATCCTGCATTGCTTCTTCAAAAAATTTTGGTTCACCATCATCAGTCAATAATAAATAAAATAGAGAAGGTGTAAATATTTCTTGAGGTTTACTTACCCTTTTATGACTTTCTCACAGGATTTTGGAGTACCGAAGGCTCAATATGGACCTCCTGGACATTTGTATCCAAATCTGACAGTGACCGACATCAATCACCTATAGCCGATGTCAATTCTTCTGACTGGTGCTAGTTTGGATCTTCTATAACTGATACCGATTATGATGACCGATGCCAGTCAGGGGTAAAATGACACCAGTTACTGTGTAATCATGTAGGTATTACTTTTAAATCTAAGAGTTCATTTTCATGCATAAAATTCTCAACTAGATTATCCTTGGGTATCAAAATTTGATTCCTATACATTCTCTTTTCATTCCATTCAACATCACAACTCCTAATAATTTTAGAATTCTCTAAATCCTAAAAATGGAATCCGAAATCACCAGATCCATAACCAATGAAAGTGCATCTCTTGGATTTTGCATCCAACTTTTTCCCATTTTCCTTATCAACATGCACCAAAACTTCTGAACCAAAAAATTTAAGAAAATAAAGATCTACCTCTTTTCTGGTACAAGCTTCCTCTAGTATTCCTCCATTTAGTGAACTTGAAGGCCCATAGTTAATCAAATAAACCATTGTATCAACTGCTTCCGCAAAAAACTGGAAGGGAAGTCCAGAATGTATCCTCATACTTATAGCATGTTCCCTGATTGTCCTATTCATTCTTTCTACAACACCATTCTACCGTGGTGTTCTTAGAACCATTATTTCTCTATTTATCCCATGCACTGAACAATAATCATTGAAAAGCCTTGCTACAATATTCACCACCATTTTCAGATCTAAGGACACTTTAACTTTGAATTTGATTCATTCTCAACAAGGGCTTTCCATATTTTAAAAGTCTCAAAAACATTAGATTTACGTTTAATACAATAAACCCATACCTTTTTTGTAGCATCATCAATGAAAGTAACATAATACTGGGATCCTCCATGAGAAGCTACCTGAGGTGGTCCCCACATATTTGAGTATACAAGATCCAATTTTTTCTCCTTCTTCGTTTCCCCAAATTTGAGAAATTTCACTCTCTTTTTCTTTCCAAAGACACAATGCTCACATAAATAAAGATATAAATCTTTCAAATATGATAACTTACCCTTAGCCTTTAAGATCTGCATTCCTTTTAGACTCATATGGTCCAACTAGTTATGCCACATACATGCATTAGAATCTGAAGTAGATAATGCAAAAAAGAAATCAGTAACACATGTAGATAAATATAATGTTCCTACCTTCTTACCTCTTGCCACAAAAAAATCACCCTTGGTGACTTTCCAAGAGTCTCCTGTAAAAGTATCCATGAAACCAAGTTCTCCTAGTTGCCCTGAAGAAATAAGATTCCTCCCTAGGCTTGACACATGCCTCACATCTTTCAATGCCCATGCATTTCCATTCTACAATTTTAGAGGAACTTCCCCTTTACTAGTAATACTGTAAGGTTCATCATCACCCAAATAAACATGCCCAAAATTACCCTGGACATAATTTATGAAATAACCCTTATTAGGGGTTGCATGGAAAGAATCTCCTGAATCTAAAACCCATGATTCAATTCTATTATCTAAAGAAAGAATAATAGCATCTTGCATTACCTCTGATGCAGCAAGATTTACTTCTTTACGTTTGTTCTAGTTGTTGGTTCTTTTTATTCTTTGACCAACAATCTATCTTTGCATGTCCTTTTCTTTCCACATTTCCAGCAAGTAATCCCCTTACCTATGGATTTATATCTGTCTATCCCTTGACTTTGATTTCCCATTATTATTACTCTTGGATCTCTCCTTCTACCTGCCCCTTCTTTCTACATTTAAAGCATTCCCAGATGATGATTTCTTTGTACTATTCCTACGAATTTTCTTCATTCAAGATTATATTAACCACATCATCAAACTTCAAAATAGTATTAGCAGATGTTGTATTACTAAAAACCATTACCAAGTTATCCCAACTATCAATCAAAGAACATAAGAATAAAAGTGATTTCACTTCATCATCAAATGGTATATCAACAAATTTTAACTGATTTACAATAGATATGAAATCATTCAATTGACTAGATGAAGATCCAACTTCATGCATCTTAGAACTAAATAGTTTCTCCATCAAATAAACTTTATTTCAAGCAATAGGTTTTTCATATAAATTAGTAAGATATTTCATTAACTCTACCATAGAAGTCACTTCTGTAATATTGGAAGCCACGGATGCTACCAGGCTCAATCTTATAGATCCCAAAGCCTTCCTGTCAAGAATATTTCATTCTTCATCAGTCATCTTCATAGGTCTAGACTTCTCATCCAACGTTAAATACAAATCTCTTTGATACAGATAATCCTCAATTTGACATCTTCCATAATTGATAATTTCAGCCATCAAACTTTCTCTACCTTGTATTTTTTTTCTTCTAGCCATTGTTGTAGCTCCCACTCAATCAGAAAACCCTCTATGAGTAAATATGTCAACGCACAAAACCCTCAAACAAATTTCTGATACCAGTTGTTGGGGTTAGCACATCTAGTTGTACAAACAATATATCAGATCTAACCATACATGTAAATAAAAGTCAGATATTCTACCAGAAGAAATATATAAAACAAGAGATATAAATCAACACTAGATTTAACGTGGTTCAACCTAGTGTGGGCTACGTCCACCAAGAAACAAGCCAGTCTATTATCCAAAGTTTTGACAAGATATACAATTGAAGATTTACAATCTTCCACACCTCTCAAATGTACAATAATTTCTTTCTCTCAAGCTTTTGCTTCTCCTCCAAGAATTCTCTCTCTCACCAACTTTTAAATTTTTTTCTTAATTCTTTTTAATTATCTACATCTAAACCCTAGCTTTCATGCTTATATAGGCGTTTATATACTTAAGGCACTTAGCCATGCAATTACAATCAATAGATATACTTTAATGCTAAAAATAGATCTAATTCCCGAGATTTAATTTAAAACACTCATGCACAGGTAACCGATGTCGGTTTTCCCTAACCTATTTCGGTTCCTCCTTTCCTGACCGATGTCGATCCTAGGTGAATCGATGCTCAATCCCTCCTAATCGATGATGGTTACTGTGTTTTCCAACAAGTTTTAAATTGCATGCTAATATGAATTAATTGAGCTCCACAACTCAACACAAACAAGGATTGTGAATATCAGAAAATACTACTTTCGAGAATAAAAAAAAGTGTTTATTTCATTATTAAAAAATACATGGATGTTTTGGCTTGTTCATATGTAAATCTAAAGTCTTTCAAGCCAAAATAGGTTCAGCACAAAATTCCTCTCAAGTCTGATGCTCAACCCTAGAAAAAATAAAATGTCATTACAACCCAAAGATCTCTAACATGATTTTGGATGAAATCCAAAAGATGTTGGATGCAAGGATCATATTTCATGTTCACCATTCTACGTGGGTCAATAACATTATCTCAGTGTGGAAGAATTGAGAAATTAGTATTTGTGTAGACTTCCACAATCTCAACTAGGATTCGCTTAAAGACAACTACTCTTTTCCTATTACGGATCATGTCTTAAAAATAGTGAATGGTTATGAAATAATTTCTATGTTGGATGGTTTTTCAAGATACAATTAGATCAAAGTAACTACTAAATATCAGTACAAGATAGCCTTCACTACTCTTTGGGGTACTTTTGCATACCAAAGGATGTCATTTGAGTTGATCAACACAAGAGCCAATTTTCAAAGAGTGGTGGACATGGCCTTCCAGGAATTGCTGGGAAATATCATTTTGTTGTGTTTGGATGATCTAAGATAAAATGAGATTGTTTTGATCACTTGGAGCAGGTTCTATAAGGTTTCGACAACATGGGATTTCTGTAAATCCTTAGAAATCCATGTTTGGGGTCACAAAAGGTAAGTTGCTGGGACATATTGTGACTAAAGAAGGAATAAAAATTGGATATGAACAATTACAAACTATACAAAGTTTCACTCTTCTTGCTAGTAAAATCAACATGCATTCGTTCTTAAAAAAATTTAATTTTATGAGAATATTCATTATAGATTTTACTGACAAGACTCGACACATTATGGATATGATGAAGGGTAAGGTTCCATTTCAATGGAATGCTAGTGAGAAGGATTACTTTAATGAGATCAAGGAATCCATTGATCAAGACCCTATCCTGATATGTCCCACTTTTCAGAAGGATTTCATCATGTACAACTATGCCTTTTCCCATACTGTGTCTACCATCTTGGTCCGAAAGAATGATGGAGTTGAGTCTCCCATTAATTTTATGAAATTTCCCTTGACAGATCAAGCATTAAAAAAGTCACAGATCAATAAATGCACTTACATGATGGTCTACAAAGTGAAACATTTTAGGTATTACATCCTGAACTCACACATTGGTCCTAATTCATGATACTACAGTCAAGCCCATTCTAACTCAAGAAGAGATAAGAAATCAAAGAGGTAACTGAATCGTAAAAGTACAAGAGTATGATTTATAGATCAAACCTACTAAAATTTTACATGGGAGAGGTTTCTATCAACTCATTGTTGAGAAAAACCTAGTGGAAGAAGCAAATATTATAGGAGATGATGGGGAAGAAAGGCCCATGGTGATGTTCGTGAGCACAACAGATGAATGGTATTCAAATATAATGTATTTCCTCAATTATGGAGAATTTCCTGAGAATTTGAAATCAAAATAAAAAATTATTTTAAATACGAGATCAACTAAGTACGTGCTTTGGGACAATGGCCTATACAAGAGAGGAATTGACGAAGTTTTTCTTCTTTGCGTGGATAAATATAAGAAATGAAAGATTTTATAAGCTTACCATAAGTTGGCTTACAGAGGTCATTTTTTGGCATATGTTTCCACTCATAATATACTATGATAAGGTATTATTGGCCCACCTTATTCCAAGATGCAGCGACATGGCTGGAAAAATGTAAATCTTTCCAAAATTCACTGGTCATCCTAAAATTGGTAGCACTTTTGCTCAGGACAATGGTGATATGAACCTTTTAAATAATTAGGGAATTGAATTTATCGATGCATTGAATCCTCTTTATAGTGTTGGACATTGTTATGTCCTAATAACAACTAATTGCTTCACCAAGTGGGTAGAATATATTCTTATGAAGCACGCTACCTCTGAAGTTGTTTACAACTTCACCAAGGAGAACATTATAGTAAGGTTTGGCATTCCTCATAAGATTATATCCAACAATGATTCAAATTTATCATCTTATAAGCTCACTGAGTTTTGTTATGGCTATGATATCACCTTGGCTCATGTATTTGATTACCACCCTCAAGGAAATGGTTAGGTAGAATCAAACAACAAAAAATTTGGTGACTATAATCAAGAATCTTGTTGATGATAATCAAAGGATATGGAACAAGGAATTACATGATGCATTGTGGGTGGACCAAATCACCCCTAAAAGGGCCATAGGAATGTCTCCCGTTAAATTTATTTATGGTATTGATGCTGATATTTTGATATATTTAGAGTTTCCATATCTAAAGTTGGCTAAATTAATTGAAGATGATACATTTCGAAACTCTATTGAGAAGAGAGTCATGTACTTGGAAGAGTTGGAGAAGAAGAGATCCAAGGTGATTGATAGGACCACAAAGCACTAGAGAAAGTAAAAAATTTCTTTGACAAGAAGGCCAAACAATGGGATTTTCAAGCTGGTGACTTGGTCCTTTTATTGGACAAAAGAAGAGAGCTAAAGGGAATAAATGGAAAATTTGACTCTTTATGGAGAGGACCTTTTAAGATACGCCTCTTGTGTAGAGAAAATAGTTTCTATCTATCCTACATGAATGGAAAAAATATCCCATTTCCCCATTTCCCTTTTGTTATGAGTTTCCCTTTTCATTTGGTGTGTGTTTAATTTGTTTACTTTTGGTCTTTAAATTTTCTTTTGTGTTTTTTTTTTTTTTCTGTTTTTTCACATATTTTTATTCCTATTCTCTTAAAATCCATGGCCTAATGGATAGGAACTTGTAAAATATGGGATTAGATTCCTTTGAGGTTTCATAACCCAAAATAAGTCCCCAATCAGATCCAATTATTATCCCAATTTGTGAGTTCTGAGATAAAATTGAGATAACCAATCAAATTTTTCATCTATGGGAACCTTAGAATTTTTTCACCTTCTTGGAAAATCCAAAATTTATCCTCAAATTATCTTTTCTAAGTAATTTTTAAGTTTTGGGATTAACAAGCATATTTTCATGTCATATGTCATATACTTCCCAAACCCCAATACTCGATACACTAGAGTATTTCGGGTTTTGGGTTTTCAAAGCATTAGAACATTTACACGATAAAAACATGCTTCATGTTCGATGTTTAATGAACCCAAAATCTGAAAAAATTGTAGTATATCAGGTTTCAAACTTTTTATGCATTGGAACACCCCCAGGGTCTTTGCATGTCATTTGGTATGCTTCTTTCGAATCCAAATCCCGAATGTCCTTTGTGTAAGGGTTTTTGGACCCATCGACAATAAAATATGTCATGTTTTTTGCAATCAATTTCCATCCCCTGGGTCAACGAAATAAATTCTAGGTCAGAGTTAGATCCCACATGTGTAATTAATGTACTTTAGGTTATATATAATCATATTTTTGACATCATTCGCACATGTACAAATTTGAATTTCACCTCGTGAAATTGCTTACAGATACCCTTCTTTAGAAAATTGAATTTCTTGGTGTTTTGAATGTTTTTCTCCATTTTTATTCAATCCCATTTGGTTTTCAGGTATGTTCTATATTTCCCATGTGTTTTAATGACTTTTGAAGTTAATTTTGGACTTGTTCCCTTTCTATGTCTATTTGAAATGATTTTTTATTGTTTCTACTTTATTTATTTATATTTTTGTTAGTTTTAGGGTATTTCCCCCAAATGTTGATTCATTGTCATAATAAGAAAAATAAATCTTACTATAAAGATCATGTTTTGACATCTAAGTGGGGTTTTTCACCATGATAATCATGTTTAACACCTTGACATAAATAGGTTAGGATTTTGAACCTTGAAAATACCAACTTGGTGTTTTGATGTTCTTAAAAACTTGACAAGCCTTGAAATATCACTTATTTGTTTTGGAATTTTAAGGTGTGGAATAGGTGCCATTTTATGATAGCAAGTCGGAAATCTTGAATTGTCAAATTTCAAGAAAGTTACGATAGTGTGTTTGGTTTCAAATGGTGTACATAAAGTATAACTCTTCAACAATGTGTTAGAAATCTCAAGGTGCATAACATCATCAAGTTCACAAATAGTGTATAAGAATTTTTAAGGCGTTAAGAAAGGTCATAACCCTGATAAAGGATTTTTTTGGGATTTTCAGGTTATAGGACAAGGTGGAAGTTATAGTTGATTTTTCTGATTATTTAGAGGAGTTATTGATTTTTTTTTTAAGTTCATCCTTTGATGTCTGAATTAGGGAAAAGAAAAATCAAAATAGACATGTCAAGAGGGGAAAAGGATATGAAGTATAAATATCAAGGGGTTGTTCCCCCTTCCAACATTGACTCCAGTGTAGATATCAAAGATACAAAATTATAACATGTGGACATGAAGGCTTCTGGGATAGAATCAAATATCCCTCAAAGACAACATGGATGCAATGTATTTACGATAAAATATTGCCTCTCACTGTGGCCTTTCCCATCTCCGTATAGTTTCTAAAGTTCATTCTTGTAGTAGTGAGTAACTATTGTGCTAAATCTAGATTGGTGAAGAACCGAAATGGAGAAGTGGTGATCAGTCTAGACACAAAATATTTTGAGGATCTCCTCAAGTTTCTTGATCTCAATGTATACATAGATACTAATATCAAGAAGGTTCAACATGATTGGGATGAAAATACAACATATCACATTAGGCATATTAATAAAAATTCTCTCTTAAAACCCAAGCCTATAATCAATATATTTTCAAATACCTTTCGTAGGGGTTATTTCATCCCCATGATAAATGTTATTGTACCTTTCATAGTGTACAAATCCTGATATTATCACACTTCCTGAGGAGAAAGAGTTCCAAGGGTAGATGTACCAATTCTTCACCATCATGATAAATTATTTAGGTGAGGTGAGTTCATCCGTGAAAACCTAGACAAACAATTTGTTGTCATGTAAACGCGTAACATGCAAAATTCAAACTTTCAAGCATGAAAACTAGACCCAAATGTGAAAATTTGCTCCTGAGTCTTCCTGAACCCCTCTCAAATCAATTTTCCTTCTATATCATGCTCATCATGACCTTTTAGGTCCCCCTCATGTGTTGAACAATCCTACCCTAGTGTTTTAAACGAGATAATAAGGTCATTCATCTCATACACTAAAGTGCTTCTAACTGATAGTTCTCTGATAAGCTTGGAAAGGCTAATTTTGGCCTTTTTAGGATTGACGCACATCCTATGTGAAGGATATATCATCTAGAGGTGTTATTGAAGAGATATGAATTTGAACAAGTTGTAATTTATTCAGGAAAGTTTAGGTAAGATTTGGAGGTTTAGGGACAATCTGTATAATAACGAGTTTCCAAGGTGCAAGGAGTGTATAGATAAAATTGTATCCTAGACTTATGATTCTTGGATCTTCATAAGGAGTTAGGATTCATTAAAAATATAGATAAATTATCTTCCTGTTGGAAGCTACACATTTTTTACAAGAAATTCTTAATTCTCATGGAAACTTAATCTGTGCAGACACACCCTGATATCCTGAGGAAAATGGATCCATTTTAGGAAGTTTTAGAAATAATTTAAGGTTTGGAACCATCCCATTGTTATTTAAATTGTCTTAGGAGTAAAAATTATACAAGGTTTCATGGGAAAAGTTTTGATTTAATAAAAACTAAATTCAATCTAATTTCAGAGTAACTAATATGATACAATACAATAAAGTACAAATGCTAAGCACTCTAATGATGTAACTTTGTAAGAAAATAGGAGAGATACAAGAACTAGATGATTTAGATTTAATTTGGAATAAATATGAACTTGGAATACTGATGAAAAATTTGGGAAGGGTGTCGTAAATGATTAGTATTAATTATGTAATTCACAGACAGAGATGAACACAGCCACCTAGGATAGGATAAGGGCGCTTGCACACCAGAGAAAACTTCTAGGCACCAGTGATTGTGCAAATGCTCAAAATTTTCATTTTTCAGCATCGCTAGGGTTTCACAATTACTCTTAGTTGATCATATGATAGTCACACTTTGATTTCCGGGGTACTTGTAACCCGTAAAACAAACCCCAACTACCTGAAAAAGCTCAAAAACACATCAAATTAGAATGAAAATGAAATATGTGAAGTCGGATTGACCTTGAAAGTCACATGAAGAGTGAAATTATGACCGAGCATTGCAATACATTCTATAATACATGTAGTTCTTTGTTCTTGTGTGTGGAATTATGTCCTTAGGTTGCCCTTAGGCCAATGAGGCCAAAATAAATGGTTATAGCTAGATTTGATGCAAATGTGTGAGATCAAACTCAACACTTCCCCTTCATATGTAGTGTATATAGCCCAAAAATGCAGCCCATTTGATGATAGTGATAGTATGTAGGTGTGATTTTCCCTTAAAATTGTCAGCTAGATCAATATAGTGTATGCTATGTGCATATATATGGATCTATTATTTGAATTTCGACACTAGTGACACGACATGCTGAATATGACCTATGGATAAGATAAGAAAGATAAAAAGGCTGACCACAAATGTCAAAAATATAAACAAGAAAAAAGAGGACAGAAGTGCCCAGAATGGACAGGAACGCCTTGGCGTTAGTTTCAAGAATGGGTGCGAGTGCCCTGGGATAAATGGCGACATATATGAAAAGACAGATAGAGAGGGATCTGTGTGACCTAACTAGAGTTGGGTACATAAACGACAGATGCGAGAGAGAAATACATAACAATAATCAAATTAAGTGGATAGACTAGGGAGTGTGTCACCAGTGAATAATTTTCTCACTTAATATCCATACATATAACAACATACTTGATGACATAGTAAAATTTTAATATGTATATGATTTTGTGTCTATATTTTCCCCCCATTTATGCTATTTGAATGAAATTCAAGTAGCGTAAATGAAGTAAGGAACATACCTACAATTTTTTTGAAGAAGCCATGTTGTAAAGAGTGTATAGAGTGTAAGAAATTGTAGTGTGGCAAACTAAGGATCAATTTTTTGATCCATGTGGTGTAAGTGGAGATAGTGAACTATCGTAAGGATAAATTAGAGAAATATTCAAAATTATTTGTACAAATTGGAAATTTTAAATTGTTACCAATGGAGATTGAAGAGGTAGGGAGTGATCGATTCCCAACCCAATTTTGTTTATTTAAAAATGAGAGGATTTGGGTGTCTTTCTATCATAGGAAGAGTGTTAGGGAAAGAGGTCTAGCTTTTCTCTCCATCTATGAATGTATCCCCAAAAGGTCCAATTGTTGCAGAAAGATAAAGACCAAATTTAGTTCCAATTAAAAAATTATTTGTTCTGATTGAAATAATATCTAATGGCTTCCAAGTTAGGTCATCTAGAAGCAATTGCAATGTAATGTAACTCCCAAGTTAGGTCATATGGGAGAAGTAGTAATGTATTGTAGCTCCCAAGTTAGGCCATCTGGGAGAGAGAGTAGAATGTGCTTATTGTACCAGTTTATTGATTAGATTTGAGTGATAAAATATTGATTTGAAATAATATGTATCTAATAGATAACTCACGGAAAGATTTTTGCTTTCCCCCCCAAGATTAGGTCATTAGGGGTAATAGATTTGAACTAATAGAAAATGTTTGAATGTTGAATAGAATGATTTTTACCTTTATTTGAATAGAATTAGAGAAAAATTGTAATAGTGATGTGTAAAGAGTATCAATTTATTATATTATAGCCTAAGAGGGATCATAAGGTGATCCCAATTGCATGTCCCCTTTCAGCGATAGGGTGAGGGGTAGGAGAAACGAGCACTGAGTTGAAAGTAAGGTTATACAGAGGTAATAGTGATTAAGTGATAATATAGAATATATTGGAATATTGCATGTAGATTGATTAGTACATGTTCCAAATTTGAATATAGAATTGTGAAATGTGTATAATATGGTTCTAAAGTAAAATTTTATCTGAATGAAATGAACATGGAGAAAAAAAGAGTAACTTGGCTCAAGATATGAGTGAAACAGTGTGTCGTGTATTAGTTGGAAGAATAACCATAAATAGTAACTATAATATATGGAAAATTTAGAATTGCTATATATAGTAATAGTGAAATGTGAATATTGATTTCATTTGTACTGTGTGAGAATGAAAATTAGAGCTTCAAGGTGTGAGGATGCCATGTGTTAGAGCAACGAGTTTGACGAGATTTGAGAAAGTAGCAGTGACTGTGGCTTCATAGACGACCGATGAGTTGGTATGTATGAATATTTTTGGATTTTTTTTTTTGAATAAGTTTGTTTTCATCAGCTTTAGAAAAAATTGTGTTTTTTACATTTTTTGTGTGTTTCTGACCTGGGTGGGAGCAGCCAGGGAATTTACATCTTGTGGGACACCAGTGCCTAGTTCCAGGAACTAGTGATCTATTTCGTGGCACCTACGACCTGCTCCAGTTCCCTGGCATCCTAGGACAAGTTATTGGCAGTACAATGTGAAATTATTGTATTCTAAATAATTTTGTACAATGATGAGCTATTTTTCATTATGTATGTGGCACTAATGTAAGAATTTTGTTGGTTTTTTATGTTGTGTAGAGGGATATACACTCTAGAGAGTTTCGTGTGGTTCGTCATTTGAGTATGTTTCTCATGTTGGGCTTGTTAGATTCTAAATGAGATATATTGGACCTTGTTGTCCTGCAACACATTGCTTGATTGGGGGAAGTTCCCCATAATATGCATATGCTGACTGATCTATGCAATAGATGGTGCACAGATACATGTACATTCTGGTTGCGTATTGGTGAGATGACAATGACTCTAGAGGATGTGTATTAGATATTTTGATTTTTGAATATAGGAGAGAGGGTATAGGTCATGAGTATAGTGGATGCATGTAGTTAGATGAGGCTAACGAGGAGGTAGTATAGGTAGAGACTCATATAATTATAGATGCTATATTGAGATCTATCATTCCGCGGTTACGGAAGTTTATCACAGTGATTCTAGCTTCATCTGTGGCAGTAGAGGGTGGTAGGGTTGGTATATTGTTTAATATGCATGATATTTATCATCAGATAGTGGAGCATGAGATGAGATATGCATGGGCGCCATGTGTATTGGCCCACTTATATAAAGACTTGTATAGATTCACACAAGAGGATCATGGGGGTGGGCTAGGAGCCACCACTTTGTTACACATATGGGCATATGAGCATATAACAATATTGAGGCCACTCAACAAGCTGCTAGGTAATTGGGACTGACCTGATATTTTTATAGCGAGGTGGGTAGGGACCTACGAGTAGGAGGATGGACATGACCACTTATAGGTCAATGCTAGATTCGATGGGTCTAGGAACTATCATATGGAGCTATATATAGACTACTGGGGTTAGGTGGAGGATGGTGTAGAGTTGCGATGCATTCAGCACATAATGTGGTTAGAGGAATATTTTCCAGGGGTGATAGAGTTATTCCCAGAAAAAAATGTATCTAGGTAGTTTGGTATGGCTCAGGATGTGCCCTAGAGCTATATGTATGCTTGAAATCTACTAGAGTGGTGAGACGGCTAAGAGCTAGGCTGGGTCCTATAGGGCCAATGCGGCCATAAAACCAATACAGGTGGATGATGAGGGGTGCACCCATGTATATAGTGAGTGGTGGGAAGAACACTATTTGGTATTGCTATTTCCAATTGTTGTAGATACAACAGGTGGGACAATATTAGGAGGAGTAGAGGGGAAAACACATGCCCCTGATGGAGATGGCATAACAATGGAACTAGTGAAGTATAAGTTAATGCTTATTTCAATTTGTTAGTTATTGTGTAGTTATTAGATATTGTAAATGTGTGTAGTAACTAATGTAGTGTTGTATGGTTATAGGTGATTATTATTGGTCATTGATTATGGATTCATCGATACACATGACAACAAAAAATGTGCCTCCTTATGTGATTGTGGGAGGAGGTATGCTAGAGCGATTGGATGCGCTTGCGGGAGAACATGCCCATTTATTTGAGCCAGTGGTGATAGCAACAACCACTTGTAACATGTTATTGAGTGAGCACAATGAGTCTCGTGTAGATACTGAGTGAGATACACATGCTGTAGGAGGAGGATCCCCAGCTCAGGATGTATTTGAGAGATATGTGGAGCTACAGAGCTGATTTGTAGAGCAAACAGTTGAGGTGGTGATATTACAGTGATAGCTAGAGAGATATAAAGGCAAATACTAGTGGCATATAATGAGTGGTGAAATATCTAGTTCTAGAGCTCCCTCGATTATATGTAGTGATAACAAGGATGATATATGATGTATATGGTTGTGGTGATGTATGGGTGATTTCTCCCTAGTGATTGTATTTTAGTAACTATGATTTTTGATGAGATATATAAAGAAACATGTATTAGATATCATATGTGTTGTTGACTTGCATTGGTATATGATGTGATTATTTTCATTTGCACTTTGATTTGCTAGATGTTGTATGCATTTGAGATGATTGTCTGGATTGTTGAATGTTTGAAACATATCATGATGTGGAGATGATAGCTAAGTAATGAGTTGTATAGGATTTGTATGTGAATGAGAGTAAATAGTATAGTGATATGATGATAAGAATGTATGTATATGATGTAATGTGGTAGTAGTAGCAATGGTAATGTAATGTAGATAGTATAAGAGATTAGATTAAAGATATGTTGATAGGTGTATAATGCCAAGATGTAAGACCCTTATTATAATTACATGTGATGAAGATGAGAAGTGGGGGGAAGAAGATCGATGCCCCCCGGTGTGATAAGGAGGTTCATTTTTGTAACATATCCCTCAATAGTCATATAAGAACCTTAAGAACATGAGTGTGTCATCGGGTAATGAGATGATCATTTGGAGATCACCTACCAAAGGCGGAGAGGCCTGGGATGGATGTTGGAAGCATGTAAAGTGGTAGTGACATGAGAGTAAGAGATGAATTATATGTCATATCAAATGGTTCCGATGATGGGAGGTGTACATGAAGCAAAAATTCCAACAAATTAGGAAGCTAATGGGATGTCGTAACAATGCGAGGAGGGTGGGATGATGTAGCAATAGGTAAGCTAGATGGAGCGAATGGATGGATAATAACCTTGGGAGGTAGATGAATGAGAACCTTAGGAAGTTGCAAAGGATACAAGTGGAAACTAGTGGAAGATCACTTATGTGGAATGGGAGAGAGAATGCTCACGAGAGAGAGAATTGAAAGAAATGACACCTTTATCTTATAATTTTTGTAATTTTTCATGTAGAGCACAACATTAATTATCATAGTGGCCATTGATTTGATGGAAATTATAGAATAGCCGATCGCGTCGACGATGCTTGCATTGAGGAGGATGATGTTGATTAGAAGGCAAGTGGATTATGTGCTTATCAAGAAAAGTACACAAGACATCATGAGGAATAAAAACATTTTAAAAGTGCAATGGTTTATGATAAGGAGGTGGAGAAGACTTAGGTGTAGACCAATGCGGTGGAGGGGAAGGAGGACATGGACGAGGATATGGTGACCATGGAGGTTGATTGATGGAAGAGGAGAAGAAGTAGTGGGTAATGGAGTAGTAGAAGAAATATAAGGAGATGGAATAACATCTCTGCAATTAAATCTTTTTCTAGATCAATGAATTTATAACACAAAAGCACGTAAAATATTCACATGTATCATATAATAAATTTTATTTTAATGCAGGAATCAAACCACAACAAAAGATAAATTGCATTTCTAAATCAATGGGATGAAATAATAACTGATGCATGCAAGAATTTAAGTGTAAAATGTAATCTATAATTAGTATTTTATTTCCTTGATGAAAAGTAGGTAAGCAATAATATGTAACTCTAGGACCATTGTTAACCATAAAATGCTTAAGAAAAACATCCTCCATATCATAGTAAGTACTAATAGATCCACAAGGAAAATGAGTATACCATTGAAGAGCATGATAAAAAAGACTATGCCGAAAATATTTGAGAATAAGAATCCATAGCTAAGAAATAATTCTTGAGATAAAAATAAGGGTTGTCGGTGCCTTTAAAACTTGTAAAGGTAGGCATGATGAAGTCCCTAGGGAAAGCTGATTTGTGAATTTTTTTAGGGACATGATTACATGTAAGAGAATTATTATCAATGGAAGCATAATAGGCTTTACTTTCAAGAGTGAGAGAATGAACTTGAGCTTGAAAATGACTAAAAACATGTATGAGGGATAAAATATAATGTGAAGGAATGGTATAAGAAGTGAGAGACACATTGAGAGGTTGAAGTTTTCTATTAAGGCTAATCATGGGAACTTAAAAAGGAGGAGTGGATGTGGATGGAGGAGAAGGAGGTGGGTGAGGAGGAGAAGAACAAAGAGGCTCTATGGGAATGTTAGATGTAGACCCAAGATTCACAATAAGAGGTGCACTGATGGAAGGATGAGAATCATCATGAATAATATTAGAAAAAACCTCAGAAGTAGAAGAAAGAGAAGTGGTAGATTCATATTCAACAGTCTTAAGAGAAGTAACATCCTCACTAACATGTTCATGATTAGAAGTATAATCAAAATCACTATCAGTCACATTTTCACAAGCAATTAGTTCCTCAAGAGTATCATCAACATATAAAGAAATGTAGGAGCGCTAACATGAGATTTATCATTGCAATCATTGGAAACATTTTCAGAAATAAGAGTAAGAGATATAGCTTGAAATCATTTGTACTATTAATGGAAGCATCATCATGCACATGTTCATTTGTAACCTTAGAAGTAGATTTATTAACATCTATACGAGAAAAAATATCACTAAGAAAATTATCTACATTAAATTTATCATGCACTACAAGAGGAGGAGAAGAAGTTGCAACAACATGGGTGGCTATGGAATATGAGGTAGAACATGTAACATAGCTTTGGTCATTAAAGAGCATACAAATATGAGGGGTGTCAAGGATAATATGAATGGTTTCTTAGAAAGCAAGAAGCTTTTGCAAGGTTGCAGAATCAAATTTAGCATTGCAATAGAGATCAAAAAGTTTAGATTGTGTAGCATCATCATCAAAGATAGGTTACACACTGATATAATCCATACACTTCTTGGGAAAAGAGGATATCTTTTTAGCCATTAGTGTTTTTGGGATCCTAGGGAAAAATGTTTGAACAAGAGATGGGTTCACCAAATGATTCAATAAAAATTGAACTAAATCTAATTTCAGAGTAACTAATATGATATAATACAATAAAGTACAAATGTTAAACACTCTAATGATGTATCCTTGTAAGAAAATAGGAGAGATAAAATACTTAGCTTATTTACACTTAATCTGGAACAAATATCAACTTGGAATATTGATGAATAGGTTGGGTAGGGCGTTGTAAATTCTCAACATAAATTTTTCACTTTATGGACAAAGCCAAACATGGGCATCTGGGATAGGGAAAGGGTGTCTGGGTGATAGAGACCACTTCTAGATGTTGGTGACTGCACAAGTGCTCAGAATATTATTTTTCCTATGTCGCTAGAGTTTCACACTTACTCTCTATTGATCACTTAATAGTCACATTTTGATCACTAGGGGTACTTGTAACCTATAAAATAAACCCTAGCTACCTACATAAGCTCACAAACACATAAAATTGGAATGAAAATGTAATATGTGAAGTTGAACTTACCCCAACGGTCACCCAAAGGGTGAACTTATGACCGAGCATCACACTACATTCCAGAATCCATGTAATTCTTTGTGTTTGTGTGTGGAATTGTGCCCTTAGGTTTTCCTCGCTCCAATGACACCAAGATAATGGGATATAGATATCTTTGATGCAAATGTGTGAGATGGTATTCAACACTTCCCCTTCCTATGTGGTGTATGCAACCAAAAAATGTAGTCCCTTTAATAATAGTGATAGTATGTAGGTGTTATTTCCCCTTATAATCTCTATCTAGAATAATAGAGTGTATGTTGTGTATATATATGGATCTCTTGTTTGAATTTCGAAACTAGTGACACAACATGCCCACTGTGATCTCAGGATAAGGATAAGAAAGCTAAAAAGGTTGACCACAAATGTCAAAAGAGTAAATAAGAAAAAAGAGGACAAAATCACACATAATGGACAAGAGTTCCTGGGTGCTAGTGTCTAGAATGGGTGTTGGTGTCCTTGGATAAATGAAAAAAAATATGAAAATATAGATAGACAGGGATCCCTGTGACCTGACCAAATCTGGGTATAGAAATGACAAATGTGAGAGAGAAAGATAATAACAACAATCAAAACAAGTGGATGGAATAGGGAGTGTTTCACCTGTGAATAATTTTCTTGCTTAAGATCCAAACATATACAAACATACTTGAAGTCATAGTAAAATATTAATATGTGTTTGTTTTGTGTTTATAATTCTATCTGGAGCTCCTGGAATCTCGTCAATAAGTTTTCTCTCTTGTAAGGTAAGTGTTTCATACTTAGTAATTTTTGGGGTGATACACATGTCACCTCCAAGTGAGGGCACATTTTTGTGTCCTTTTTTTTCTCCATTCCCAATAGGATAGAGGAGACACAAAAATTCATCTCTTCTCAACCCCTCTATTTGGTTCTCCACATGACCAATTCTAGCAATCTAGATGGCTTATCTGTTCTATCTCACCTTCCCCATCTTGCATATCTTCTTAAAAATTAGCACAATATCCTTGAGGAAAATTTTTGTGCACATCTTATCCCCATTTCCAAGGGGATAGAGGACACAAAAATTCTCCTCTCTTAATCCCCTTCTCAAGGTTCTTCATATGCATAAGTTGCAGTTCCCGGGTGCTTAAAACAAGATTTCTCCATCTCCTCCTCATGTATCCACAACTTGAAAAGTGACAACATATCCTTGAGGTGCATTTTCTTGCACCTATTTTCCTTTATTCCTAAGGGGATAAAAAAATTTCCCCATTCTAAGCCATTGCAAATCCTAACTTTGAAACTTCTGCTGTTACTTCATCCATGTAAGAAAAACTAACTATCATGTTGCTATAAAACTCAAAGTAACTTATCTTCAAGTCTATTTCTTCCTATAGTTTGACCTTTTTTCCATTGCTAAATATATAAAACCCAAAAATACCTATAAACGCAGCAACCATCCTATCAATATCATTCCAGGGAATTCTTGAGTGTAAAAAACAATGATCTATTTATAGTTTAAAAACTTGAAAGTAGACTTTGGTGAGATTTTCACTGCATTTCACCATACTGGGTTGCCTGAGAATCATAAAATCCATTAATAGAAAATATAACAGTTTCAAAGATGATGCTTGTGTCTTAGAAAGTTTTTTTTCTTAATTTCCAAGAGTTTTAGCAAGTGGAACACAACAAAAATTGGAGCACGAGATCACAATGAGGAGCTAAATCTTAAAATGATGTTTTCGATGCAAACCAAAACCATTTTTAATAGTTACTAAAATTAGCATATGCCATGCCCATTCACATTCTAAAAATAGTAAGTCCCTCAAATTTGAATATTCGATCACAAAGCTCATCTGGAAATAGTTTAAAATAGTAGGCATGACAAAATTGGCACTTTTCGCAAAATAATAAGTCCGAAAATAGTAACTTGGTAAAAATAGAAAATTACCAGAATGGTAATGAATCATCAGAGGAATTGAATTGAGTGTGCCAAAATACTCAGAAGATAAAATTTGAGAAAAAAAGTAAGATGACCCAAAATAGCAACTCTTGGTCTAACCTGCCAAAAATTGAAAGTCTCAATTTTGGATGCAGAAAGTTGCAATTGGTGCTGATTTCATCCATATTTGTATTTTTTGACATCTTCAAAGGGTGGTAAGGTGATTTCATAGCTCAAAAAAGGAAGTTAACCTTGCATGAGGATCCTAAAGAATCATTATGGTCAAAATTATGTCCAGGATCAAGACAAAACATCTCAAGGTGCAACAGGTGAAATCTCGATACATTGTGTAGTTGGAAACTATTTAAAAAGAGTCATGATCTCCATTGAAATTCAAGCTAAGGTTGCCATCATAACTCATCTATCAAGTTGGATCCACCATCATCTCTTCAATGAGCTGGTTGAGCCAAGTGAGCTAAGTGAGTTGATTGAATTAGTCAAAGCATCTGAGCATTCAAGCCATTATACGCAAATGATCAAGAGCTCAAAATTTCCTATACAAGGTATGAAAAAATCCTTAAATTTTATTTCATTCCAAATATACTCTTGTGTTGAGAAAGTTAGATAAGTGATCTTCACTTGGGGAACATTGTATGTGAAAATAAGAAACCATACAAGCTTTATTTGACAACATTGGCACGACAATGTTCTTAAACACCCAATAAAACATCAAATAGTATGATCAATCCTCCAAAGGTGAAGCATTGAAATTAAAATATATTAAGCATGAGTTTTCAAAAGGTAAGATAATGAAAAAAGAGCACAAAGTGATTCCATATTTTAGGAGAGTTTGTAAGAAGATGAAGCTCATTGTAGATCCCACATAACTTTTTGAGTAAAAAAAGAGTGATCAAGTGCAACATCCTTCTCTTCAAAAAAATATAGGTATATCTTCCCCAATGATGGAGCTTTCTCATAATGAAAAATAAGTGATATTGCATCAAGTTCATGAAAGCGCTCTATTAAACAACATCATGTTAGCTCTTAAAGATCCATTCCCATGGAATCAAGAATTGCTTGAAAGTGAGCCAAGAACAACATAACAAGCTATCATGCCCAACCTTGAAGTAATCTCAAGAACCTTGAAATATAAGTGAAGGAAGAAGGCCCATATAACTTCTTGATTCTTCAGTGGCACCTCATTAACTAGTATGTATAAGTTTCTTATTAAAATAAGCTATATCGCTAGCACTCATCCTTATTCAAAACAAGCATCAATTGTCCCCATCTCACAAATCCATTCTCAATATATACCTCAACCATCCCAACCACTTATCAACACTTATATACCATCTCAATACATCTCACAACTGTCTCAACCCCTCATCCACACCTCTATACCATCTCAATATATACCACAACCATCGTAACATGTTATTAACACTTCCATTCCTATCTAATATTAGTACATTCAACCATTTTAACATTCAGTTTTACAACCTATTTACAATATTCCCATGAGTATTCCCCTCTAGCATAACATCCCTTTACCCTACTAGTCATATCAACCAAATCCACATGTCCATAAACAGCCTGGCCTGTCATCATTCAATCACCAAAAACAATCCTCACAAAACAATCATTTACAAGCACTCATGAATAGGATCTATAGTCTTGAATCTACCTCCATGGGTCCTAAAAACACTCTATGATACAAAAAAATCTGTAACAAACTTATTCATACATTTGTACCATTAAAATCCTACCCCCCAAACTAGGAACTCCCGAAGTTGGTTAAATTCTATTGTAAGGATGACCCTCAACAACACATTTGAGCCTTCTACCATATATTTTATCTTATTGCACAAGATGAAGATCTCATGTTAAGGATGTTTCTCATGTCCTTATCATGAACCACATTAGATTGGTATAATAGTATCCCACAATATTCACTTTTCTTCTTTGCACAACTTGCACAACTATTCTTAGAACAATTTTCCATCAACATCACCCATACAATATCCATTACAAACTTGTACGCTCTCAAAAAATTTGAAGAAAAATATGTTTCAGAACTCATCGCCCACTGACACGGGATCATCAATCAATTATCCTTCTCACTACCACAAAGTGAACTAATTGATTTTTTTTCTTTAGTCGTGTGTTAAACACATATCATCAACACATCAAATTCAATCTTTCTAGATATTTATGAAGCCTTTACCATGGTCTGAAAATTATAAATTTATGCCCTTGAGGATGGTAAAGTCAAATTTATATCGAAGAAACCCAAACTTGAGTCCTTGTTCAAACCTTCTTCTGGTAATGGAAAATCTAAAGGATCAACAAATGCAATCATCATAAAATCTGCATCTAAAATTCATATGGATTTTGAATGCACCCACCATCAATGTTACTATACACCCATAAGAGAGTCCTATAGCACAATATTTGAAAATATCTTAGTTGTGTATATGATCATGCTTCCTCCTATTCTCCTAATTGATGAATCCATTTCAAAACCATCATAGTATCGAGAAAATGATTACTGTCAATACCATCAGGTTCAAAGACATGACATCGAAAGGTTTTGTTCATTTAGAAACATTCTGCAAGATATTATTGACAAAGGTGACTTTCAATTGGATAATTTGAATGCACCTCCAAATCAAAATTTGGATGTCTTTAAACAAACCTTTCCTAATCACACCCCATTCACTAGTAAACCTCAATCCAATGTTATTAACTTTCATCACACCATTGATACCATCAAACACCTCCCAGCTACATCTCTAACACCTAGTGCTTATGCTATAGAAACACCAATTGAATCACCCAACAACTCTAGTTTTGCCATCCACAAGACCAAAAACCCTTCGATATCTATCTCATCTACTTCAGACCCACTCATGGCCTCTTCACATACCCCAGGAAAGAAACCCAAGAGATGTTTCTATGACCACATCACTCAACATCACTTGATAAATTTTCACAAATCTACCAAAAAACCTACAAATCATCCATCAAAAAAAGCAAAAAATGTACTACAAAGAAGTCAAATCACCTCATCGCAACACATAAAGCCATTTAATTCCATCATGGGGCCTCATACTTTATCCAAATTTACAATCATTGTCACATAATATGAATTCATCCCTCGAATAGCACCTAAACATGTCTCATAAAAAACTATCTCATCCACCCCACTTACCAACCCATCAGATGAAACAAAAACTCCTTCAACTTCAGCTTTGACAGGGTACTACATGAGAACCCTTGAAAATATCATCCAACTATCCATCATAGCATTACCTCCTCTCAAATCATCTATCCCTCAAGGGTGGAACCCCTCTTGATATAATTTCAAAGAATTCTGTAAGTATCACCATACTTTAGGACACTCTATCGAGGATTGTAAAGCCCTTCACACTGCCATTCACAGTATCGCTAACAAAGGGATTCTTCTTATAGATCTAAAATATAAAATCAACACAAAAATATCATACAACCCCTAAACCTGTACTCTCTAAACCACCATCCAACATCACATCCACATCTAAAAAAAGTGAGGAATCTTCTAGCAATACCTCACTCCATCAGATCGACGTTTTCCATATAACTACTAGAGCCCACACAAAAGAGCCTAAGGCTTCATATTATAATATACCAAAGGTATATATATCTCTTGCACCCAAATCACCTAGTCCTCTACCCCCTTCTAAGGAAAAGGAATCCATATTTACCACTCCACAAACCCAATCCACCTCATTTTTACAAAACAACATCGTGAAGAAACTCCATCAAGCCCCCATGAAAATTTCCCTTAACGAAATCATTCAAACCTCACCACAACATCAAAAAGAAATGATTGAAGAACTTAATTTTATATAAATACCATATGATGTTCCCAAACCATTCACAAACCTGGTTGATACCCTCAAAATTTCTATGACTCTTTCTTTCGATGATTCAGATTTCCCTTCCTTGTAACCCGAAGATCATGATCTCCCACTTTTGTCACGACCCAAATCCATGATATTCTCATTAACAGAGTTACGATAAAAAATAATGCTAACATAAATATAATATCATCACATGCTTTCAAAAATATTCAATTACCTAATACTATCATCGCTCAGTCACTTGCAATACTGCGAGCCTTTAATGATAATGTTTCCCGTACACTGGGCACGGTTATTTTACCTATTAAAGTAGGTGTTAAATGCTCTCATGAAATATTATATCATATAAAAGGATATTTTTAATATAATATGATGCTAGGATGACCTTGGATACGTGCTATGTGATGTATCCCATCCGACTTATATCCATGTTTGAAATATGAACATGAAGGTAATACCTTCACTGTTCTAGACAACGCGAATCCTTTCAAAGCATGTCATATGAATTATTGACCAAATGACATGCTCATACCAAAAATGAACTCAAGATCCTCTAATCAAACCTCTACTATTTCTTGCATCTTTGCATCTAAGTTATCAGATGACACTTCCTTTGAACATTTCATGCTATGGCTTTCACTCGAAGACTATTGCCTCCTTTCTCTTAATTTATTTCCTACACCAAACACATATGGAAGGCCTGATAAAAAACCAATGTATAAACCCAATGTTTGAGATATCATATCCTTCCTCCCTCCACATCTTAAATATAATCTTGTTTATGCAGGGATCAATCATCCTACCCCACATCACGACGATCAACATCATGCTAAACCTTTCATATCATATTTCTCCTTCCTATACAACCAGTCCTTCACAGAAATGTATCTTCATCACTATGCCTGGAAAGGATTTGGCTTGGGACATTATGAAGAAGGAATAATTTTTTTTTCTTTTACCAGTCTTGTAATACTCACAAAAAGTGTAGATTAGGTTTTGATAAACCATCCTCAAATACATTTGTAAACACAACGTATGGGCCTATGATAGAACCATAGTCACCCCCTTCATCAAACCAAACTATTAACACCGAAGACATCGTTTCTATCCCATATGAATTTTTTAGTCAACACGATTACCTTATGACCACTGACTTATCATAATAATGAAGGCACTAAGACCATTATGCTTGTATTACAAGAAGTGGTAGAAGAATATTACCCTACCATCGATATTCTCCAATGCCACAAAGATCAATCCATATTATCCTATATAGAGGAAAAGGAAAATTGCCATCAAAATACTCTACCACCTAACACATCTACGCTCGTCAACGAATCTACCATCAATATAAACATAGGGACTTCACAATACCCTCACATAGTGAGCCTCATTCAATCCTTAGATTCATAAGAATTGAAGGACTTTACCACTTTCCTTTCAAAACACAGTAGAACTTCACATGGTCATATAGTGACATGTTAGGCATTGACACTAACATTTTTTTGTAGAATATCATCACGATCTGTAACACTAAACCTATTAAAAAAACCTATGTAGGATGCACCTTCGCATAGCCCTCCTCATCAAAGAATAATTGCAATATCTTGTTTCTGCTAACTTCATATTACCTATTGAATATAAAAAATGGGTTTCTAATATCATACCCATCACTAAAGCCTCCAGAAAATTATGCATCTACACATACTTTTGATATCTCAATCTCATCTATCCTAAAGATGACTTCCCTCTCCCAAACATTGACCAGATCATCTACCTCACTGCAGGCCATGAAATGCTTTCCATTATGGATGGATTCTCTGGCTACAATCAAATCCTTATCACAACTGATGATCAACATAAAAATTCCTTTATTACTCCTTGGGGAACTTATTTATATCATGTTATGCCCTTCAGACTTAAAAATACATGGGCCACATATCGATGGGATATTACATATATCTTCCATGAAATCATTCATAAAACCATGGAATACTACGTGGATAACCTCTTAGGAAAATCTAGACAACGTAGAGACCACATCATCATCCTTGATGCCAAATTTACCTATCTTATCCAATATTTCCTCCACCTTAATCCCATTAAATGTGTATTTGGTGTCCTCACCGAAAATATTTTAGGATTCATCATTTCTATCAAAGGAATTGAAGTGGACCATGCCAAAATCAAATCCATTATCTAAATGCCTCCCACTTCTAACCTCAAAAAAATTCATAGTCTCTAAAGTAGAATTAAATGAGTTCGTCATTTTATCTCACAAATTTTAGATCATTGTCAACCTTTTCACCATCTCCTTCACAAGGATTTCCATTTAAAATGGGATAATAAATGTCGAAAAACCATTGATGACCTCAAACAACACCTTCTATCACCGCTCATTCTCACATATCCATGGGAGAGGAACTATTTTATCTATACATATGCACTACTGATTGTGCCCTAGGTGTTATGCTAGCAAATCAAGATGAGGATGGTAGAGAACAAATTGTCTACTACATAAGCCACATACTTCATGACTATGAAACCCATTATACCAAAGTAGAAAATTTGTGTTGTTCCTTTTAATTTGTAACTTCCAAACTATGCCACTATCTACTTAATCATAAAACCTATGTTGACTCCAGTTTCAATTCTCTCAAAGATATTTAATCTAAACCATATCACAATAACCACATCACTCACTGGTTTATGCTCATGAATGAGTTTGATATAGAATTCCTATCATATAAATCCATCAAGGGGAAGCCATCACTGATCAAATCCCATAAGCTCCCCTTCCTAACAATTAATTTCTGCACGAACAATTTCCTGGCGAACCCATCACCATCGTCGATTAAGAATATAATCTTATCAGAATGAAAATTTTCTTTGATGGATCTAACTATCACTAGGGGGAGGTGTTGGTATCATTATCATACCTCCCTAAGGGAATCCTATCCCTCTATCCTTTAAACTTAACTTCGGATGCACTAATAACATGGCTGAATACAAAGCTCTCATCAAGGGTCTCCAAACTGATGTCATATTTAGTGTTCAATTTTTGGACATCTATGGGGAATCTCAACTAGCCATCAACCAAATCAAAGGAATTTTTCAATGCAAGAATGAAAATTTACAATTAAAAGAGCATTTTTGAATTCCTTTTACAATCCTTCGATCAATAAACCATCCAAACTATTCCAAAATCTTCTAATATGTTCATGGATACCATGTCTTCACTAGCCTCACTCATTCCTATATCAACCAACGATTCCAAATTATTCATTGTTGTGCATAGAATTGATCAACCATCTCATACCAATGTACTCCCCTCTATCAATCTCATCGAAGAAAATTTAAATGAGCCTTTAACAAACTAAAATATATGACTATATTTCTCAATTGAAAATACCATTTGAATTATCTAAAAATGCTAAATTATCTTTTCTTCAACATGCTACTTGATATGTCATTATAGGAGGGGTTCTCTATAAACATGGATTTGATGACATCTTACTACGTTGCCTAAAATACCATGAGTCTTCTAAATCTATCCAATAATTCCATGATGGTATATGTGGTGGACACTCCAGTGGTATGGCTGTTGCTAAAAGTTTCCTATGGATGGGCTATTACCAACCCACCCTTAATCAATATTGTTGCACGTACTACAAGAAATACGTCAAGTGTCAACAACATTCCAATATCACTCATATCACAGGTCAGGCCCTACAACCCACTCAGGATTTTTGGCCCTTCTCATAATGGGGTTTGGACCTCATTAGCCTTATCAACCCTCGTTCATCACAATGACATCACTCTATTATTACCGCTCCTAAATATTTCACTAAATAGGTAGAGTCTATTCCCACGGTCTCTACTAAAGTAAATAAGATAGTCAATTTTATATATAGATTTTTTTTTTCACTTTGAAATCCCTCATAAATCATCACTGACAATGCAAAATATTTCAAAAATTAAGAAATGAATAAATTATGCGACACTATCAACATTAAACTAATTTTTTCATCACCTTATTATCCACAATAAAATGGTCAAGCATAATCTTCTAACAAAACACTTAACAAAACCCTCATGAAAACCATCAACCAAGTAGGTAGGAATTGACATCTCCAAATTTCCTTTTCTCTCTAAGCCTACCTAACTAACATCCATACTACTATAGGTGCTACGCCTTTCTCTTTAGTTTATGGATCTGAGGTGGTCTTACCCCTTTAAGTTAAAATTCCATCTCTCCATGTGTCCCTCAGATATTTTATCTCTGACAAGGATTATCATCAAGAACATCTAACACAACTTGAAATGTTAGATGAACTTTTCCTAACAGCCCTTGAACATCATCATGTCTATCAAAAACTTATCAAACAAGAATATAGAAAACATGTCAAAGAATGTGACTTCAAAATTAGTGATCTTGTCCTCAAAGAGAATAAAAATGTCACTACTTTGGAAAGGAGTAAACATGGAAAGTTTTCCCCTAGTTGGATTGGTCCATATGTCATTACTCACAAGTATAGCCCTTGATGGTAAACCTAAAAAGGAACCTTTAAATGCCTTGTACTTGCGTCCTTTCTACTATTAACATATTTACCGTCATGACATTAGTCATATCAAAGATCTTATTCCACCACTAACCTATCATTCACTATCATAATGATTTTTGAAGCATGTGGTCCACCATCATTATTATATAAATCATGACCTTATATAGGAGCATCATGGCTCTGTTCATCACATCTTTCACATGGACATGTTCCTCCTCAGTGAGAGTCCCATGATCATTACTCTCATAGACCCTTTATTTACCAACTGAAAACATGCTAGTGGATCATGTGTGTAGTTGTACATGTCCTCCCCTCCTTTTATGGTCTACTAGGCCTTCCCTCAGAATTCAAAATTAAAACTATACATACGGATGCACACTATCAAATAAAAGTATAGAACGATCCCTTGAAGGACAAATATTAATAATAGTAATGAAATGATCCCTTGAAGGACAACTATCTATCAATTATAGACTGATACCTCAAATGATAGCTATCCAAAATACAAAATTGTAGACCACTCCATTGAAGCATGGCTACCCATATAATTAAAAAAAGGCTTCCCGCATTGATCAGCCATCAAAAATACAAAAAATCAAAAGCATCATAAGAAAGCTTCCCGCATTGATCATCTTTCCCATCAAATCAAACTTCCCACATCGACCAGTTTGCACACATAAAAATATAACTGGGGCATAAGATTACAAGCCATCAAAGAAGAACCTAATCTCCCCTACAAACTACATATCAACCCTTATCATATTGTAAGAATGTATATAAACTCATTTTCATCTATATCCATGACCCTACATGTTACTAACTATTGTTAGTTATATGTTAAGTTTTTTTAACAAAGACCTCAAGTGCATTGTCGTATATATTTTTTACCATTAGATCACATATGTATTAAATCCTTTCCAAAATAAAGTATTTCACATGTATTCCCAACCATGAGTTTTGAAACATATGCCAAGATATATATATTGTAAGTCACTATCAAACATCACATCCAAATATCAAAATCAACATTTATACATCTAAACATGTCAACATCACATATAACATCAATCAAATATATCTAAAACTATCTCAATAGTGCATCATGAACATCAAAAATAAAAAAAATCAACAAAACATGAATCCAAAACCTAATCATTACACACACACAAACACACACACACACACACACACACACACACACACACACACACACACACACACACATAGATATACATACATATACATACATACATACATACATACATACATACATACATACATACATACATACATACATACATACATACATACATACATACATATATATACATACATATATACATATATACATACATACATACATATATATATATATATATATATATATATATATATATATATATAATACACACACACACACACACACACACACACACACACACACACACATCATCAAATGTCTATACAAAATGCCTTAAAAAAATCTCATATAAAAAATCATATAAAAAAACCCACATACTATGTGGTAAAATAAAAATTTGATATATGCTCAACACCCTGGCCTCCTGCGGCTCATGCATCTAGCCCCAAATCTCTTCGTGGCTAAGTGACACTCATAGTTCTCATTGATGTATCTTATCAAGATCATTTCTGCTAGCTCTCTCTATGCTGTGAATAATGAGGCATACAAAGTAACCGTTATGTAACCAAGCACTCATAATACCTCATCTCTTCTCCCAACATCCTATACTATTCAACAGTCATAAAACTAGAAGGCCCCATCTATCCTCCTGACATTGGCACTCCTACTGTAGGTACCACCACTTGCCTTGCATTAGGTCTTGTTCACTGGGCTACACTCCTAGTTACATCTAAAGCCATACCCACCTCCCCATACTTCACTCGAAGTGCCTCTCACTGCCAATGATATCAATCTCATTGCTGTAAATATATATCATGATCTAGGTAGATATGATCTATCTCCTACTGTAACCTATCGTGCTTCTGTCAAACAACATCATGCTCCTCCACATGTCTATCCCTCTCCACCTAAAACATATCTTAAGCTACATGCATCATAGCTAGCTCATCTCCACCATCACCCTCCTCCTCCTCCTCTCTACCCCCTTATTGACTCCTACCCACCCTATCTCCACAAGCAACACACTAATGTGGCCATGAAGCTATAACTCCCTCCTCTCCAAAATCATCCTCATCAATCCCCTCTAGATCTCTTGCCTCCTTAGCTAGCACCTCCTCATCTACTACCGGTGTGGGTAAGTATCTCTTAGAATCATCACAATGATATACTACCGGTTCACCACAAATTAGTTGAGGAAATCTAAACTGTCATCATACCCGAGGAAATTTAATGGCCTCTATAATCTCTGCTCTCCTCCCCTACACCCACATCACCCTCCTCAATCCTGTTAACTCAATATCCATCCCTAGCCCTGTAGGGTAGCTCACATAAGGCCTCCAAACTAAATCATATACAACTAAACCTCATATCTAATCATTGTAGTAGGTCTAGGCCCTCTTAACCCCATCATCTCTCATTTAATCAAAATGCCATATTAAAAATCCAACTACATACTCTGCTAGATAACCTGCCCTCTACGACAACCCTGGTGGCCTCAAAATGATTATATGCTCATAGGACCAACAATGCTGTAGAAACCTCACATCCAACCCATATCTCCTCCCTGTAATGAATATCCATAGATCATAATGAACCTGTGCCAAAAGTGCACAAGCCCAAGCATACATAGTTTGATTCCACATGATCCATGCAATGAAACCCACAAGTCTCCATGGAAATCTACCACTGACCCTGAGTGTGTTAATGCATAACATGATATAGCCAACACAATAACTGACATCAAGTAGCTACCCAACACATCTGCATCATAATAAGACTCAATATGGAAGCCCCCTGCTTTTTATTCTATCTCCACAACCTCATCACCATATAACCACCTCATAGTATTAAGACAGGCCTCTCAGGTGATTGGTACCACTTACTCACCCTAGATTGGTAACTTAAGGATAATGTACACATCCTCCAAATTGATCGTCATCTCATTGGCAGGGAACCAAAATGTCCCACTTCTTAGATCCCATATGTCAATCAAATCTATCATCAGCCCTGCATCCTGAGGTATTCATTAGTAGTGGTGGAATCCTTCTGATCTAACAACGGATGCATAGTCCCACTCTATACCATTGACATTAGCCTAAATCCTCTAAAACATTTTGGGAACTCTATCCCAGAGATAAATAGTGTCCCTCGCCTATTAAAAACAACAAAAAAAATATCTGTTAATAAATTTGACAAAAATCACACCAATTGTTGTCGATTGCTAATAAGTGATGATTACATTACAATAATATCTAGTGACTCAGCTGAACATTGCCAATCGTACAATTGGTTCCGGTTGGGTATTCCCGCCCCAAATTGAAAAAAATTAAAAAATCAAAAAATTCAAAATAAAACACAAATTCAAGCTTACTTACCCCTTTCCTGGTTCTCTACCTCTTTTTGATCCTACCGCTTGCCTCTATCTCTGAAAAAATACTCAAATCATAAATTATAGCTCTCAAATAACACTTAGAAACATCACATATGAACTATTTTTGTGTCCACTTGGCTTATATATTTGTCATTTTTGAAATCACTAGTGACCCTAGATCACCACCGATTTCCTATCCCAAACATCGATGATTCATAATCACCATAGATTTTAGGCCTCCTTACAAAAACTTATCAATGTTGATCACTTATACCTCTTTTATCACATCACAACCTTTATCAAAATCTTCATTCATTTAATTTAATGCTCAACATCTTACCAAAAAATCTATTTTGACCATATATGTTTCCTTTGACCCTTTGGTCTCACAACTCAACACATCCCCATGAGAGTTATCCCTTTGGATCCTCTCCATGTAGTATTCTTATTGAAGCATGCCTCTGTAGGTGGTCCATGTTATACGACACCTACAAAGTGTGTCCCATATTACTACCATCTCTACAAACCTTTCCAGCATGGTAATTACATACTACAATCAAAATCCTAGAGCATCTTACAGAAAACCTATCCAAACAATCAACTCTATTCAATCCAATGACCAACATAATCACTCATTACCTTGAGGGTGGGGGGGGGGGGGAATATCAAAATATCCTTATCACAAGACTAGGTCATCCTCACACTAGTTTTTTCTCTCATCCTATGCCTATAAACAATTCAACAAAAAGGGGAAAATGTAAATACCACAATTTTTACCCCTAGGTGACCCAACATACATTAAGTACATTATCCAAAAACATCATTACTCTCTTTATCCTAAGTACACTTCTAAATTACCATTGTAAACCTCCATTTACTATTGTAAATCATATATTTACCCTACCCTAACCACCTAAAAAACCAACCTAACCTATTTATCCTACCCATCCTAACCCCCTAACCTCTCACAACCCAAATCCCTAGCCTCCCACCGTCCATCTGATAACCTAACATCTTGGATGGAAAGTGGTTTTAACCATTTGACATATTTTCCTTGTTGGTTTGTAACCTCTTGATACACATTGATGGAAATTTGTGATCAATGAAGATCATTGCGGACACCGTCAGTTCTATTCATCCAACCTCTAGCTCCCTTTCCTAACTAGTCATAATTCGAGTTTGAGGATGAACTATTGTACCTGTAATAACATCACCACATGTCCAAGATCATCAACACACCCTACGAAAGCTAACAGGATCCTCACCAAATTGTTGACCAGTTGGAGAGCTCTATCACCTCCATCCCATTATCAAGGTTAGTATCTATGTTTCTTCCACCTTGTCATTTTATATTATATCAGTTAAAGTCTAAAACTTGTTGTCAATATCATCTTACATAGTATTCTTAAAATCTTCCTCTTATTAAATCATTTAGACCACTTGTAGAAAATTTGTGATTTCCATAGATATCGTCATCGATCCATGATTTCCTTTGATCATTTCCCAGACCTTTTCTTCTTTCATTAGCTTCCCGAGCAACTCCAAATCTCTATTTTTTAGAATCCCATAGGTTTCTAGACTTGTCCTAGTTTATCTCAATAGTGTAAAATCCATATGTTATCCATTAGTGACTATATTATCAAGCCTTTTATCAAAGTAAAAAATTGCCTCCCCAATCAATGTCGAATCTTGATCATCGTTGATTGGTATCCATAAAATTTTATTTTATCATTGTCCTTAAAAATACATCTGAATTCTTGTTCTTTGAATTGCAAAACTTCTAGAGTTCTCATAATATTTTCTAGTATCATACACATGTCTTTGAACTTTGATATAGTCTATTTTATTCATCATTTTATCAAAACAATCATCTTGTATCTGAGAACCGTCGATCCTCGATTTCCGTTGATCCCTATATTTTCATATCATTTCTAGCATTATCATATTTACATCTATTTGATTTTAGTCTAATTTTTTTTCTGTAAGATGGATCCTCTGGAGATGATTATTCTAGGTCTGTCACGCCATATCACCAACATATACAATCTTCCAATCATCCAACAACCATTCGTGTGGAAATAATTTGATAGTTTCGATGAACTCAGTCTGTGCACCATTACGTTCACACCAAACATCAAGGACATCAAGGATCAGATCAAAATCATCCCAGAATAGAAAAAGCTTATTGAAGAGTTATGGTACAACTACTTGGAGGACTTTGAGCTTGTCACCTCCCTAGCCTAGGCCACTTACAAAGCTAAACATGGTCTCACTATCCCTCTTGAGTTTTAAATCATTAATTGTCATTATTTATCTTATCATTATCAAAATAACTTAATTATATCAAACAAGTTGACACCCTTCAAGGAAGTCCCTTTGGATTCTTGGGATTGACATTTTCTGAGAAAATCATTATCATATTTATCTAATATCCCTTTGTTTAGCTATCATTTTACAATTTTTTTTCACTCAGATAAAGGAGGAACATTTTTCTGTTGTCTACATTCCATCATCTTGACATTGTGATTGTTAGCACAGGTATCGGTAAACCCTACATATTTGATTTTTTGGTAATTTTTGCATTAATAGCACCTAACCAAAAAACACCTTAAACAACAAAACATATTGTAAAATAGTCATCTTATAGCAACAATTTTCCTTTGTAGTCAAAATTATCATCAAATAATAATTAATATATCAATAATATATAATCAAATAATTATTTTTTATCACTGAAAGAGATAAAGAAACACAATTTTTATCTCATCCTTATTCTCCCAATTTGTACTATCTTCAAAATATTGGTCCTATAAGACCTTGTGTTGTGCTATATCTCTATTTATGAGATGCAACCCTTGAGTTTTTGACACTCGTATAGGTTCAATAACGATGATTCCTAGGTCCTGAACTTGTAAAGAATTTCAATTTAGGACATGAGTTATATCTGAAACATACTTTTTAAGTAATGAAATATGAAAAACATCATTCATTCTAGACAATGCGGGAGGTAATGCTAATCAGTATGCCACTGGAATTATAACCTTCATAATATTGAAAGGTCCCACATATCTAGGTGAAAATTTGGCATCCTTTCCAAATGTAATTGAGATATTTTTTGGGTTATACCCTCAAGAAGACTTTATCTCCTTGCTCAAATTTCATGTTAGTTATTTTCAGATCTGCGTAGCTTTTCTTCCTATTGGCTACTTCTTTCAACTATTCACAAATGAGATTTACTTCTTTTTTCTATTTCTGTTAGCATTTCTGATCCTATTACCTATTTTTCCTTCATTTTATCTAAGATGATAGGATTTCTACACCTTCTCCCATATAATGCTTAAAATGGTGATATTTTCAACGAATAATGATAAGTGTTTTAGGAAAATTCAGCCAATGGAATATATTACTCCCATATGTATTGCTGATCCATGCAATACAATATGAGCATATCCTCCATAACTTGGTTAAATATTTCCATTTGACCTTAAGTTTTTGGATGGTAAGTTGAACTAAAATTTAGTTTTGTTACCAAAGCTGAGTTTAAAGTTTCTCAAATTTGAGAGGTCATTCTAGGATACTTATTAGAAATAATTATTCTGGAACTATGTGCAATCTAAAAATTTCATGTACAAATGGTTTCAAAAGTACGAGTGAATCATCCTTTAGATTACCCAACATGAAGTGAGCTACTTTAGTCTGTTTCTCAACCATTACTAAAATTATGTCATGCTTTCTTTTAGACATTGGTAGTCCTTACAAAAAATCCATCCTAATAACTTGCCATTTGTAATGCAGAATGCTATGAGGGTATAATAGACCATTAGAATGCATGTAATCTTCCTTAACACATTGACACTCAAGACAATGAGCAACATAGTTTGTCATGTATTTTTTCATTCATTTCCAAAAGTATTGTTGTTTTACATCATCTAAATTTTTATCACTATGGGATGTCTGAAATAAGGATCATCATAAAATTCCTTCATGAATTTCATTCTAAGGTCATTTCCCAAAGGAACATAAAAATCTATTTTTCGTATCTCAAGACTCCTTCATTATCAAAATTAAAACCTTCATACCTTCTATCATTTGGATTTGTTGCTAACACAATTTTTACATGTAGATAATACATATCAGTTTGAACTTATTTCAATAATTCATTTTTAAATTATGTTTATAATGGTTACAATAATGGAAACATGCTTCCTATAACTCAACACATCAGCCACATGGTTCTCTTTTCCTTTTATGTAACTTATGTCACAAGCATAATGAGACAATAACTCAAGCCACCTATGTTGTCTTGCATTCAAATTAGGTTGCGTAAATATATATTTCAATCTCAAGTGGTCTATTTTCATTTTGAAAGGATTTTCCTAGCAGGTAATTCCTCCAAACTTTCAAGGCATGAACTATAGTACCAAGTTATAAGTCATAGGGAGCATATTTATACTCGTGCACCTTTAGCTTTATACTTTCATAAGAAATTTTGTGATTGTTTTGCAGAAGTATTCCACCCAAACCTTCACTAAAGGCATCAGTTACCATGCTGAAACTTCCATTGGGATCCAGAACATTCAAAAAATGTTTTGTTGTAAGATTTTCCTTCAACATATTAAATTTTATTTCACCCTTATCAGTCCATAAAAGTTTCTTGTCCTTTTTTGCAAAGAGGTTATTGGTGTAGCCACTCTAGAAAAATATGTCATGATTTTTTTCTGTAATAACCAACCAATCCCATGAAGCTTCTAAATTCATGTACAATCTTAGGTGTTATCCATTACGTTATGGCTTTGATTTTTAATGGTTCAACTAAAATATCATCTTTGTTAATTATGTGCTAAAGGTACCACACTTAATTATAATAGAATGAACATTTTGATATCTTAGTGTATATTTTCCTCTTTCTAAGAACACCAACACTATTGTCAAGTGTTCATTGTGTTCTTCCATGTTCTTAGAATAAATCAGAATGTCACCTAATAAAACTAGCACAAATTTATTTAGATATTCCTAAAAAATATTGTTCATTAAGTTCATGAATGCAAACTAGTGCATTAGTGAGTCCAAAAATGTAACACCATGAACTCATAATGCTTGTATCTTGTTATGAACGTTGTCTTATGAATGTATTCATCCTTTATCCTAAGACGATGATAAAATGATCATAAAGTGATATTTGAATATAAAAATACATCTCACATCTAATTGAAAAGGTCATCAATATTTAGTAAAGGATATCCCATTCTTAATAATTACCTTGTTAAGCATGTGATAATCGATGCATAGTCTTAACGTTCCATATTTCTTCTTGATAAAGATGACAGGTGCTCCCCAAGGAGACATACTCTGTCTACTCAGTCCTTTAGACATAAGTTTGTGAAGTTGAGATTTTAATTCTACTAACTCAGTTGTTATCATTATGTATGGTGCTTTAGAGATTCATTTCGTTCCAGGTTTGATATCAATGGTAAATTCAAACTCACGTTTAAAAGGAAGTTTAGGTAATTCCTATGGAAATAAATCCTTTTAATCTTGTAACAGAGGATAATCCTCTAAGTACATTCTTACCCTTATTCACTAAATTTATAAATTTTAATCGCCATATAACATACAAACCTTATTTTTAGTTTCCTTGAGTTACATAGTAGAAATGATACCTAACTTTAAAATTCCTTTTTATGCCCTGTATGTTTGCTATTTTCTACATATCATCTATGCATTCAATTAATTTTTATATACAACTCTAAAATTTATTTATGTTGGTACAACCAATTTACACCAATAATTATGTCAATATGACCTTAGAGGAGCTACATATAGGTCTAGTTCTTAAAAGGACTGATAACCAGATCGTACCAAGCCAAGAACACATATGCTAATCAAACACCACGATCAATAAGATGAAAGAAATTCGCTAGAATAAATTTATATAAACCTTTGCAAACAAATGAGAAGTAATATCATATAATATTATGGAACTCAATGAAATATAATGAGAATGGGCCTTTCTTATATAGGAAAGGAATAACAATCTAAGAACCATTCAAGGTCATAGATCAATCCATAAATCAAGGAAAGAACTAGTCATCAAAGAACTAGTCAAGATCATAGATTTAGGAAACTAATATACATCAAGGATCTATTCAATACCATATATCAAGGAAAGAAATATACCTAACAACTAGATAATATCCCCCTAATATCTAAATAAAATAAAAATAAATATCCACACACATAAGTGGGTGAGGATAAATACAACAAAGGTAAATAAAGTACATAGGTGAACATGAGCTAAGGTAAATACCCACTCTAACACTCCCTCTAAAGTGAAGTTAGGGGCCAAAATAAAAGTGGCATGTCCACAGTATGAGTCTCGATAACCAGGCTTGATGAGGTAATCATGTACAATAACTGGGAAACACAGGACGCCGCAAGGTACCCAAAACTAGTCACAACAGAGTAGAGAGAACAAAAATCCACTAGAAGGCATCCCAAAAAGCTTGGCTAAAAAAACCTTGTACAATGTTGAATAAGTTTGGTGTGCACTGTGGTCTAAATCCACTACTTGATCACAAAAATACAAAATAACTGACACTAGGCTTGACCAAAATAGCTCCATACAAGGAGACTGTTAACGAAGTGATGTGGAAAGTGCAAAAAAAACAAAAAACATAATTTGATCAACTGCTGCAAATAGGTGTGCCACAATCTAAGAACAATAACCAAAGAAAAAAGTTAAGGACACAAAATCTAGTGTGTCACGATCCAAAAAAATCCAAGGTAACAAGGAAAGGACACAAAACCCAAAGAAAAACATAATTTGATCAACTGCTGCAAATAGGTGTGCCACGATCTAAGAACAATAAAAAAAGCAATAAGGCAAGGACACAATATCCAGAGTGTCACGATATAAGGAAAAGACAAGGGTAACAAGGAAAAGACACAAAACTTGAAGAAGGATCAACACCACACCCTCCCATACTGTTGAATGGGTGGAGTGATGCTACACATCTGTATGAGTTGTCAAAATAACTACTTAAACATTGAAAAATTAATACTGGACTTCATCAAAATATCTCCCCCACAAGAGAGATTGTCAACATGCCAAAAATGTCAAAAATGACGGATACAAAATATCTCAACAAATAAGAGAGATACACTACATGTGCTAAAGAAAAATGCTTAAAACAAGGAGCATTACAATGCATAAGGTATAGAAAAGTGGAGTAAGAGGCCGAATGGTGGAGGGAAACCACACATGTAGATTCCTCTCAACAAATTCCTATGTCACCACCATGAGTGATTAGATATCCAATCCAAATCAACACGTATGGATGAAGAAGATGCCTGCATGTGATTTGGTGTAAAATGTAAAATGGGTGCATGCAAAAGAGCATTAAAATGGTGTGGTCAGGTTGATCATGACTGATAGCTAAAATATCAAATTTCTCAAGCCTGAGTGAAGGTACAGAAATCACGTGTTGCTCATGATCCTTAGAAAGAGTCAAGCTAACAAAAATAGGAGCTCTGTCAATGTGTAATCCCAATGAAGTACCTACTTGAAAACCAATGCCATGGCAAGAATTCCACTTAACATGTGGAATAAAGGAAACAATACTGTGTGAATATCTGCCAATACCTCCACTAGTGAAACCCATAGAATGGAGCATGCGAGAACCGAATACAATGGTATGATTATCAAAAGAGCCACGCATGTGAGAAGAAGTAGGATACACAACATGTGTAACTATAGTGCCATATTTTTTTTTTAAAAATGAAATACAATGCAAGCACACTAAACTTTCAGATTTTATATGTAATGCACATTCATATTGCATATTTCTAAAACAACAAATCTTTCCAAATGAAGGCATTGAAAATAAAAAGTTCTTGGTTTCATTATAAATTCAAATGACAATCTTACAAGCTTCTTGCAACTATAAAATAAAAGTTTCCTTAATAGAGACTAATGCTTTATCAAATACAATAAGTACAAAATGGGTCTTTACAAGAGTATAAATCTTTACAAAGCTACATTTATTTACAAAATGAAGGTAATGCCCACAAAAGATGAGTAAGTCCAAGATGACAAGAGGCTCTACTATCTCCAACTTGAGCTCCAACTCCAATACTCCTACAAGAATCCAACTCCAAGAGAAATATGGCTTGTTTACCACCCAACCAATAGGCATCATCACATGCCTTTCCATGGTTGGAAGTCATGCTAGCCTCCCCCAAGCCCATGGGAGAGAGGAACTAGCTTCCACAATGTGCACAAGTATATATGGGGTTTAAACACACAACAAGAGAAAACATAAGACCATTCAACTACTTAGACCTACTATACAATCAAAACCACACATGAGGAGAACAATGTCAACCTCACAAGGGGGAAGAGAGGAAGAAGGATGCCCAAATCAAGGTGTCCAACCATAGGAGCACCAATAAATACATATATAAAAACTCCTTATACCTACGAATCATACATCCTCCTTATTCCTCCTTATACTATAGAGATCCTTCTTGGGAGGATTTTCAAACCCACATGGGTTTCCTCACCAAGAATGGGGAAAGGATCAAGCCATATGAACCTTTCTCCCACCTCAAACCATATGAGGGGATGAGAAGGGACCTTCATGGCTTGACCAACAACCATGAGGTTTGAGAGGGAAATCCCTCTCTCTTCCCCTACATTCTCCAAAAACCATCAATCCAAATGATGGTGGAGAGAAAACAAGAAAAACCACAAGAACAAACAACAACTACATAACACATATTTCACACACATTATTTCATTGATCAAGCATGCATAAAATATAAGCACAACTAAGAAGAAGAAGGTTAAGAACCCTACCTCTATAATGCTTTCCAAGACTCTAAGATTTTCCCCTTTGTCCAAGCTCCCTTCCAAGCTCCCAAAATTCTCTAAGTGCTCCAAAAAAATGAACCAAGAAGAACCATTCTTCCCACATGAGGAAGAATAAAAAGAGGATCCCAAAAGTTTCCTCAACAATGGGAAAGTGACAAGTGTCACCCCCTCTCCTCTCAAGAGTCAAAGATTCCAAAAACAAAATAAGTAAGAGTAAACTCAATTTTTATCCCTTTTCACCCAAAATACTAAAAACTAAAATAAAACACAGTGGAGCAAATTTTAACACTTTCACACAATCCAACCATCTTACATGGATGGTGACTAAAGAGGGCTAAATGGGAGGGAAACTCCCTCCAAACCTTGGAAATAGGCCCCCCTACCTATTAGGTAGGGTCCAAGGGCCCATTTTCATGCTAAGGGAACCCCCAAACTCAAAAGGGGTCCCTAAAATTACCCAAAATAACCCAATTTCGGGTTTGGCATGCTTGGGCACAAGGGTAGAGGGTGTGGGGTTCACCCAAGGTTCACATGTGTTCCCCAATCCCTTTTACCAACACATACACACTTCCCAAAACCAACACTTAACTTAAGATAAGATTATTAACCCCTAAGCTAGTTTACTTAATACAAATACATCCTAAACCTAATTAATTTTACAAGACACAATTACATTACAAATTGAGGGTTCACCCATGGTGCCCAATTAAAATACATCTAATCTAAGGCTTCAAACAATTTAGCATGGTTAGGACTCAGCCCGTGGGCCGCTTGTGCATGATTACGTAGCTGTCTTGAAACCCATGCTCTCCTATACCTGTCACCCTGCACACTCATTGCACACATTAACCGCACCTTTCCAATATAGTAAACATCATCTATACATCACAATAATCAATAAAACTTATAATGTCTGAACATAATTTACAATTGATAGTGCAATGCATCCAATTATCCACATAGTTTTCCATGAATCATCCACACATTAAAATTGTAACGACATACACTTAGGTTAGCATGAAAATCACCATCATTAAATCCAAAACACTATATCATCAATCAAATTAACCACAAGAGACTAATATATAACCAATAAGTCTATCATATAACCCTGTTAGTGTCATCACATCATACAAAATATATTAGTATACGAATCTAGTCCAATTAGCGCTACGTGCCCAAAATGCCATAATGTCCAAGAGAATAAAATATCATAGTAAAATGTCTAACGTCTATCAGAGTCTCAATCAAAACATGTCTAGAAATAAAGGAACCAACAGATAACTAGAGCTATAAAAATGTGGGCACTACATCCCCCTCTCCTAGAATTAGACTTCCTCCTGGAAGTCATTTGAAGAGATAGGGATATCTAGCCCTCAGTGGTGTCGCATCCTCCCAGGTAGCAGATGACTCATCGTATCGGTCCCACTGCACTCTAACCTGGTCCAAATCTCGACCCCGAAGGGCCAACCTCCGGTGCTCCAGTATGCGTATGGGATCCAATCTCCACTGCCCTTCGTCCTCTACCTGTAATGCCGACCAATCCAAAACATGAGAAACATCTGGTACATATCTACGTAGTACAGAAACATGAAAAACATCGTGGGCCCATGCAAGGCGTGGTGGGAAAGCTAGGCGATAGGCAACTAGACCGATGACCTCAAGAATATCAAAAGGCCCCACAAAACATGAGGCGATAGCTTAGAACCCTTTCCATAATGGATTGGACTCTTATGAGGACGAACCCTCAAGAAGACTTTGTCACCCACTGAGAAGTGACGATCGATCCTCTTGGTGTCCGCATACGCCTTCTGGCATGCTCTAGCCTACTCAAGACGCTGCCGAATCAGAACAACCTGCTGCTCCAAATCCTAAAGGTAAGCTGGCCCCAAAATAATCCTGTCATCTAGTCTGTCCCAGCTCAAAGGTGTCCTGCAAGGTCGTCCATATAAAGCCTGGTAGGGAGCCATGCCAATGGAGCTACGATAACTGTTATTGTAGGCAAACTCAACTAAATGCAAATAGTCTTCCCACTTCTTCTGCTGGTCCATCACGTACATCCTCAACATGTCCTCAAGAACCTGATTAAACCTCTCTGTCTACCCATCTGTCTCTGGATGATATGCCGAACTAAAATTAATTTGTGTACCCAAGGCCTCCTGAAAAGAAGTCCAGAAAACTGATGTGTAGATAGTGTCTCTGTCATTAATGATCGTCTTCGGAATCCCATGCAATCTGACAATATCCTCCATGAACACTTTGGCAATGGCCTGTGCATTATAGGTGACCTTGGTTGGTGAGAAATGCGCAACCTTGGTCAACTTATCCACTGTGACCATAATGGCATCATGACGATAAGAGGACATAGGAAGTCCTACTATGAAATCCATGGAGATCACATCCCATTTCCACTCGGGAATGTCATGAGGGTATAAAAGTCCTGTGGGATGAGAATGCTCTTCCTTGACTCTCTGACACTCAAGACACCATGTGCTACAAAATCTGCTATGTCCCGACAAAGACCTAGCCAATAATATAACTCTCTCAAATCGGCATGCATCTTCTTCACTCCTGGATGTGCTGCGTATGGGGCTCAATGAGCCTCAGTAAGGATGAAACTACGCAGATCACCTGCCTTAGGCACATAAATGTGCCTATGGAACCGAAGCAAACCATCTAACTCTAGCATGCATCCTAGAATATCTTCCCTCAAAAGAACCCTTAGAATCCACCACCACCCCCTGCCTAGCACCCCTCATAAAACCTGTCCTCTGGAAGGTGCTCAAGTATCCTGCCTCTCAAATCTGACTGCAGTGTCAAAGAAGCAAACACATGCCGCCGTCTACTAAGTGCATCTGCAACAACATTTTCCTTTCCCTTGATATACTGCACCTCCATGTCATACTCACAAAGGAACTCCATCCAACGCCGTTGACGAGCGTTGAGGTTTGGCTGAGAGAAGATATGTTGTAAGCTACAATGATCTGTCCTCAAGATGAAAGGTCTACCCAAAAGGAAGTGTCGCCAACGCACAAGCGCATGAACAAATGCTGCAAGCTCTAAGTCATGAGTAGGATAGTTAAGCTCATAATCCTTGAGCTTACAAGACTCAAAAGCAATAACCCAACGCTCCTGCATAAGAACTGCTCCCAAACCCTCTAGTGATGCATCAGTGCAAGCAACAAAATCCTCTGTTGGGTCTGGAACTGCTAAGATGGGCACCATGGTTAACCTTTCCTTAAGCAACTGAAAGGCCTGCTCACATTTTTCAGACCAATCAAACTTCTTCCCTTTCCTCTGAAGAGAAGTAATAGGGTGAGCAATCCTAGAAAAGTCCTGCACAAACTTGCAATAATACCCTGCTAAACCCATGAAGCTCCGCACCTCAGTGACTGATGTGGGTGCTGGCCAATCCAAGATAGCCTGAATCTTAGAGGGATCTACGGAGATACCCTCGCTTGAAATGATATGACCCAAGTACTGAATCTCTGTCTGAAAGAAGCTGCATTTTTCCAAGTTCCCATACACACTTCTGCTTTCCTCAAAACTTGAAGTACCTGCCTCAAATGCTCCTCGTGTTCCTCCTCGGAACGAGAATATATCAATATGTCATCAAGGAACACTAAGACAAAGCAATCCAGAAATGTCCTGAATACTCCATTCATGAGGCTCATGAAGACAGCTGGGGGCATTAGTCAAACCAAATGGAACCACTGTGAACTCATAATGCCCGTAACGTGTACGAAATGTTGTCTTATGAATGTCTGCATCTGAAATGCGCAACTGATGATATCCTGACTTGAGATCGATTTTGGAGAACACTCTAGCTCCCCGCATCTGATAAAACAAGTCATCAATCCTAGGGAGCGGGGTAACAGTTCTTTATTGTGACTTTGTTGAGCTGTCTGAAATCTACACAAAGCCTGAGAGAACCATCCTTCTTCTTCACAAATATGATTGGCGCTCCCCAAGGAGATACACTAGGGTGAATGAGACCCCTTCTCTAATAACTCCTCTAACTGAATCTTGAGCTCATGAAGCTCTGAAGTCGTCATCTGATAGGGTGCCCTAGAAACTGGTGCAGATCCAGGCACTAAGTCAATGGTGAAATCCACCTCTCTACTAGGTGGTAAACCTGGAAGCTCTCCTGGAAACACATCTGTATACTCCCTCAAAACTGCGTGATCATCAAGGGGTGAATGCTCTGGAGTACTGTCTGAATGATCACTGATAGTGATAGCAAACAACTAACAACCCTTACGCATGCTCCGCTTGAGTTGCTTAGCCGAGATCATACGCAAGGAAATGGGTCTCTGCATCCCTGAAATCACAACTGCACTACCCAACATCATCCTGACACTCAATGACCTTCTCTCTACAATCCACCTTGGCTCGATGAGCCTCGATGCCAATCCATACCAAAAACTACCTGATAGGAACCTAGAGGAATAACTCGGAGGTCAAGCGTAGTGGAGAAGACTCCCAAATCAAGTACACAACTCTTCACATACGAGTCCACGGTGAGTTTGAGCCCCAAAGACCAACTCAACCTGCCAACTATCTGGCTGCCTAGCCACCACTAGCCCACACCTGGTCCACTATAGAAGGTGATATAAAGGAATCTGAAGCACCTGAATCAAAAAGTACTGAGACAGAAATACCCTTGATAGTACCTGTCATCTCAATGACTGTGGCCTGATGCTCAGCCTGACAGTTGTCAACCGCTGCATACACACGATGGACGCATCCCACGTCACCCACCGTCTACTCGGATCTAGGAGCTCTCTGCATATCCATAGTAGTGGGCTTGTGCGGACACATACACACATAATGATCTGGAGCCCCACAAATAAAACATCCTCCTGTACCTCTCTGAGATGGGGTCCCTCCTGTGCTCTGGCGAACTGAACCTGCCCGTCCAACCCTAGTAAACTGCTGTGAGCGGGCTGACTGGGAGTGATGAGTACCCCGGCCTCCTGTCTCTAGACCCACCAAAACCACCTCTAGACCCACCTCGCTGAAAAATTTGAGTTTGTCTACCCCTCTGATGCGGGTGTCCCTGATGCTGTGTCTGCTGTGGTGGGTGTGGAGGAGCTCTCAATGTTGCTAGAGAAGACCAGAATCCTCCTCTAGGGGGTGGTACTGCTCCCCGTGCTCTCTGGACTCTGGAATGCCTGAATCCTATCCTGAAACTTACTCTTGTTTCTTTCTCTGTGCTCCTGAGCCTTGGGTCTTATTCTCCTCAGCCAAGTAGGCCTTCTCAACGGCCTTCTCGAGCGTGGGAGGAGATAACATCCTAACAGCTCCTGCTATATCTGCATTCAGGCCCCGAATGAACCTGTTTACCTGCAATTTCTTGTCTTCCAGGTAGTCTACATACTGCAAGAGATCCAAGAACCTGCTCTCGTACTGCGCCATCTGAGCCAGAACCCTGTCGCAAGTCGTGAAACTCATCAATCCTCTTCTGAACAAAATGCTCTGACATATACCGGGCCCTGAATCGCTCCTCAAACAACTCCCATGTCACTGTATCCCGAGTCAAATGGAGCTTCCGCTCCTCATTCCTCCACCAAACACCTGCTGCGTCTCGGAGGAGGTGTATGGCGAACCTAGCTTTGACGTTGCTCTCATGAGAGTGCAAACCAAAGCAGCTATCCAAGCTAAGAAGCCAAGACTCCGCCCCAAAGCCATCCGTCGAACCAGTAAACGTAGGTGGCTGAAGGCGAAGAAGGTCTCGAATCACACTGCCTGTGTCTCGATCCTGACAGTGTGGTCTAACAGGTGAGAGGGGTCGCATATCTCCAAAAGGTCCCTCGAAGCTGTGTGAATGGCTATGATGAAACGAGGCCACCCTCTCGCCAAGAATGGAAGGGCTGCGTGACCTCTCTCGTCTCGGAATGTCGTGCTCAGGTGGCTCTGGATGTGCATCCTCACCAATGAACTCCTCATCTCCTAACTGAATGTCCTCATCTCTCAGCACCTGTGGTGGTGGAAGGCACTCCTGTACGACACCTATCAGCTGCTGCAGGGTCTCCAATATATGAGGCCCAAAATTGGGGGCCGGTGACTCTCGCGTAGGCGCACTACGTCCTGAACCTCGAGCTGTTTGTTCTCTCTTGGGTGTCATCTTGAACCCGAAAAGTAATAAAAAAGAAATGTTTTATAAACCTTCTAAAACCTTTTAAACGTTTGTTGGAAGCGTTATATTATCATTATTTTTATTATTTTAATGATTATTATTATTGTTATTATCATTTTAACACCAGAATGCAATGATCCCTTCCCATTGATAATTAATTTATAATAATATATTAATTAATTTATTAATTTATTTAATTTCCCAAAAAAAAATTAGTACCGTCCCTGCAATAATTTAATTATTTTAATCTATTAATCTCCTTAGGGTTATAAATAAAAAAAATTTACACTTTTTGTAAATAATTAGTCTTCCCCCTTTTTAATTAATTTTACCACAGACCCCTTTTTTATTTAATTTTGTTTCCCCCCTTTTATCTTAGTTTGTCCACACACACTCCCCCTTTTTATTTAATCCACCCATACACCCCTCTTTTTATTTTTCAATCCCATTAAAAGTCATGTTTTTTTCTTTTTTAAAGATAAAGTAGGGTTGAATGGGAGCCCTAGGATCTAATTCTAATCTTGGCCATTGATTTTGAATCTACCCTAAAAGTTGCCCTAAATTTCTCTGTCTCTTTTCCCTCTTTTCTAATTCTTCCTCTCATTTTGTTTTGTGTTGTCATTTGAATGTGCAGGTTGTGGAGGAGCTAATGGAGAGATGAATTCATGGAATCTCTCATTTGTTGAGAGATATATAAATATATATATATTTTTTTGAATTCCATACATCCATGCATTGTTTTGTTTTTTTTTTTGTTTGAGAAATCCATGTATTTGCTTTTTAAAACAAAAACTATGGTAAGAGAAAACCCCCAGTTTTGATATATATATATATCTAAATTTTTATATATAAATATACATTTTGTTTTCATCAGTATATAAATATGTGTACATATATATATATATATATATATATTGTATGTATTATTATTATTATTATTTTTTTTATTTTTATTTTTTTAAGAAACTGCAAAAGGCGACTGTATCTGCGGTGGATGGGCGGAGGGGCAGGGTGGTGGCAGGCCACGCAGCAAGGAATATATATTTTAATTTTAGTTGGGTGCAGGGTTGCTAGGTGCCGGGGAAGGGTTTGCGCACAGGGTCTGGGGCGTTGGTCGGGGCAGGATCCGGGCGTGGGGGGGGCAGGGTCTGTCCGGGGGGTGGCGCGGGGCCTGTCCGGTGGGGGGGCGCGGGGTCTGATCCGCGGGGGTCCAGGGGAAACAGGCGGCACAGGGTTTCTGCGGGGGGGCAGGGTCGGGGGCGATTGGGGATTTGGGCGGGGCAGGGGAAGATTGGGGATGCGGGGGAGTTGCGGGGGTTTGGGGGGTTCGGCCCCCCCAAACACAGTCCGTTTTATTTTTTTATTATTTTGGTTGTTTTTATTTTATGTTTTTTTTTATTTAAATATTTTAAATCTATACGTTTATATATATATATATATATATATATATATATATATATATAACTAAAATCTGTTTTATTATATATTCATTTATTTATATTATATATATTATTTTAAAAATATATATATATATATATATATATATATATATATATATATAACAAATATTGTATAAATATATTTTTAAATTTATATATTATTTAACATAGAATATATATATATATATATACTAATATATATATATGTATATACACACACACACACACACACACACACACACACACATATATATATATACAAATTGATTTTATTTTATTTATTTTATTATATTTTTAATTTTTGTTTATTCTAGGAAAACATAGTTATAAATAGGACGCGAAATAAAAATAAAATAACTATATTAAATTTATTTTCATTTCTTGATCAATACTAACAAACTTGAAGGCCAAAACCTAAAAAAAAATCGATAGTATAACCATTTAAAAAAAAAACAAGACAATGAACACTAATTTTCCTTGGTATTTTCAATTTTTTTTTTTTTTGCAATACTAACTAATTAAATTTTTCAGATTCTCATGCAAGGAGGTATATTAAAACATCCATGTATATATATATTTTTTTAAAAGCAAGACTAAGACATCCTACAAGTTACCCAAACGTCCGTGTGTTGAAACCAAGCTCTAATACCAAATGTAGTGCCATATTTTTTTTTTAAAAATGAAATACAATGCAAGCACACTAAACTTTCAGATTTTATATGTAATGCACATTTATATTGCATATTTCTAAAACAACAAATCTTTCCAAATGAAGGCATTGAAAATAAAATGTTCTTGGTTTCATTATAAATTCAAATGACAATCTTACAAGCTTCTTGCAACTATAAAATAAAAGTTTCCTTAATAGAGACTAATGCTTTATCAAATACAATAAGTACAAAATGGGTCTTTACAAGAGTATAAATCTTTACAAAGCTACATTTATTTACAAAATGAAGGTAATGCCCACAAAATATGAGTAAGTCCAAGATGACAAGAGGCTCTACTATCTCCAACTTGAGCTCCAACTCCAATACTCCTACAAGAATCCAACTCCAAGAGAAATATGGCTTGTTTACCACCCAACCAATAGGCATCATCACATGCCTTTCCATGGTTGGAAGTCATGCTAGCCTCCCCCAAGCCCATGGGAGAGAGGAACTAGCTTCCACAATGTGCACAAGTATATATGGGGTTTAAACACACAACAAGAGAAAACATAAGACCATTCAACTACTTAGACCTACTATACAAGCAAAACCACACATGAGGAGAACAATGTCAACCTCACAAGGGGGAAGAGAGGAAGAAGGATGCCCAAATCAAGGTGTCCAACCATAGGAGCACCAATAAATACATATATAAAAACTCCTTATACCTCCTAATCATACATCCTCCTTATTCCTCCTTATACTATAGAGATCCTTCTTGGGAGGATTTTCAAACCCACATGGGTTTCCTCACCAAGAATGGGGAAAGGTTCAAGCCATATGAACCTTTCTCCCACCTCAAACCATATGAGGGGATGAGAAGGGACCTTCATGGCTTAACCAACAACCATGAGGCTTGAGAGGGAAATACCTCTCTCTTCCCCTACATTCTCCAAAAACCATCAATCCAAATGATGGTGGAGAGAAAACAAAAGAAAACAACAAAGCAACAAGAACAAACAAACTACATTCTCTATACAACTTTACAACACATCATTTCACACACATTATTTTATTGACCATTGCATAGTTAACAAGATAATAACAACTAGGAAAGAAGAATGATTAGGAATCCTACCTCTACAATGCTTTCCAAGACTCTAAGCTTTTCCCCTTTGTTCAAGAAACCTTCCAAGCTCCAAAAAAATCTCCAAGTTCTCCCAAAAAAAATGAGGCAAGAAGACCCCTTCCTTCCCACATGAGGAAGAATAAGAAGAGGAACCCAAAAGTTTCCTCACCAATGGGAAGGTGACAAGTGTCACCCCCTCTCCTCCCATGAGTCAAATATTCCAAAAACCAAACATAAGTAAAAGTAAACTCACCTTTTAGCTAGTTATCACCGAAAATAATAAAAACGAAAATAAAACAAAGTGGAGCAACTTTTAACAATTACACACAAACCAACCATCTTACATGGATGGTGACTAAGGAGGGAAAAATGGGAGGGAAACTCCCTCCAAACCTTGGAAATAAGCCCCCCTACCTATTAGGTAGGGTCTAAGGGCCCATTTTCATGCTAATGGAACTCCCAAACTCAAAAGGGGTCCCTAGAAATTACCTACAATAACCCAATTTCGGGTTTGGCATGCTTGGGCACAAGGGTAGAGGGTGTGGGGTCCACCCAAGGTTCACATGTGATCCCTAATCCCTTCTACCAACACACACACACTTACCCAAAACCATCACTTAAATTAAGATGAGATCATTAAACCCCTAAACTAGTTTACTTAATACAAACACACCCTAAACATAATTAATTTTACAATACATAAATACATTACAAATTGAGGGTTCACCCATGGTGCCCAATTAAAATACATCATATTCTAAGGCCTCAAACAATTTAGCATGGTTAGGACTCAGCCCATGGGCCACTCGTGCACAATTGCGTAGCCGTCCATGAAACCCATGCTCTCCTATACCTGTCACCTGCACACTCATTGCACACATTAACCGCATATGTCCAATATAATAAACATCATCTACACATCACAACTTTCAATCAAAATTATAATGTCCTAACATCATTATACCATTGATAGTGCAATACATACAATTATACACATAGTTCGGCATGAATCATCCACAGATTAAAATTACAACGACATACACTTAGGCTAGCATGAGATTCACCATTATTAAATAAAAAAAACTATATCATTAATCAAATCGACCACAAGAGACTCAACATCTAACCAATAAATCTCACTATCATGTACCCCTGTCAGTGTCCTCAACATCACAAGAAATATATCAATATACAAATCTAGTCTAATTGGCGCTACGCGCCCAAAATACCATAATGTCCACGAGGATAAAATAACATAGCAAAATGTCCAAAATCTATCAGAGTCTCAATCAAAACATGTCTATGCAGTAAAGGAACCAACATATAACTAGAGCTATAAAAATGTGGGTACTACATTTACTAATGGTATTCACAAACTTAGCCAAGAACATATAGTCCACATAATACTAATAGGCTGGATAACGATAATTCAGGAGGATTGAGTAGGCTCATAAAATGATAGATGCATGGTGATTGGGTACTAGAGAAATGAGCTGCAAGTGGACTAAAAAAGCTTGGATCAAAAATGTTCCTAATCATGATGGTCATGTATGCAGGTCAGCAACCTTTATACCTGCAGGGAGTGTATCCAGTGTACTCCATATGGTCCAATGAGTGCATATCATATAACATTTTTTTGACCAATAAACTTGAGTAACCAATACATTCTTCCAAAGTTTGCATGGAGGGTGGTAACGAGCGGTCTTGAAGTTCATACACTTCAAACAACAAAATCATTAAAACTTTATTCAAAGTTGCATGGTGGATACACCAATGTAACATTCCAAAGTATCTTACTTGTCAATGCTATGGACTCGAAGGCCAAAATTACGTGCTTAAGAAGCATTAAAACACCCCTCCATATTCACCATCACTTGCCAAGTGAATGATCTGTTATAATACTGACACTTTAGAATAAACAATTTGACCCTCACAATTTACATGTCCATATGGAAAGACCTTCAATCAAACAAAGCACTTTTTCAACAATTTTAACCATCGATTAAAAGATACAACCCTAACCTTACCAAGTTTATGCTCTACCATTTATTTTAGTTGACAGTAAAAAAAAATCAAGAATACTGTTGACTATCACCACCCAAATACAATGCTAATGGCAACAAGGAGGTTATTATTATCTATTAGTAGCAATCATGAAGTTTAAGCTCCCATATCACCTCAGGGGATAAGGATTTCAATGGGTTGATACAGATCATGAGGCAAACCTACGTGTGTATCAACATCATCATAAATTGTAAGCAAGTTGGACTGCACTATCTTGCAAATGGTCAAGTTTACAATAATGAAACTTAGGGTTTTTATGCCTTCCAGATACAATGGAAGGCTCTATTTTGCATACAACAACATATGACAAAGAACAATATACGGACAAGTACCATGAAGATATGAAGTTGTGACTTAATAAATAGTTTACAATAGATGCAAGGTGATGAGTACGGGTGCGGTGTTGGGTATGCACTCTACACACATACATGATATTGCATACGCGGCCTTGCATCAACACCAGTAAACTTGCTTCCAAGCAAAGTTCATTCAAATACTAATCACAACATAATGATACAACCAAAACAAAATGAAAATCACCTAGATGTGACATTACTTCCCCCCTTGCAATGAATCATCGTCCCGATGATTTAAATCATTAAAGTAATCATAATAATCAAACACAGCCTTGCTTATATTGGAAAGGAATAACAATCTAAGAACCAGTCAAGGTCATAGATCAATCCATAAATCAAGGAAAGAACTAGTCAAGACCATAGATTTAGGAAATAACTATACATCAAGGATCTAGTCAATACCATAGATTGAGAAAAGAACTATATCTAACAACTAGGTAATATCCCCTTAATATCTAAATAAATAAAAAGAAATATCCACACACATAAGTGGGTGAGGATAAATAGAATAAAGGTAAATAAAGCTATTTATTTATTTTTAGCTAATTTTGTAGAAATGAAGCACTCAGTTGTACCGGTGTCAAATAAGATAGTAACAATAATTCCATACAACTTACTTAGTACTTCAATGGGTGTAGCTTGTTTCTCAGCTTAGCAGTTAGCCATTACAACATGTATCTTCTTCTTCTGATTGTTCCCTTGATTTTTTTGGGGATAATTATTAGCATAGTGGTTGCCACTACATATGAAACATCCAAAAAAAGGTCCCTTTCCTTTCAAAATTTTCATTCTTACCAGTAGTGTTATCTTGTCCATTTCTTTTTAAATTAACAGCTGTGTCATTTTCACCATTCTGAGCCTTATTGCAAACATTCTTCCACCATGCCTTTCCAGGTGATAATGGTGAAAGTGAGATGTAGCTCATCTTTCTCTTCTCATCCCTATGAGCAGTTATGGCTTCAAGATTCTACTCTTTCCTGAATGAATTTTTAAAAAAAACTTCTATGGTAGGAGGAGCCATGGACATAACGAATTCACCCCCAATGACTGGGTTAAGTTCCATGATGAATTTGTGTCATCCATAATTTTTTGTTCATGCTGATACATACTGGAACATATTTAAGTAGTTTAGTAAAATTTTCCATAGTATTCTAGTTATGGTCATTTTGCCTTGTACCATTAGGTCTTGAAACTCAGACATGTTTTTTTCGTAAGTACAACTGTGGGTAACCAACATTGTGTGAAAGTAACACTTAAATTGATCCCAAGTGTAATGTTGGTATGGTAATAACTCCCAGTTCCACCTTCCGGCTATCCCATTACAAAGAGGATTAACCTCGTTTAGAGAGCTAATAAGCACCCCAAATAATCTTTGGTTTCTTTGGAAAATTATCCTTTATCTCGAAGTATTTCTCCATCTCGCTAAGCCAATTCTTAGCTCCATGACACCTAGAATTATCCCATCAAACTTAAGCAGACTAATATGTTTAATGTCACTTTGATAGCTCCTAGCTTCTAGGTGGGCTCTTATTGTTCACCTGGTTGGTTCATATTGGGATTTGCAACATTAAGGATTTGCTGCATTTACATTATGATTAAAAGCATTTGTATTAGGCTTCATCAAGTTGTTGTTCCTGTAACTTCACTTTCACTATCTTCAACATTTACATGTTGTTCCAAGACATATCGATGTGGTTGCAGAGTATCATGCAGGACAACGAGTATTTCGTCAAGTTTATGAGTTGTTGTTGCTTTAGCTCCCGCGTCCTGATTGTTCACATAATTCCATCTTATCCTAACCATTTTTTTGTTCTGTTAACAAGAATAATAAATTTAGTGTTAGCGTAAGGAACCCATTATTTCTAAGAGTATGATAACCTTCAGCTCTAATACCAAAATGTAACACCCATGTTATACTTCATCTAAATTAATGTTTTTTTAAAATAAAAACAAACACCTTATCACAATTAATACCTTGAATGATTTCCAGCTTGCAGTAATTAAATTACAACATAACTAAATTATTATAATCCATATGATAACAAATGATAACCATGTGCAACTATAACGGTCAATTAGATCTACCTGAACCCCCTTATCATCAGTCTAACTGAGTGAGAATAACTTGTATACTTTGGTTAAACCCTTTTAAAAAGTCTTGAGAACTATGTGAAAATCCTTAGTTTCAACCTGTAATACCGACAAGCATTAATCCATTAATCATATGACACTACAAATTAGGGTTATGGTGAACAAATAATGTAATTAGATAGCTACATTACTTGGCCAAGTTTTCAAGTGAGTAATGCAAGATTAGTTTCGTGACCACACATAAGTCAACAAAACTTGTCTCGATCACCACAAAACCAATCTAATTAGTTATCTAGATATCAATTCCATTATTTAATAAATTTAATTTATGTTTCATCGAAGTATGCTATCGATCCCATCTTAGGATCCCTATGGGAAAGATCATAGGATCCCTATTGTTTCATACAAAACCCTAAGATGGTACGGGTAGGGTTTTATCAAATGGAATGCAGGGTCATAACACCCACACTTCATTTACACTATTTTCTATCTTTAGAGTTAATACTAGGTACATCTTATGATAGGATATTAGGTATCAAGACATGTTATCCTCTTCTCGATAGAGAACTATACTATCTTGTTGTGTTACAAACTTTATTGAGTATCTCTTGTCATGATATCACAACATATCATTAATTTCTAAGGATAGGATTACTTAATTATGTCTCACATTTAAATAATCTAATCACACCCTAGTTAGTATTATTTTATTCTCATAAGTTTATCATTCATTATGAAAGATTCACTTACTCTCATTGCCTCATTATCTGTTAATAATTAGAACAACTTATGGTTGTCATATAATGTAGGTTTAATTGATCACATATCATAAAAAGTTAATCCATTTAATAATTGTTGAAACAGTATATGTACTCGTATGTCGTGATTATATCATAAATAGTGTACTTTATTTTAATAAGGTATGAAGGTACCATAAAAAAATTTTCATATAATTGTTTCCCATAACGTACTACATAGTAATGACATATTTGTTCATCGATAATGAATCTATAAATTTTGTAATGAATAATGAACAATAACAATAACTTATATTCATATGCTATCGTTAATAACAACTTTTAAATGCTTTTCATTTTAATGTAGAACAATAAGGTTATAAATGTTGATTTCATTGTAATGATATCCATATCATATTACTATTGTAAATTTTCATATTATTTCATTCGTAATGAATCAACAAACCAGGTATAATATTGTAAAATAATATTATTTAATTTAATTCATATTCTGCTTAAAACAACATTAAAAAAACCTTTATAACTCACAAAAAGTGACACATTTTTTTTTTAATTAAACTTCGTAAGGATAAATCCTTAGTTTTCCCAAGTGATAACATATAAATTTTTAAAATAGTACAAATAGGAAATGCCTTTAATTCAACTTACAAAAATAATAATTTCATATTAAAATGAAATAAAATAATCCAAAGTAGATTTTTGAACAATAATATATGAAAAAATCATGCGTATACAGTCCAGTTATTCACTTCACAATATCACTCTGTCCTGCACACTGTAGGAGAGAGAATTTATACATGGAAAATTATATGAACTGGCATGAGTTATATTAACTAATAATCTTGTTGTTTATATAAATAAATGATTATGTTAATATTTACTTAAATAATAGCTTACAAACTTTGCAACCATTGTTTATATAAAATGATAATTCAAAAGAAGCTATCTCTTAATATATTGGTTATCAATAATTAAATACATTTATAATCTGTTTGAACAATTGCAATAAAATTTAGTAAGACCATGTTCATACAATATTTATTTCCTAATGTCATATCATAAGAATAAAATCAATAGAATAACCTTCTTTAATGTTCAACATTCATTACTAGGTAAATCAACTAACACTTTATTTTCTAGGAAATGAAGGAAAATCATGTTATGCTCATAATCCTAAATTTCCAATAGTTGCCTGCTATCTCATTCCAACTAAAGGTAAAAATAATCATGAAGGTAAGAATGAAATCATTAATTTCAAGAAACTTAGAAACATGTTTAAGGTCACCCCATATTTATTGCATTGAACTTATATCTCCATGATTCCAATATTCAATCATAATGTTTTAAACAAATATTGATATGAGTATAATTAACATTTTTGTTTGTTAACCGCCAAGGAAATATTTCCTGCATTATGTAACAAGGATTTAACTCTCGTTAACTCAAACCAAAAACCATAGTGATAACCATATGCTGAAAGAAGAGATTTCAACACGCCAAAGAACCAAACATTTGTACAAAGAAATAAAGGAAACCATAAAAATACAAATAATATTATTAGTCCGGCTCCTTGAGAGATTAACAGAAAATTAAATGAGACAAAAAATAAGGGAAAAATTAGTAGTGAATATTTGTTAATTCATGAATATTCTAGTTTTTTAAAACTTGAAATTGACAAATTTTTAGTGTAGGAATTAGGACCAGGTCACCAATTTTTTTGGGTACAAGTTAATTTTAGGGTTTTTTTCACCTATAATTTTACACCAATAGATGACTATTTTCATTAAAATATCCTTTAGCGTGAAATTAAAATTTGCCAAATTCTCCTAACACAAACACATATTATTTAAGTATTTATAATTCATTATTCCATATGCAAATTAATTGCAATGTTGCATTAAGGTAGTTTTCATTGTTATGGTTTTGTATTGTGTGCTATTGCTATGGGCCACAATGCTTGTGTATATTTCCATCTAGTATCATTGTGCATGCTACCGGGTGGTAGAATACACAATGTTGTTGGTTGACAACATTGCGGATTCTACCATTTGATAGCATTGTGTATGCTACGAGTCGGTAGCATACACAATGCTACCGGGCCAATAGTATACACAATGTTACCCACCGATAACATACACTAAGCTATTGGTCAGTATATTACACACTGCTTCTAGCTAGTAGCATTATATATGTTGTCAGTCTATTTCATCTTTTGTTTACAAATTTTTAAATATTCTACTTTAAAAACCAACCTATTTGAAAATGACTTGGATAGGTATAATGGATTTTGTGAAGTAATGAACACAAGACAAATCAAACTCGAAAGAAAAGGTAGCATATTAAATTATTTTCAACCAACCAAAAAAATGAGGACTCAACTTGCATCCAATGGAAAACTGTAACACAAGTACCAATAATTTGTAACAAATTATCAATATTTTTTTCTTTTTTTTAGTAGTTTTAGTTTAGTTTTGTATATATTTGTAACAGTTAAACATTTTTTGTGTTTGAATACAAAAACCCATAATTTTAATTGTATTTAACATGAAACATTAAACTAAAACATATACCCTAAAGAAACAATTAAAATTTCAGTAGATAAAGATATATTTGATGATGACATGTTAGAACTGGAAGACAATCCTCACTACCAAATGCCTCCAATAGATGAATGTTCTAATGAAAATATTCAAGAAGAATATGATATTGAAATTACTCTTCAAAAATTTAATTTTGAGAAGGAAGAATGGACAATTGGAAGGTCTTTTTAGCCAGACTGGGAAACAAATTGAACCTATAGAGAAAAAAAATGGTAATGATACTCCAAAATAATGTCGATGTACTATTTGTAGTTAGAAACTAGGAAAAGAACATAAAATGCAACTTAAATTGGACAAAACTAAGAAACATTGTGGCAAAGTATATGTCACGATCAAGGGGAAATGTTGGAAAAAATAATAAAGACTTATAGATGGAAAACTGTGAAAGAGTGCATGCATGTAAGATATGCAAAGGAGTATGACAATAAGATGAAACATTATCAAAAAATTGAGGAGAAAGGAGGAACACTTGATGTAAATTTTGGAAAAGTTGTAAATGAAAATATGAAGGCAAAAACTACACAATTTTTGACCGTATTATTTATTCTTAAAATGGGAAAACCTATTTTAGATTTTTCATAATTTAATAAATTCCTTAAGTTCAATGGATTTCCTAACCTTCCACAATCGCATTGGTCAGAGAGAAGTGCTTGGGAAATGGTGAGATGTCTTGCAATGATTGAAAAAGAGGATTTGAAAGAAAAGGTCAAGAATGTAAATTTCATCTCCCTTTCCATTGTTGAGGTTAGAATTTTTTTACAACACTTCTTGGGTTTGTATGCATGTTTATACTTTCCATAACCACACAAGGACAACTCATCTACTAGTTGTTCATAAAATGAAGGAAATTTGTCAATGATGAAGGATAATTTTCAAATTGGTTATATCTAATTTTAAGGATATAATAGGAATGGATGATTATTAAATAGCTAAAAATCTTATATGTGTTGATGTTGATGGTGCATCAGTAATACAAGGTATTAGAACTGGTCTATGTGTCTTCCTACAAACATTAGTTGCGCCTTATATGATTCCAATTCATTGTATGGCTCATAGGATGAGTCTTGCATACATGATAGTAAGCACATTTGAAAATGTTGAAAAATTTGATAGAGTTTATCCATGAAGTTTGCATATATAAGCAGTCCAAAAAATTTCTAGAGTTTTAGAAGTTTGCAATTGGAGTGACAGATGGTAAAAAAACTTCTTATAGATGTTGATACAAGATGGATTTTCATGTATGATCCTGCATGCAGAATTTTTGATGAATATCCATCATTAGCTGGTTTCATGTTTAAGAATAGTATGCATGTTGACAAGGAAAAAGATTTTTTTTTACCACTTAACAGATTTGGAAACATTGTTTACACTTTGCATGATTCTACCCATGTTGAATGAAATCAATTTCTTAACAAAGCATGCTCAAGAAAAATCCATCTATATAGTCGACTTCATTAGATTGAGAAAACAAGTGTGTCAAACACTAGATTTATTATATTGGTACAACTATGATGAATGCTTTCAAGGACATGTACATTTAGTAGTTGGAAAACTATGACAAATTTAAAGGATCCTAAAATCTATTTTAGATTCAATATATGTGGTCATTTTTGTATCCTTATAAATGAGAACGATATTCAAATGTACACTTTCCAAAAATGAGTGGATATTGCTGGATCAAACATTGAAGAAGTACCTATAACACGTAATTTATATGAATATCTTGAATCTTATATCTCAAACAAGAATCAAATTGCAGAAAATTTCACAATGCTTATCCAGTGAGATCAGAGATTGCTTTAAAAGGGATGAGATTCTTGAGGCCATGAGAGTGGTCAATCCTATATTTTTGGAATCCTACAACAGGTAACAAAGCTTTAAGTGATACATATAAAAGACACATGGGTACTCTCATTAAGCATTTTGGAAAATCAGTTGAATGTAACAAAGTTGAAATTAAGGGTGTTCTTCAAAATGAATTATTTACATGTCAATCAACTCATTTCAGCATCACAATGGTTGAACAATTTGACATACTAAGTGAACCAATATATAATGGAGAAATTACACGTATATGGAAAAATTTGTATCCTAATAGCATCCTACGTGAAATCATGAGTAAATATTTCCAATTATATGAATTTTGTCAAACAATGATATTGGGATCAGTTGAAGATGGAAAGGGTTTTTAGCGCATTAACATTTGTTAAATCAAAATATCAAAACATACTGGATAAAAATATTGAGACTTTTTTGAGATTGTATGTTTCAATGATATGATGTGGACACATTTCCTTATGAACAATTAATGGCAGTATGGAATTCTCTTACAGAGAGGAGAGGGGTCTATAATTCTAATACAAGGCCAGTGGATAACATCAAAACTGTGACTGAAAATAGCAATGAAAGATTAGATAATAGTTTGAGTTTTGGAGACCAAAATTTTCAAGATATGTTTGAGCTACCTTGGTATTGAGTAAAGAAGTATGTATGGACATAGTATTTATGGAAATCAAATTTCATATCATATTATAAGTATGTAACTTGTTATTTTTTATATACAGCATGTTCTTTATTGAATAATATATTCAATGTTGTAATTTTTTGTTTAGATTTTTTAATCAAGAAATGTCATACTTATTTTTTCTGTTGTCTTTCAAATCAAAATAATATCATACCATTATTTGGAGAACTTATGCATGAATATAATACAAGTACAACACCATATAAATTTTAACTCTCAATATTTTCATATAATGAAGAAGATTAAAATTACTAGAAAACTATATATATTTATAGTCTGAAATACATGATACATCTTTAGTCAACATAGTATTTCTAGAAATCAAATTTTATATCATATTATAACTTTTAAGTATGTAACTTGTTATTTAGTACATACACATGTTCTTTATTGAATAATAATTTCAATGTTGTAATTAGTTTGTTGAGATTTATTTAATCAAGAAATTTAAAACTTATTTTTATATAATCTTTGAAAATGCAACTTTTATCGACAAAAAGTGTTTGAAAATGATAATAATCAATAATTTATTATGTAATAGTAATACCAAACATAATTGAGTATTCTAATCACATTATGATTTTATTTGAAGAAACTTATGCATTAATATAGTAAAATTACAGCACCACATCGATTGAAATTTGAAACTCTTCATATTTTCATATAATGAAGAACTTAAGAAGATGAAAATTACCAAAAAAGTATATATATTTATATATCTGAATATTAAACAATTTTACAACAAGATTTTCAAATGACAATTACAAATTTGACAATTTCTTTTTGCAGCTTCATCCTTAAGAAGTAGATTCTTTGGTTTGTGTTTTTCTGTCTCCTCTGCACCACAACTTTCTTTTAAAACACCTGACTGAACAAGATCCTTAATGGCTAGATGCGATATTTGAAAAGAATTTCCTGTTCTGGATTTGTTGCATCACCAACAAATAGTAACGTTGTATCCTATTTATTTTCTTCTTCAAAAATATATCTGGATCCATTCCATGCTCCTTTATTATCCTTCTTAAGGTATTATTTTTCTTGTTTAAGGTAACAAGCTTCTTCTTTAAATCAATTGTTGCATTTAAAATTTTCCTTGCACTTTTTAAATGCACATCAAGCATTGTTGCCTCATTTTTCAAAATTTTGGTACTTTGTCTGCATTTCAAAATATAGAAAAATAATTAATAAAATTTAAAAAAATTGTAAACACTAAATCATATTGAAAATTTAATAAGACTTACCAATGCCTTATCCCTTTCTGCATTTGCAATAACTACATGGCCTTTGTCTCTTGACCACATATTATGGCAGACTTGTGATTTTGTATTTAAATTCTCAATTCTATTCAAAATTATATCTAACACTTCATCATCATAATAATTTGTAAAATATACAAAACCAAATATAGCTTGATTCAACAAAATATCAAGCTTTTGCTGGCTCAATTTGAACTGAAAGAATACAATATATATCTTTGGGTGTGGTTTTTAAATCTAGAATTTATTTATTTAATCAATAATTTATCCCTAAATTCCCACAATCTTAATTGTTCAATATCCTTGGATAAAATATCATTAAAAATGGGTTTGACAATTGTCATCCAAAACACTATCAAGTGTAAAACTGGTTTTTTGATCATCATTTAAGGACCATTCTACTGGAGAAGGTGTGTTTGATATTTCTTCTCTTATTAGATAAGGATTCCTTTTCCCATGAATCAAATCTTAGGGATTGAAAAATCTATGGGTCGGAACCCCACTTTTTAATCCCTAGATATTCCTCATTCAAATCAATTTAATTCAACAAAGAAAAACCCCTTGCACTAGGAACATTTCCCAACGATAAAGTTAGAAACTTAGCTGCAAAATTAAGGGTACCCCTATTTGAAGTTGGAGCAGTGAATGAAATATATTTTCCACTACCATGGTCCTAAATTTTTTTTGTGGAGGTGGTGGCAGTGGCATCTTCCTACTCATAATAGGAGATGTAGTTTGAATTGGAGGTGGAGGAGGAACTGCAACAAGTAATTGTAAATAACATGATAAAATTAAAATAATAAACATGATAAGAATGAAATAATAATAAATATAAAATTATATCATTTATGATTAAAAAATTACTTTGTTATGTGGATTGTAGATGAGGTGCAGATCGGACCTGTTGTAGTTGTTGTGGTTGTTGTAGATAAGTAGTCTAAAAATACTGGGAGTGGTAATGGTAGGTGTGATATAAAATGTAATTAATCATTAATAATTTATCAACTTCTTGAATATTCATTTAAAAAATATATAGCTAAAAAATATACAACTTAATCGAGATTCCTACTTGGAGCATCAAAGTAAGGTAATGAAGATACTTCTAGATCATGTGTTTGATCAAATTCATATACAATTTTTGTTGGGCTACCACAAGCTTGATGATATAATCATATACTACTAGAGGTTGCTATAGGAAAGAAATATAAACAAGTTATAAAATTTTAACGTATATTTCTAAGAAATTACATTTATTTTCAAACATATTGAAATATAAATCATAAATACCTACAATTAGTGGCTTGGTGGATGTGTTAATTTGAGGAGTTAAGGAACTCATCCATTTCACTTAATAAGTGCTTTTTTGTTGAGTGGTGTCCTCCTTGGTGTGCTAATCATCTGAAAGATTAACAAAATCTCTGAAATATAGTGGGAAATAACCTCTGATAGCAACATTTATTTGTGATGTAGCCGCAACAACTATCCCCTATTATAATTCAAAATTAAACTACTTATTAATTCCATATATAATATATAAATATTAAGAAAATTAAGGATGATACATAAAAAAGAAAATAATAAAAAAATTGGGACTCACCTTCTGCTCTTGAATTGTTAAAGACAAAGTTGATAGCTTTACGTGCAGTGTGGTCAGAGGAGTGGTGCCACGTAAATTGTAGAGAGATTCATAATATAAACTAAGAATAAAATTTGTTGAACAAATAGTAACATTTTCATTCAAGTTAATATTAGCTAGGCCAGTTCTTATCCTAGAGGATAAGAAACCACACGAATCAAATTTTTTTCCCACTTAGGGTGTAAATGATATAAGCCAATGCCCACCATAGAATATCCGTATATCAACCTTGTAATATAATTATGATCTGGAAGAATTGCACCACGACCTGTAGAAATGGGTGACTGAAATCCCTGAGTTGAATTCCCCCTTTTGAAGGGTTTAGGGAAGTTGTAAATATAAGGAGACATAAATTTTACTAATATTCAATAAAAACACAATAAAAATTAGTAAAATTTAAAACACAAAATCAAAATCAAAATGATGTAAATAGGAATAAACTTACCAGTAGTTGCAATCACATCAATAGAAAATTCATAGTGAGACTCTAAATGCTTGCAATCTTCATTGGTTAAAATAGCCTTCTTCGTGTCAAGATCCACATTTTTGTGTGGTAGTCCCATCAGATGCTCAATGTCTTTAGGTGACGTTCCAAATTATTGTATATGATATGGGAGTTGAATATGAAATATAAAAGTGGAAGTTTCATAGTTGGCTAGAAGGTTCTTAAGTGTTTTTGAGTCTGTACAAAACTGGGGCATATACACTAACCCTGTGAAACTGGTTGCTTCAATCCATTGGGAAAAATAATTGGGATCTTTTAGGAATGTGTATAGTTGCAAAAAGACAAGTATATTAAATGAAAACTTTCAGATATTAGCTCTTGACATAGTTGCGCTGTTTGGAAATGGACTTCCTTTTTTGGTATTTTTACAATAATTGTAATAATCCTTCCTTCATGATTGGATATGTTCTTTATTCCTGTTTGGAGTCTAGATAATTGGAGATGACCTTTGGCCTTCCTTCCTAATACCTATGTGGAATCTGTAGATTACCTCTGTTTGAATATTTCCTTTGAAAGTTTGATCTTTCTTCTTGTTTGGAGTCTGGATTCTATAGACAACCTTTTCTTATTTCTTGAGAATTTTTTCTTGTTTGTTGAGGTTTTTTTATCTTTTTCTTAGGTTGTTTTCTTATTTTTATGAATTTAAAAATGACTATACCATCCCGTCTATATATAGGAAAAATTATAAATTTTCTATCGATCGACAACATGGGAAATGCCATCGTTCGACAATATTGGGCATGCTACCATCTGATAGTATTAGTTATGTTTAAAGGTTTTAGTAACATGAGTAATGCAACTGACTAGTAGCATTTGAGATGCTACTGATTGACAATGTCTCTAATGCTACCGACAGCCAACATCTCCAATGTTACCGTTTGATAGCATATACAATACTACTGACTGATAGCATGGTCGATGCTACCGGCTGATGGAATCTCTAATGTTATACGCCATTAGCATGGAAAATGCTAATGGAAAACATCATGTATATATCTACTAGTCAGTAGCATGTGAAAATATCTTTCTTCTTCCACAATAACCTTTCCCAAAATGATGCAAAAAAATCACCTTCCCCAATGAAACAAATTTTCTTATGAATTCACCATACCATTCGAAAGTGGTTTTTAAAATTTTTTCCAAATACTTTCTATGGTTTTTTTTGTGGGACCCTTAAATTATTCCCTACAAAAAGGATATCATTCAGTTTGATAATACTATTATTTGGAATACCAATAATAATGTTCATATCTAAACAATAGTAACTGACCAAATAAATTATTATCATATTTTATAGCTATATGAATCCATATTTTTCCATAAATGACACCGATCCAAAATCCAAAAATATCAAAAGTCTACAGATGGGATATTTCCCAACAAACCCACAATATATTCAATCCTTTTACCCCTTTTTTTCACATGATATCATACTGAAAATCAATGAGAAAACTATAGATTTATAATCATTTAAATAAAAGTAAAAATCCCAAACATTAGTCTAATACTAGCAAACTTGACTCAAGATATTAAACAAAATCTAAACATTACTTTAATGTAAGATTGAAAACCAGAATTTTACTTTAAAAAAATCTTCAAAATAGAGGTTTAAAAATGACCCAAATTGGCATTTTCAAAGGTGAAAAATATCTTAATCTAAGTTCAAGAAAAATACCCATTTCCAAGTCGACTTTAGAGGCTCAAATTGAGCTAGTAAATGAAAACTATTTCCATTAAAACTCTGTTAAAAAACAACATACCCGAAATGATAAAATAACCAAAAAAAATCAAATTTAACTTCACACACAAGGAATCATTTCTTATATGCAATTTCCTACCATTTTATTTCTAAATTTTCATAATAAGAAAGAGAACATCCCAGATTTTAAACAACGAAGGAAATCCAAAATTTACTCACTAATTCCATATTAAAAACAACAAGAGTGCAAGTAAAATAACTCATGTCTTAATGTTTTCCTTGTCCTTTATTTTTCCTCTTTTCTTCACAAATCTATAACACACATTTCCATCCAAATTTACTAGATTCTCCAAGACCAAAATGACATTGATAAACACAATTCACCATTAGATATAGCTTCATATTTTTTGCATGCAACCACCAAAATAAACTTCCCTATTTTTCTCCTTCATGTAGAGGAAAATAACCATCAATACCAAAAATGTGTATGGCAGAATGGATGCATGCCTCAACTTGATTAACAAGATTCTAGTTTCCCTGAAAACCATGTTGATTTATTAATTGCATTTAATATCTTTCAATCCTTCTTAAATTTCTCTCCATTTTCCAATTTTCCACAAGCAATGCGTAAGGTGCTTACATGCCACTTACATGAAAAGTTTGGTCTAAGCTCAATTTAAGTTATTTAATCATTAAAACCTTTTAAACTATATCCATTCCTTTGTCAAATCATATGGTCAATGACCATTGTTTTATTAACAATAATTCATTAAAAATTTAAAAACTTTAATCTCCTCATGGTTCAAATTTTTTATCAAATCAATTTGACAATAATCATTGCATTATGGTCTAAGACCAATAAACTTGATCAATACCAACCTTTAACACTAAAAAAGCCAATATGGTCTAAGACCTATAAACAAACAACCTGATTTTCTCCCTCAGTCTTGGAGGACTTTCTTTTTCTCTTTTTTCTCTCTCTTCTCTGGAGTATGATTGTATTTGGGTACCTTATCAAGACATGTTTCCGGGACCCATTTATCGTCCTTATTCTCCAATATTCTTGAGTGATTTTGTCTCTCTTTTAGGGGGATTTTTTTTCCCACTGGTTTTTCTCCTTTCACTCCACCTTTTGAGAGTTTTTGGTACACATGTACCTCATAAGGCCTAGTTTTTGGGACCCATTCTTCTCTTCTACTTCCAGGAAGATGTTGTTTGTACATGGGTATTGTTATCCATTTCCCCCCACCCCATGCTTGCAAAATGGATTAACTTGAAGGTCTAGGATTTGATAATTAATGGGAAACAACTTACAAGGTATCTCATGGTGAGATGGTGAGACACAACAAAGGTTTGGAGCCGAGTTTGTTTTAATGATTGATCTAGAAAAATGTATGGATTTTCACCTCATTATCACTCATTAACCATTTCTTCTTGACACATGTCAATACACCTCTTCTTATTTTGCATAAACCACTTGTTGTCATGCATCAACCACACTTTGTTGATGCACATCAACCATGCATCAGCCACCTTCCCCTTGTCACGTGTTGCCACCTCTTTCTTGTCAAACGACAATGCCTTCCTTGACATGCGTCAACGTCTTTGTTAACGTGCATCAACAAGGTCCTCCTTAACACACATCAACACCTTTTTTGACACATGTCAACAACATCCTCCTTGATGTGTGTCAATGCCCTTATTGATGCATATCAACTGCTTCCTCATTGATGTGCGTCAACCGCTTCCTCATTGTCATGCGTTAGCCATTTCTTCTTGATGTGCGTCACCACTTTTCTCTTGCCATGTGATAATGTACTTCTTTGTCATGTGACAAATCCCCTCCTTTTTACATATCATTGTACCTTCCCCATCATTGTTGCCTTCTTGTCATGCACTAGCATCACTTCCTTTCATGCGTGAATCACCTTTTGTTGATGCGCGTCAACCTCCCCTCACTATCATGTGACATCATTTCTTCTTATCATGTGACAAATAATTTCCTTGTCAGTGGTGAATCTTCATGTTCTTTTCAGTCGTCAGCAAGTGGTTCCTATTGGGTGATAACAAGGAGTTTCAGATACAGAGAGGCATTAATGACACCGTACAAGGTAGCTCAATAACCAAATTAATGAGGTATGGCACCCATTCTCACCGTGCAAGAAAAGTACCATTGGAAAGCAAAATAGTATGTTTACCTATACCTCCGTACATGAAATTAATGAAAGATTTCAGTTGGTAGGTCCTTTTCTCTATATATATGTAATTTCCCCTTCATTTGAAGGGAGAGACCTTCTAGATTGTAAAGGAACTCTGCCAAAATTGTTCCAACACTTTTGTGAGCTACAGGCCTCAAATTTATGCATTTTGTGAAGGATTCTTTGCTTGTGCCTATATTGTAATGGATTGTGCATCATTTTAAGTAATAAAATTAATGTTTTGTGGCTCTTCTTGCCCTAGCTTGATTTATATTGTATTTCTTGCCTTCTATTATATTTTACAGGTATATTATGCATATTGTGTTCCTTTATAACATTTAAATTCGTTGTGCTCCACAAAATTGGAGGTTTGAATGTGTTTTGGGACTGTGACACTTTTTCTGCCCTCTTCTTCCCCATTTTCTTCCTCCACTTTCACTCACTAGGAATTTCTCTAGTCTTGTTTTGGTGTTATCATCCTCCCTTAGTTTAGGATTTACATTCTATGTATTTCTCTCTCTCTGGTTCCTTGGAATTGGTAGTTTAGGAGTAGGTTAGCATTAGAATAGGTTAGGAACCATCCTTCTATGGAGGTTTGTCTCAATCACAAGGTTCCACACCTTGAGACAATTCCATGTTAGTCAAAAGTAGGGTTTTGTAATGTACAAATCCTAGGGTGCTACTTTTCTGACATAACAGTTTTGGCACGTCTGGTGGGAAAAAAGTCAATATTTTCATTTTATCAAGATTGGGTGTGTGTCTTGGTGAATTTCTAGCCTTTAGAGGCTTTACAACAACACATATGGTAACTCCATCATTCAAATCTAGTGGTTTCAGCAGCCCAAGTTTATCAAGTTCATGAGAAGAGTGCAAACCCAATCTAGAGCAAGAGAAGAAGGTATCTTTGAATACTTGCAGTTATCTCCAGGCAGAGGAAGGAGAGGAAGAAGAGTACAAAGGTCTCCATCTCCACCAAATAGAACATTATCCACACCTCCACTTGGTATACCCTTTCTTCAATCGACTAGGGTTCTTAGGCCACTCAGGATGGCTCATCAACAACCACCAAATCAGCCACCTCCAAACCCCTATGCAAATTTCACAGGCAACAGTCCACTTGCCCTTAATGCACAAAATCCAGTCCCGATAATAGCATTAAATAATATCCCATACTTCACTGGAGAAAATCACACAACTCCCATCGACCACATTCAAGACATTGCAAATGTCTGTGCCATACATGAGATTGTTGAGATGGATGTTGTGGTCAAGTTTTTGGCTTCTTCTTTCAAAGGAAAATATTATAGTGGTTCAGAGGCTTAGGAGTAGGATCAATTCAAAATTGGGATCAATTTTGCACATAGCTCTCTGTGGCCAGTTTGGGGAGAGGGATGACAACTTATCCCTTTTGGAGAAAATGACTACAATCAAAAGGGTACCAACTGAGAAAATGATAGAATTCAATTCCAGATTCCAAAGAACATAGGAAAGGATCCCAATTATGGTCAGACAAAAAGATGAAGGTGCATTTCTCTATTTTCTTAAAGCTCTAAATTTTGATATATCTGTTATGATACAATTTATGGGAGGAATAACCCTACCAAACGCGTATGCCATAGCCATTAGAGCTGAGAATTTCCTAATTCAAGTCCAGTAAACTTGCACCTAGGCCACCTATGCCTCTCTATCTGGATATGGGGAATCCTAATCCTAATCAAACACCTACAATAGCCCCCATCCCTGCTCCAAGAAATCATAGTTCAAATGAAGCTTCCACTTCTTCTTGTATCCCTTCAAATGAACTCCAAGAGGTTATGAAAACAATTGTAAAACTTAGGAAATGAGTTGGTAACTCTTAAGAGGCAACAATCTCAAAATTCTAGACCTTATCAGCCTTAATTCCAACCCAATAAACCTCCATATCAGCCAAACAATCCACCTGTTCAAGCTGCTAACCAGAACCAAGGACAACCCCAAGCTGCTAAGCCATTCCAAGCATATAACCCTAATGCAGTTTCAACATCTAGGGCCTTGGTTCCAACTCAAAACAACATAGCACAAGAATATGAATGGTGTTTCCCATGCATCCAACCACACAATTAGGCAACATGCTTTAATGGTGCTTTAAATCAAGCATTGATGGTGACTACTATGGGTGTTCCTCAAGAACCAAACCAAGGAAGAAAGTTAGTAGGAGGTAGCTAATCAGGAAGCACCTCCAAACGAGACAACACTTGTGAATTGGAAAGTTGAGGATTTTTGTGGAATAAATCAGTCCCCTTCTCAAAGTGTGGCAACCAACATGAGGTCTAAGAAGAGGAATATAGAGGAAGGGAAGTCATCTAATCCAATTACTTCTCATCCTTCTATCACACTTTGGGGTATTAGCAATCCAAGTGCAGCCCCAAACATTCAAAATCAGCCCAAACTACCTTCTAAGCCAACTCAGGTACCGGTTGCAGTAGCCCATGTGTAGGAGAAATTCATGCCAAGTAAGGGGTAGAAGAAGGAGAATCCATCTCCTTTTAACATTATTGATCAAATGAAGAAGACCAATGTAAGCATTTCTATGTGGGAATCATTGAAAATTCTGGGCCAACGAGATTTGTTACAAGCAGCCATGGAAAATTGGTCAGCATCAAATGAGTTGTCCAAGAATCAAGAGAAGGTGCTCACTAATGCAACTCCAAAAGAAGGAGTTCATGGAGGTCAAGCAAGGTAAAAACATGAAGCCTCCTCCATTTATATATATATTATTATTGGGAACAACCTTGTACACAATTGCATGATTGACTCAGGGGCTAGCAATTTCGGTAATGCCGAAACAAATTGCAGATCAGTTGGGCCTGAAATACGACCTGGTTTCCAAAGGAGTGGTACAGTTAGATGGGACAATAGTGGGGACTGTTGGGATCATAAAAGGTTTAAACCTCACATTACATGCATGTCCTAATGTCACAGTTCAGAAGATATATCAGTGATTGACTTGCCACCACTCTTTGCATTGTGCTTGTCAAGAGACTTCACCACCAAAATTGGAGGCTACTTATCAGTGGATTAATGGATTGGTCACATATGCTCTTCAGAACAAGGTATGGAGCTAAGGCTACAATCTGGTCTGAACCTATTACAAATTTCCATATTGAGCCTCATGTACCAAGCCCAATCAACACAAATTTCTCAACCTTTGATCAAGAGGATTTCCCAAACACTTAGGAAGCAGATACCAAAGTTGGGGGCATCCCAGATTTGACTCTTGATGAATGGGAAAAAAAAAGACACATGGATATGATCCATACAAGGAAATAGAGGAGGCTGAGTTGGGAGTTTATTGTTTACACGAGGAAAACACACCTCTTCCTAGCCTCACCAAACTGGATGATAAGGGTGATAATGAAGTATGGAAGCTATTCTTTGATGGCTCAAGGAGTAGGCAAGGCACTGGAGGAGGAGCAATGCTTTTGTCACCACAAGGTATGAAGTACTACTCAAATTTCCATTTTTAGTTTACTTGTTCAAACAATATAGCTGAGTATGAATCTTTGATACATGGATTGAATTGGGAAAGAAAGAGGGGTATACAAAACTTGCAAGTGTTTGGGGATAGTGAGTTAATTGTCAACCAGGTTAGGGGAAAACATGCTACTAAGAATGATCTGCTCAAAGCCTACAAGCATCAGGTATGGGATTAAATTGATGATTTTGGAGCATTCAATATTCAAGCCATACTGAGGAAAAAGAATGAGGCTACAGACAGGCTTGTGACAATTGGAGCAACATTTGATGTGGTGGACAATATTAAAAGAGATAAAGTGTAACCACATATTCATGTAATTGTGAGGCCAGTTGTACCAGAAAATAACATGAGCTGGAAGGTATTTGAGAATGATCAACAAATCATTAATTTCTTACAGGAGGAGGCTGAGTTCTCAAATAAAAATAAATAGAAATTGGAGCAGGAGTACAAGGATCAAGTGGTACAACTACGAACAAACAAATTACCAAAGGGTTTAGTGACTCTAGAGTCAATATTCAATCCCAATGATCAATTTCGATAGAGAAGACCAACATTCAGGTAAAAAGGGAAGATTCAGAATCCATTTCGGTTGAAGAGGGTAAAATGGTCCAAGTTGGCAAGGTGAGCATCAATCAATAAAAATATGAATTCATACAGCTTTGTCAAGAGTTCCCAGATGTATTTTCTTGGAGCTACGAGGATCTGAGAGGGTTTAATCCAAAATTGGCACAACACACCATTGAGCTAGATCAAGAATCCAAGACCATTAGACAAAAACAAAGACTGGTAAACCCTCACATTGAGCCTCTCATGAAGAAGGAATTGAACAAGATCATAGAGGAAAGCATCATCTTCCCTATCAAACACTCTTCAATGGGTAGCGAATCTAGTGCTGATTAGGAAGAAAAATGAGGAAATAAGGTTATGTGTGGATTTCTGAGACTTAAATAGGGCCTCTCTCAAAGACCACTATCCACTTCCTTCCATGGATTAAATCTTGCAAGTAGTAGCTGGATCAGAAAGGTTTTCACTTTTAGATCACTACTTGGCTACAATCAAATCATGGTGAAAGAGGAAGACCAATTCAAGATTACCTTCACTACAAAGTGGGGCACATATGCTTATAGGAAGATTCCATTTGGATTGTCAAATGTCGGAGCCACTTTCCAAAGGGAAATGGATATGGAATTCAAAGGCATGATCAATAAGATAGTTCTTGTGTATCTAGATGACATTACTGTATTCTCCAAGAACACAACAAGTCACCTCTTTCACCTCAGACAAGTATTCCAAAGATGCAGGAGATTTAGAGTGTCTTTGAATCTGAAAAAGTGTCTATTCTTAGCTCATGAAGGTAAGATCTTAGGCCACATCATGTCTAAGGAGGGGTTGGAAATTGATCCTAAACGAGTTGAAGCTATTCGAGCATTTACATTGCCAAGTCATAAGAAGGCTCTCCAAATTTTTTGGGGAAAATTAATTTTGTTAGGAGGTTTGTTCCTAACTTTTCCCATCTTGTCAAGCCACTCACACTAATGTTGAAAAATAACATGGTTTTCAAATGGACTATTGAAGGAAAAGAAATATTTGAAGCTATAAAGTAGGACATTACATGTAGGTTCCAACCCTCATAAATCCATATTTCTCAAAGGACTTCATCTTATACGCTTTTGGAGGAACAAATGCAATATCTACCATACTGGTACAGCCAAATCAAGGACTAGAGTAGCCTATTGCATTCTTCAGCCAAGGCCTTTAGGATTATGAGGTGAGATATTCATTCATTGAGAATTATGTCCTTGTTGTGATTAGAAGTTTAAAGAAATTTAGGCATCTGGTGTCAAATAACAGAATTCATCTATTAATTTCACATGTTGGTGTAAAATATTTTCTTTTGAACAAGGACCTTAATGAAAAGAGAGTTGGTTGGATAACCAAGGTCATGGAATATGATATTGATATAAATGTGACCAAATTAGTTAGGGGGAAAGGATTTTGTGAGCAGCTAGCTTCTAACCAGCATGCTAAATCAAGAGAGGAGGTAGAAGTTGTTATGGTGTTGCAAGATAATCAAGAATAAACTGCAGGTGGTATACCCATTCCTTGTTAAACTCAAGATATTGTATATTTTCTTCAAACAGGTCAAATTCCTCAGGGATTGAGTAAGTCCAAAAGGAGGTATTTCAGACTTCATTGCATCCCATATGTGCTTGTAGATAATATTTTGTTCAAAAGGGATGTGAATGGTGTCCTCCTAAGGTGCATCAAGAATAGATCAGATAGAGAGGGTATTACATGAATTTTCATGATGGAGAGGCAGGTGGTCATTTTTCCCCAAGAGAAAAAACTATTAGAATCATGAGGGATGGTTATTATTGGCCTAATCTTTTCAATGATTGTTACTCATGGATCAATAAATGCAAGAAATGTGCCTTCTTCAGAAGTAAAGAGAAGCTAGCAGCCCTCCCACTCCATCCTATCTCAGTTAAACAACCTTTCATGCAATGGGGGATGGATTTTATTGGGGTGATCAATCCAAGTTCTAGCCTAGGTCACAAATGGATTCTTACAGCCACATAACTACTTCACTAAGTGGACAGAAGCAATTATACTTAAGGAAGAAAATGAAGCTAGCATTCTGGATTTCTACGAAAGTATTGCAACAAGGTTTGGTGTTCCTTCCACTATAATATCAGATAATGCCTTAGTTTTCATTGGAGAAAAGATATCTAATTGGGCTATTAGGAATGGCATCTATTTGAGAACTTCTTATAATTACTACCCCCAGGGTAATGGGCAAGCAGAATCCATGAACAAGAACTTGCTAAGAATCATAATAATAACCCTCGATGAAAATCAGAGGACTTGGCATACCAAATTGAAATCATCCTTGTGGGATGATAGAATCACTCCCAAGAAGTCAACTGGTTATTCTCCTTTCACATTTTTTTATGGAAGGGAAGCACAACTGCCAATATCCCTTGAGTTACCAGCCTTGGAGATTATCAATAAATTGGAGTTGTTTAAAGTTCCAACTATAGAAGTCAGGTATGCAAAACTCATGGAGCTAGAAGAGCTAAGGAAGCAGGCCATGAAAATAATGGAGAATGACCAAGCTCAAATCAAGATGAGCTTTACAGAAAATCTGAAAATAGAACTTTCAAGGAAGGAGACTTAGTTTTGAAATGGGATGCATAAAAAGCCAAACCAAGAAGGCACTCCAATTTTTATGCAATATGGAGTGGCCCTTACATGATCTCAGGGTGTAAAGAAAAGAATGCTTTCCAATTGTCAAAGTTAGGATGGAGAAGAATTGTATATTCCAGTCAATGGGATCTACTTAAAGTATTGTTGTCAAGGATGGATCTCATTTCTATACATACTAGTTTAGGTTCTTAATTTCTCTAAGTCCTTGTAGCACATTGTTATGTTGTAGTTAGGTTTATTTTTAGATAAGTGCTTGTGCACTCTTTGCATGTTCCATTTGGATATGTATGACTTTGTTATTTGTACATAGTTGTGCTTTGTTACTATTGCACTTTCTAGTTTCAGGAAAGGTCTGGTGATGAAATATGTCCCAACAGTGTTTAAGATGTTTAAGAGGATTCAGGCATCAGTTAAGTTTCAACAATGAGAATGACTCCATGCCCAATGGATGTAAAATCACTGGTCTTTCAGATCTAGCAGGTAGATCACCCTGCAAGTCACCAATTATTATCCATTTTGCATACCCCCCTTAAAAAATGGATTAACTTGGAGGTCTGGGAATTGATAGTGAATGGGGAGCAACTTAACAACTTGCCACAGAGAAGGTTTGGAGCTGATTTTATTTTAATGATCAAGCTGGAAAAATGTATGGATTTTCACCTTGTTGTCATGTGTCAACCATTTCTTCTTGACACATGTCAATGCCCCTCTTCCTGTCGTACGTCAACCACAATTTTCTGATGTGTGTCAACCACGCATCAACTGACTTCCCCTTATCACATGTCTCTGCCTCTTTATTATTGTGCAGCAACATCCTTTGTTAACTTGTGTGACAACATCCTCCATAAATCATGTCAATGCATTTATTGATGCACGTCAACAATGTCCTCCTTGATGCATGCATCAACGTCTTTCTTGACGCACGTTAACTGCTTCCTCATTGACATGCGTCATTTGTTTCTTCTTGACAAGCATCACCACTTTCCTCTTTTCATGTGATAACATAATTTTCTGTCGTGTGACAACTCCCCTCTTTTTCGCATGTCGTTATACCTTCCCCATCACCACCGCCTTCTTTTCCCGTGTCAGTGTCACTTCCTGTTACGTGTCAATCACCTATTTCTGATGTGCATCAACCTCCCCTTGTTGTCGCATGACATCATTTCTTCTTTTCATGTGAAAAATCATTTCCTCATTAGTGGCGACTCTTCATGGTTCTTATCGGGTGATAGTAAGGAGTTTCAGATATGGAGAGGCATTAATGGCACCATACAGGGTAGCTCAACAACCAAATTAATGAGGTATGGCACCCATGTTCACCGTGCAAGTAAATTACCATTGGAAAGTGAATTGGTATGGTTTCCCATACCTCTGTATAGGAAATTAATGAAAGATTTCAGTTGGTAGCTCCTTTTCTCTATATATATGTAATTTCCCCTTCATTTGAAGGGGAGACATTTTGTAATGTAAAGGAACTCTGCCAAAATTGTTCCAACACTTTTGTGAGCTACAGGCCTCGAATTTATGCATTTTGTGAAGGATTTTTGCCTTGTGCCTATATTGTAATGGATTGTCCATCATTTTAAGCAATAAAATTAGTGTTTTGTGGCTCTTCTTTCCTTAACTTGATTTATATTGCATTTCTTGCCTTCTATTATATTTTACATGTATATTGTGCATATTGTGTTCCTTTACAGGGTTTAAATTCATTGTGCTCCACGAAATTATAGGTTTGAATGTGTTTTGGGACTATGGCACTTTTTTTGCCCTCTTCTTCCCCATTTTCCTTCCGACTTTCACTCACTAGGAATTTCTCTAGTCTTGTTTTGGTGTTATCACCTCCCTTAGTTTATGATTTACATTTTATGTATTTCTCTCTCTTTGGTCCCTTGGAATTGGTAGTTTAGGAGTAGGTTAGCATTAGAATAGGTCAAGAACCAACCTTATCTGGAGGTTTATCTCAATCACAAGGGTCCCACACCTTGAGACAATCCCATGTTAGTCAAAATTAGGGTTTTGTAATGTGTAAATCCTAGGGTGCTAATTTTCTGATATAACAGGTACCTTATATGGATTAGTAATCGGGCCCCATTGACACATATTTATTAGTTTTCTAGGGGATTTATCCTTCATTTATGAATTTCCATGACCTCTACCTCAACTTTGATGAAGGGGGTTTTGGTGTATATGACTAGACTTTTCATCATTCGATGTATTGTCCACCTATTTGGTTAGTCATGTCACTTGGTTGAATAGGTCAATAGGGTTAGTGTACACTTGTCATGTACATGAGTTACATGAAATTCCTATATGTACCCCTTCATTCTAATTTATGATCATTCCAGATAATCCAGTGTCTTTCTTTACTTGATTCTGGGTTTGATTCGATTTCTTACTTATTCCGTGAAGTGTTCACAAATCCATTGAAGTGCAACCTTACTCGATGTGAACAGATTTCTAAGTTGATCCTCATACTCCAATCCGACAGATGATAACCATAAGTGTATAATCTATCAAATCTAACAATCAACATCGCATAATAATGTTTTTCAAAATATGAGTTATTAAAACAAAACAATCATACAACATTAAACACACACACACACACACACACACACACACACACGTGCTTATTTATGCATTTATATACGTATGTGTATATATTTTACCATATACATATATGTATAAATTAGCATGTACAATAACATACACATAAATATTAAATCCACTCTTATAATTAATCAAGTCATCAACCATCAATCATAGTGGTGGAAAATCTATTTAATTTGTGAGGTGTAACACCAAAAATGTGTGTTTTAATCACCCAATAAGTTATGAACATATTTCTATCTTGTTCACTTTTTCAAATTTACTAATAATAGGATTATTGAATTCATATTTTGTTACACTTTCATCTTTACCGTGTTTATTTCATTGGTTTCTTCTACATAAAATGATCCATCCATTTTAACCTTTGAGCCCAAGTTTTATTTCTTCACTTCTAGCGGCTTAAAAATAACTCACTTCTAGTTCATTCATGGGTTAGATTTTTAATTTTAAAAGGGGTTATGCTACTGATTTTATAAAAGGTCCCATTGTAAACAATCAATATTCTACTTAAGCTATATTTTATATACATTCCATTTGTTTGCTTGTGTCAGACCAACCAACTCTTATTGGATCTTTGATTATTATTGTTTCTCTTTATATTTATTCTTACCTAGATCATATTGGACTCTATATCTAGAAGGAGCATAAATTACATGAGGAGAAATCATCACAAAAATCTCGGAATAAATATTCCATAGAATTGTACTGACCAAGTTGAGGATGCATTTTGTTTATCTTTAGTTTTATTATAATAGCTATTAGAAAGATATCTGAAAAGATTTGTTATTTATATTTAAATATGTAGAGGTTTATTTGCATAGAAATTAAATTGAAAAGGCCTATATAAACATTTCCCTTCTTCTATTATTTGGTTACTTTGATTTGAAAATCCTCGCTGATGATAATTAATCCCCAAGTTCTTCTCCCATATAATTGATTGGGGTAAGATTGGAAATGGTGAAAGAAGTATTCCAGTGGATTTATTTTTTATTTTATTTAGAGAGGAAATTCTACCAAGGATTTTTTTTAGGTTAAAGGGAAAGTATTTAGAGAAACTTCCCCTCATGATAAACCAGAGGTAAAATTTTTTTTGTAAGAAGCTTCTATTTAATATCAAGATCACATTTGTTTCACCAAAATATTTAATATTTAATTTAGATTAATAATTTACAAAAAAATATAGATACACATGTTTATCATCTATTCAGTTTTATTTTATTCTCAAAACGGAAATTTGTTGGTTTCCTTTTATTCATTTTTTCTTATCTTGCTAGTTGTTTTAATTGATTCCAAACAATTTAAAAATCCAACAACATTAGTTAATTGCTAGTTTTATTTTTATTTCATTTAAAAGGCATTATTTGGAAAATATGAACAAAACTTAGAATAGTAATTATTTTAGTTTATTAATTTAATAATAAATTATAATTTAAATAGATTAAAATAATTATTATTGAGTATTTTGATTTAAATAAAGTAAAAATTATTGCTCATTCATTATTTGTGTTAATTAAATCAAGTTGCAAAACAAAAACAAAAACATAGCTATTAGGAACTCATGCTACTCAAACTAAACCTTTAATTCTCCTTTAGGTCATCTTACCTGTGAGTTGGAATCCACACATGGCTATTTTTTTAATCAGCTTGATAAAAGAATATTTGAACTAATCATCAATCTTCCCAATATTGACTGATATCAATGAGACATAGACTTGATACTATGTACATTACTCTTTCACTCTATTCCTTCACCCCCATTTATCACCAACCTACTAAAGGCATTAAAAAAACATATTATTATTTCCAAACAATTTTGGTTTGATCAAGTGTACCCTTCTAGGTGTGCAAAACCATAGTTTATCATCTCACTTCATTGGGTAAGTACACCAAGTCGGGGGGCCAAAAGGGGGTCTTAAGTGGACACATTTTTCTGAAAAATTATTATTTTTTAACTTGTATGAGTTTTTTGAAATAGTTACATTCAAAATTGGAAGATGTTGTATAACCATGAATTGTAGCATTTGAGTCTAGTTTCTAAGCTACTAAATTTTATTGAAAATAGATAAGTTTAAGTGGGTTAAATAACTAAAATACAAAAATGTGCTCCTATTTTTGTTAAAAAACATAATAGAGTGAATTTCGTGCCCCAACCATTTTTTGAGCACCATTTAGTATTTTTGAAAACCCTTTTGTAGAAAGATAGCTAGGAGAATCTAGTTTGTGCTAGATTTTTTTAGCAAGTCTTTACTTTTCAATGATTTTTTCTAGTACAAAATTTAAATTTTTGAAAAATAATGGAGATCCGACCATGCCCCACCTAACTACCTCAAAAAATATCAAAAATTACATTTTTTTAAAAATATGTATAGAATTAGGCCTAGTTTGTGCTACTATATTTTTTTCAATTTTGATGAGCCAAAAAAAAGATACACGATGAAAGATAGGCATATTTAAACTTCAAAAAAAGATATAAAAAGACATAGTTAGAAAATAAATAATATGGAAACCTTATATTAGTCAGAAAATTTGAAAAATTATATTTTTAGAAAGAAGACAATTTCCTCTACATCGTGGTATAATTTTTTTAAACAAATTGATCATTTTATGTTGATTTATTATGGTGGAAGTGGAATTTTTATATTTTCCTACAAAAAAACATTGTTTGTTGTGTTTTTATAGGTCCATGCCTTAGGCTTGGGGATCTAAACCACCTTGAGGCATGGCTTGGAAAAAGATAAAACATAAAATGTGTACGCGTTCTCTATAGTATGAACATTATATTTTCTTCTAGCATGATTTTATTTACAAAAATAAATGTTTAAGTATAAGTTTTTAGTAAATATAAGAAATTAGGGCCACTATGCACCTTATGGAACTAGTCTCACAACTCCATTAGTCATGATTTAGGAGATAGTTTTTTATAGCATAATCTAGTCAGTACATAGGTAATTTTTAGAATTTCAGCGTTCAGCCTAAATATTTTAGCGTTTAAATTCTACAATTACAACCCTAAACCCTAAATCCTAAACCCGAGGCCCTAAACCTAAACCCTAAACCATAAACCATCATCCATAAACCCTAAAACCTAAACCCTAAACCCTAAACCCTAAACATTAAACATTCAACCCTTACCCGTGAGCCCTAAACGCTAAACCTTGAGCCTTAAGCCCTAAACCCTAAAACCTAAACCATGAACCATGAGCCCTAAATGCTAAACCTTAAACCATAAAGAATAAATCCTAAACCATAAACCCCAACCCCTAAACCCTAAATCCTAAAACATGAATCCTAAATACTAAATTCTAAGCCCTAAACCCTAAACCCTGAACTCTACGATCTAAACCCTTAAACCTAAGACCTAAACCCTCAACCCTAAAACCAAAATAATAAACCCTCAACCCTGAACACTAAATCGTAAATGTTAAACCCTAAAACCTAAACCCTAAACCCTAAGCCTTAAGTCCTAAACCCTAAACACTAAATCAAAAGCCCTGAGCTCTAACACCTAAACTTTAAACCTGTAACTCTGAACCCCAAACCTCTAGCCATATACCCTAAACCATGTACCCTAAACCATGATCCCTAAACCCTAAACCCTAAAACCTAAGCCTTGAAACCTACACCCTAATCCCTGAGCCCTAAAATATAAACCCTAAACTTTAAACCATGAGCCTTGAACCCTAAATCCAGAGCCTTGAGCTCTAACCTGTAAACCTTAAACCTGTAACTCTGAACCCTAAAATCTGAGCCATAAACCCTGAACCATGCACCCTAAACCCTAATATCTAAACCATAAACCCTAAACCGTAAACCTTAAGCCTTGAACCCTACACCTTAATCCATGAGCCCTAAACCCTAAACCATGTACCATAAGCCCTAAGCCCTAAACCCTACACCATGAGCCCTAAAAAGTAAACCCTTAACGTTAATCCTTAAATGCTAAATCCTAAATCATAAACCCTAAACCTTAAAATATGAGTCCTAAATGTTAAACCCTAAACCCTAAATCCTATACCCTGAGCCATAAACCCTAAACCCTAAACCCTTAACCTTAAACCCTAAATCTTGAGCCCTAAACACTAAAACCTAAACTCTAAACTCTATGACCTAAACCCCATAACCCTCAACCCTTAAACTTTATACTTGTTGTCCTCTCAAAATTTCCCCTCCTTTGAAAGTAAAACATTGAAGATTTTGATTTGGCACAGTTTTCTGATGTTCTAGTAAAGAGGGAAGTTGAAAAGTTTGGAAAATTCTACGTTTTTCAACTCATTTGTGTGATTTGCAGGTCTGTCAGACATTTTTCTCCCAACTGTCCCAAGTTCATTCGGGCTCTCTGTTCGTCGATCGGCCACTTTCTCCAAAATATGTTAATTTGTGGGCCCATCAAAACTTTTTGTTCCAATTTTCCCAAGTTCACCCGGGCTCTCTGTTCCCCATTCACCCACGGCAGCTGCTTCATGCACTTCGCATCCCACATGTACTTTTGTCCCTCATGTTCCCAAGAATTTTTGCTCTTTGTCCCCGCATCACCTGCATCGATCGAGTCGCGTTTACGTGTCCTGCGTGTCCCAAATGTACCAAAGGCCATCTGGGCTAATTTTTCCTGCTCTTCCCAATGATTGCTTTTTGAGTTGGGGGATATGAATTAAATACGCATTTATAACCTTCTCTCTCCTAAAATGGCTATTTAATAGAGTGCTCCTCTACGCATTTTTACACACTGTTTTCTCGTTAACATCTGCTCATACCCTTGTGATTGAAACCATTTTCTCACGTCCTCATTTCCCCTACAATTTCATCAAGGATTCAAGCTGTACATTTACTTTTCCAAGTACTATTAACATGAAGATTAAATTCCAAGGTCAGGAGTAGGTTTCTCCACTCGAGTCTGCCATTCCCGATATCGGGGATATTGAATTTCGTCACCTGGACTTTGTCAATTTTTGGACCAGGTTGACAGACCTGAACCCCTCTCCAATGGCACAAATGATTAACACTAGTGGCTTGGCATTTGCTATTGGTTTTCCTATCTTGGGACAATGTGCAGACATGGTACTCACCTACGAGGCTTTTCAACACTAAAATTTTCCTCCGTAATTTCTATTTCATTAATGTATGTATTAGGAATAGGATGTTGTTAATTATAATTAGTAGTAGCGTCCGATAGAAGATAATGGCACTGCCGGTACAACACCGCTAATAATGTATAGTACGGTAATAGTCAAAAGTACAATAGGAATGTTGTGGTAAAAAGTAAATATTTGTCGTAAGTGGTCTGGTAATGTTAAAATGTCAAAGTTAGGGTAAGTAGAGAAGTAGGGTCTACATGATTAGGAATTAGAAATATTATATTGGTAATAAGGACAAGGAGTGAGGTCATAAATATTTTGTGTCTTTTATTTGTAAAAAATCTAAAAATGTGGAACCCATGTGAAATGATAAGGTTTATCTTATCTTACAAGATAAGCTTACATGTACAGATAAGAGTTAAGGTATGGAATATGATTCATCAGAGTATATTTCTTATCCTATCTTAGAGATAAGATGGATAAGCCTGGAAGTTCTATAAATAGAGAGGCCACCCCCTCATTTAGCATAGAAGGAAGTAGTGAGAAATATTGTATAAGTAAGTGTGAAAAGGAAGCCATTATTTTGAAGGTGTGTTAAAGAATCCATTAAGAGGTGTAATTGTGAAGTTTCTCCCATAGTTATTGTTAGAAGGAAAGTGAACTCAGTAACACTTGAAGTACCTCATGGGTGAGATTGTAACAATTTCATGTTGATATTATAATTTACACTTATATTTCAGATTTATCATCATTCCTTCTTATCATAGTCTATGGTATTCTTGTGTTATGTTTTTTGTGTTTCCAGATTACATCCACCAAACTAAAAGCTGTGCATTAGTAAATAATCATAGCACGAGGATTTCCTAGTGAAGAATTATCATAGTGCCAGATTGGTGATGATAGGCTCACTTCAACCCCAACTCGAGTGAATTAACCAACGTGCACAGGGAGCTCATTACCAAGCTTGATGCCGCCACCATTTCCACTGCCCTAAGAATCCCAGAGATGTAAAATTCCATGGTAATCTCCCAGAATCAAGCATAGGCTCTTTTTGATCAGGACAACGAGAAATACAAAACTAGAATTACAAAGTTTTGGTTGAAGAACCCTAAGAAGAGGGAATCATGACTATCCAAAGCCCTATTTAGGTCTAATTTCAATGAGGAGCTATCAGACTTTATAATCCTGTTAGCTTGGGTTATGGGCTTGCCTTCTACTAACGAGTTCCACTTCTGGATGTGCCCACTTATCAACATAGTGTGTGAAGGTACCCAGAACATCAATTGGGAAGAAATCAGCTGTATGAATTTGACAGAGTAGCTGTCCCATGTACACCAAACAAAAAATTTCTACATGACTTCCTACCTGATGTATACCCTAGCAACATCCAGGCAGTGGTTTGGATTTACATACATTGATGCTCAAAAGGGTGATCCTATATATGCTTACTGCCCTCAGTTCACCCTAGACACTAGGAACCACAATTTCAGGAGGGTGAATGATGCCTTCACCATGTACATTGTAAGGCTTCTAGAGAGTGACACTGCAAGAAGGTTTTTAGATGAAGCCATGAGCCTGATTATGAAGTACAGAGCCTCTTCATCCAATTCAGAAGGTTCTCTTACATCAGGCTTGCAAGTTATGAGAGCACTCCTCTTAAGCTCCCCATATTTTGCAATGATAAGATGGCCCTGATTGAAGTATGCAGGCAATTGGAAAAAATTACACATAACCTGTAGGGATAAGAAGATCAATGGTCTACACTTCCCCATATCTTTGGGGAACTACACATGCAAGACGACTCTGGATGCCCAAAACATAGAGAGAGCCCTATCTCCCATCATTGTCCACTTATTCAAGCCTAGAACCTGCTTCGACTTGAAGAAATTCATTTAGTTGAACATCATAATCAACTATCATCATAGGGCAGACACTGAAGATTATTGGGCTGACTACATAGATGATTTTGAGGCCAGAAGGAGGCATTCTGACAGGCTTCCTCTGCAGTTAGTTCAAGATCTTAACTTGTATCAAATTCCTAAAGGACTCCAAGATGACAACACAGACTTGTTGTCATATGAGTATGAAACTGAATTCAAGCACACTCGTTTAGAGGGTCTGGACTAGTTTAAGAGAGAGAAAGATGATTTGGCTGAAATCCTCTCCCCTGTCTTGGTCAAGACCAAAGTCTAGATTGATAGAAAGGCTCATGAGTTGAGGAAGAATGTAGGAGAATCCTCTTCTAAAGACACCTCGACCTTGAGGAAGGAGGAACAAACACCTAGTTCAGAGGTACATGTACAGACTCCTCCCACCTCATCAAGTAAAGGTCTTGCATCCTCCACTCCTTCCTCCTCCACTCAGGTCTATCAAAAGAAGGTGAAGGATATTAAAAAGGAGCCTATTGAAGAAGACCCTCTGCCAAAGCATTCAAAGTTTCCTTCTGGGCCAGAGAACATCATTGTTCTCAGTGAGAGTGAAGATAATGAAATGCCAAATCTTGTAGATGATTTTGAAACCACAATGGATAAGGAACAAGAGATTCATAGCACTGAGCCTCCAAGAAATGTGGATTCTTCTATCCAAGATGCCTCATCTACTCCACTCACATCCCTATTGGAGGCCACAACAACATTCACTCTCTGTGCCATGAGTTCTCTCACTCTTGGTTCCCTTGCTACTCCCTCTTCCTCTTCTTCCACTTTTGCATGGGTACAATCATTTGTTGATAGTAGGAAGAGGAAGTATTTTTCTCAGATCTCAGGGCCCAATTTTGATGTTGTTGCGGCCTTGTTGGGTACTACTACTTCAGCTCCTACCAAGAAATCCATGACCACTTCAAGAATGGTATCTGATGCCCAAGGTCAACAATTCCTTGAGATAGCTAAGCCCAAGGTTGATAAGCTAGAGTAGGATTTGTAGGCCTCTGATATGGAACTTTCAAGGATCTCAATGGGAGAGTCTACTCTTGAAGGTGAAATTCACAACCTTCAAGAAACAGTCACCAGGGTCATTGAGAGGGTAGAGAGAGGACAACAAACTATAGAGCAGCTGGAGGAATAGGCTCAAGTACTTTCTAGTTTCATCAAGTCACTGCTATCTAAAGATAAGGTTCTAGAACCTACCCCACTGACTGCACTCCCACCACCTGTGATTCTCAGTCAAGATGAAGTCCAGAGCATCAAGGATATACACAAGTACTCCATCTATGGGAGGGATATGGAGGCCATGGTGGATGACATGCTTGTTGCAGGGTTGAATTTCATTAGTGAAGCCTTCAAGCTCAACGAGAAGGTAAATAATCTGTAATAAAAGATCTCCTCCACAATTGGAAATATGGATAAAGAGCTCAAACTTTGGAGCAGCTGCATAGTAGACCTTTGCCTGATGGGGAAGACGGATGAAAATATTTTGATGGCAAGTAAGGTCTTTGATGATGTAAAGGATAATTTGTCATAGTCACGGGTATTTAGTGTGGAATGGAAAATCAAAGTGTTGGAGGAGGCTTTAGGAGAACTAAGGAATAACTAGCAGAAGGGAGAATCTTTCAAAACTCTGGTGATATCCACTTTTAAGGATATCCACTGCCACATCCATGATGAGGCCTCAGGTGTACCTTTCTCTCTGCAGGAAATCAAAGCTCAATTCAGAGCTTTTGTCAAAGGAAACTTTTTTAAAGAGGATTTCATCATCAAGGATAAGATCAAGGAAATCTTCTCCCTCCAGTCTGCCATTAAGGAAGTAAATAAGGAATACCATACGCACATTGAGTTCAATAAGGAGATGGATAAATGTTTGGGATCTTGGACCTAGTCTACTACCAACACATCGGTTCCATGTGGCAGGGGCATGGAAGAGGCCTTTAAGAGGTTTAGATAATGGATCCTCAAATTAGTGGGCCCCTCCCAATCATGATCGCTTGCTTGTCTTCCCCTCCTGACTTCTCTCTTTCTTCTTCTTCTAAATTTTGACTTATTGTAAATTAGTTGGGGTTTTGTGTTAAGCATCCTTTTAACTAAAACACTTTAGTTTAAAGAAGTAGTTACCAAGTGTAACTAATTTGTAAAATTATATAATGGTCTCTCTCTTCCATTTTCAGGGGGTTGTTGGAACTTGGTTTATTTTTTGAAAGTGTAAAGAGCAGCAAAGCAATCAATACAAAAAAACTTTCTTCCTTTGTCCATCTGATCTTGTTATTCATTGAATATTGCTGAACTATTTGTTTGTATTATGTCAAGAAGATTTGTATTCTTGTGGATGTTATTTCTAGAACTTTGTGTCTTTGCAATAACATCTTTTTGATTCAAATGCAAATGTTTTTATTCCAATTATTTTATTCTAGCACGCATAAGGAATTACTTTTTTATCTATAGTTCTAGAAGATGCCTTTCTACTCCTTTCTAATCCATCATTCCTCTACACTTTTGTATTGATGATCTATTTTATTTTAAAACACTTTTATGATATCCAAGTTCCACATTTAAAATATGCATTGTACATATGTAAATAAGTTTTGATTTTGAATAAGGGAACCTCTCCCATTAAAGAGGAGGGACTTCTTGTCCCCTGAATGTTGCTCTCAATGAAGTCCCTTTTGATGACCAACAAGACCTAAACCCTAAACTATAAACCCTAAACCCTAAAACCAAAATAATAAACCCTAAACCCTGAACACTAAATCCTGAACCCTAAAACTTAAAACCTAAACACGAAATCCAGAGCCCTAATCTATAACATCTAAACCTCATATATTTCTAGTAGTTCTTATGAGTGAGTTCATATTTTTGAATATCAATATTATGACCTTATTTCCTAGTCTTGTAAATAGAACCATCATTCTGTCTTCTTGTACAACTACCTTGTTCATGAGAGGTGGGACAAGAAACTAAATGGATATGACATCTACCTTGTACCTTGAAATGAATAGTACACATCTCTGCCAAACTTTTTGCTCCCCACATATACTTGCGTTCTTGAATTTCAATTTGTTTACACTTTAATTTTTTTTTTTTTTTTTTCCATATATGGTATTATGCAAGCCAGGATGACCCATTAGAAGCTAGAAAAAATAACCATCTCAGCACAAAAATTAATTTCAAAGGAAATGGAAGAAACATGGATAGTATACCAATATAGCGGTGTAGGATTGGAACCAAACTACCTGTAGTATCCTCTCCTCTGGAGAAAGAGAAAGCTCTTCTATTACTGGAATGGATAGTAAATTTGACATAACTTTTTGAAGTGTTCAAAATAACCATAACAACTAGGGAAATGCTGAGAATACAAAGGAGTTATCAATACCCTAGTAAATCTTTCTTATTTAGTTCTTAATGGGAGTCCACTGACCTATGACTTAGTGATATTCCATTCATTGATAATTCCTTCTATGATAAACCCATGGATGCTTCCAAAAGTGCCTTCAAAAAGATAGGGGTAGTCATCAATCCTAGTGAAGGGTGTGACGTGATTTCCAAACAACTTGAAATTCATATAGATTTAGAGGTCATAACATGAATTTACAAATATCTCTATTGTTATAAATGGAATCCAAGTAACGGTGTCTCTTTATACCCAAGGATCTAGGACTACTAAGGTTTGTGGTAGGATTGGACATTAATGAATCATTGAGTGTCTGAATAAGAATGTCATTGCATACGGAGAAACATTTTCAAACATTGGAGTAATGAATCTTGGAAAATAAACTTGAACCTCAAAAATCCTCTCAAATTTCTAGCTTACACAAGAACTGGACATATAAAGATTTATTCTTCAAATGAAACCTTCATTCACGGAAACTTGAAACTGAAATAATTATTCAAAAGATCATAAAAAAAATTCTTTGTACCAAATTGTTCCTGGATATCTAACATTTCCCTCCTTTAAAATATCAAAAAATGAAAGACACCAAATTGTGATTTCTCTCTTTAAATGTTCTGCCTAGGAAGCAGATGGAACATTTTCAATTGAATACTCTTTGTTAATACTATTAAGAGTGGGTAAGACACAAACCATTACAGTGATTGAAATAGTTCCCATGCGACGGGGAAAAGAAGATAGATGTATTAGGTAAAATTTATTTATACCAATTTTTTCTTGGATATCTGACATTTCCCTCCTTCAAAATATTAATAGATGAAAGGAATCAAATTGTGATGAATAAATTTGAATGTTCTACCTAAAAAGTAGATGAACCATTTTTAGTAGAATACTCTCTGTTAATACTTATAAAAATGGGTAAGACATAAAACATAATAGTGAGTGAATGGGTGAGCCTAAACCTTAAGCCTTAAACCTTGGGCCCTAAACCCTAACCCATAAAACCTAAACATTGAACCTTAAACCCTATCCCCTAAACCCAGAGCGTTGACCTTTAAACCTTAAACCATGAGTGCATTAAACCCTAAACCCTAAACCATAAGCCCTAAAACCTAATCCCTAAGACCTAAACCCTAAGCTCTAAATCCTAAACCCTCAACCCTCAACCCTATACCTTAAAACCTAAACCTCGAGCCTTAAACCCTAAACCCTAGACCTTGAGCCCTAAACCCTAAACCCTAAGCCTTGAACCTTGAGCCCTGAGCCCTAAGCCTAAGCTCAAAATCTAAATATTGAACCATGAAACATGAACAATCAACCCTAAACCCTAAACAATAAACCCTAAAATCTGATCCGTAAACCATAAACCCTAATCCCTCAACTCTAAACCCTAAACCTTGAGCCCTAAACCCTAAACACTAAATCCTAAACCCTCAACCCTTAACCTTGAGCCATAAACCCTAAAATCTAAACCTTAAACCCTAAGCTCTAAACCCTAAACCCTAAAATATGAACCATGAGCCCTAAACAATAAACCTTGATTCCTAAACCTTGAACCCTGATCCCTACACCCTAAACCCTAAACCCTAAACCCTAAATCATAAACCCTAACCCAAAGGAAAGTCCTAATAAGATCATCCAGTGTGTTTCAGTGTGTAGGGAATAATGTATAAGATTATTTATCAACTCATTTAGATTTGATGAGATATTGCTTTCTCTGAAGGCCTAAAAAGGCCATTTTGGTCATTTTGTAGATAATTGAACACCCTTCAGAACAAGCTAAAATTAGTTATTCATGTCATCGAGGTATCAAGGAACATCATGTGTGAAGTATTAAGGCATCATTTGTCTCCATGAGAGACATATGAGAAAAAAATGTATGGGAATTGTGAATTTGATTCCATGAAAGAATAATTTTAGAGCTAGGAAAGGTGAGGGGATGATCTTTATACAAAGCACCATGTTTCTAATAATGAGAAATCATCTAAGTTTACTTGATGCAATTCACTTATTACTATTCATAAAAAATCATTCAATTCCTAGTAATGTGATCAAACATTAAGGAGGAGGCGCATTACAATCACCTCATTTTTGCCATAGGACATGAATCCCATTCATGGAAAAATCCTCTATCTACAAAGTGAGGATCTCATTTTAGTAAGAAGTAGACAAACATCATATAGTTGATTCATGGTCACTAAAGTGAATTATGAACCAAATTTAAAAAATTGGTACCAATTTAAGCAGTGGTAGGGCAAAAATCCAATTTATAAGGTCAAAAAACCTACAAAACGAGTATATTATTTCCCAACACAAAGACTGACTACAATATATACGCCCTGAAAGTTTTAGGTCCTTTGTTGAAATCTTGAAAATGAGTTAAGTATTGACCAGATTAGATTTTAAAAAACTATCTTCTAGATTATAACTATTGGAGTTACGAGACCACTTCCATCAGGTGCAGAGTGACCCTAACTTCTTATATTTACTAAAATAAATTTAAAGTATAAGAAATAATAAAAGTATAAAGAAATAATAAAAGAAATAATTTTTTTCCTTAACTAAAATGTGTGAACATTATAACACGTACGCATTTTAGCCTCGGTAATTACCAACCCAAGAAAAATAAAATGCAATCATGTTATGGTAAAACGCGTACACATAGCATTATAAATACCACAAAACACTACATATGTTGAGAAACATTGCTTGTATATGTTGCATAACATTGTGGATGCCTTGCAACACTATATATGTCATACAACAATGTTAATATCGTACAACATTACAAACACTATGTAATATTATCTCAAGATACAAACCATTAATTCTTTTTGTGAGTAACTTCCACATAAAATTCCAAGCCTCCTTGAATAGAAATGTTATGTTGCTTAATATAGTTCCACACACCTTGTACAATCATGAAATACACTACTTTTCTAGACTACCAATGATCGACCAAAGTAGCTAATGTGTTTCTTCATTCATGACCATCAAGTTCCCACCATTAGATGCCATTGGAGGGCAACACATATTGTGTTTTTATGGGACCACTCCTAGTTTATCAAATGAATGTATTTTCAAACACCTTGAACATATTTTAACATCGCTTCAATTATAAAGATCACATGTGGGACTTGATCCATCCTTCATAATCAAGAACCATCTGGACCATCTAGTTCAAATCCTATCCCAATAAAGGGTAACATTCCTAGAAAGATAAATATAAAATCAAGGACATATGAAGGAATATCCTTTTAGGGTATTTTCACTTGCATTGCTATCTTTACTCTTCCACCTGAAAACCCATGAAGTTCATAAGTATAAGGGGGTGTAAAATTGTAAAGCATCTTAAGAAGCCCAAATCTTAGTATGAGATATCAAGGTCAAATATCCTTATAAGTTTGATTCATAGGTTGGTTTTGTATAATCTTAGAAAAGTTTTCAAGTTTAGGATAGGTTAAGGATTGGATATTTTAACAAAAAACTTATGGAGTATCATTATAGAATTTAATTGAAGGGAATTAGTGATGTTCCTTATGTTGTAATCTCTTCTCTTGCATTAACAAAAATGTTTATCATTATTTCAAGTTTAAATGTTTTGCTTGTGATCTTTCCTTGGTAAAATATACTATGAGAATGGTTGTGTGGTATAAGGAAGCCCTTCATTAGGAACCCTAACCATGACTACATAACTTTGTCAAGTTTCCTAGAGAAATTTTTCCTCGTCTATGCATCCTATGCCTCTCTTTTTTACTATACCTAATTTAACCTCTCTTTATAAGTACCTTTATCTTTCCTGATTGATCATTCCAAACCTAATTTAGCTTACCTTAGCGGGTTATATGAACTCATACTAGCACCTTCCCCTGTGATAGTTTTTATATTTTTATACTTAATGTTTAGAATAATCTAAGTACATTTATTTTGAAATTTTATTTGTAGTCTTATATCATTAATATTGACAAGAGTGTGTCTCAAACATGCATTCACTTTTTTTGAAATGTACATCAAGATAAGTATGTATTTTTATGTTAATCTTATCAGGTACTTCACTTCATCCATTTTATTTCATTTGTGTAAATTGTGTTTTTTTCCTAAAGAGCCAGCTTGTGGCTCATTATTAATGCACTCAATGATCTTTGGGTGGGAAAAATGTATACACCTTATTTTCACTTACTATTAATTTATTTTGCATGACTCATTGTCGCACTAATATATTTGAATTTATGTCCTAGAAAATACAAGTGAGATTGGGTCAGACCAACCTGTAACACATCACGATATATCATTATTGAATTTCCCTTTCATATCACTATATTATCAAACCTTACACAACCTTATAATAAATGTTAATTAGCATTTCTTTTCCTCAGATTTTGTCTCATTAACTCTAATTGTTGATAGATATGTAATTGTGATGGATCCATGATTAGGGATATCAATTAAGAGATGGCTTAGACCACACATCCCTTAAATAATTAGCAAAATAATTCATAAATAACAAACACACTACAAAAATTATGACACAAAACTTAGAACTCTTTTTTTTTTCAAAATAAATATATTTAAAAAACTCATGCATGTATTTATCTCACAAGTTTAGATGCTCAAAAAATACAATATATCCATAGATATTAACTCACTATCTCATGTTATTTGCAATTATAACACGCAACATCCATATTCAACTAGCTAATCTAGGTTCTCAAACTAGCTCGTGTGGGATTATTCCATAATATAGATACTATGGTATGATTGTATAAATGAAAGACCCATCTTACAATATGATTTGAAACAAGTAGTGACACAGATGGCCTTAGGTATGTGCCAATATTCTATGTAACAATAAAGCCCAAATAATAGATTAACTTAGTATAAAATGAAACGACTCAATGGTTAATATTATGAATTAGGTGAATTCATGTGAGTTTCCTCTAACAATGTTGAATTTTTGAGTATATAAAATTTACACAAACACATTCTCTCTTACACATAAAATCTCACACTTTAGGGTCAGTGTGTCATTTTATGCATAAGAGTGAATGTGGTGTGTAAATTTCTTGTACATTGTTGCAATATGGATCCAATGACCTTGTGGTGTTGGTAGTATATGCATGTCAACAAGATGAAAACATTCTAGTAATGCAAGCCTAAATAATTTTATCCACCTGATATCATACACATGAAAGGAAATTTCCTACACATGGAATAACCATGTTGGACAACATTAATGCTTGTGTTATTGACATACATGTTTACACTATCTCGTCTAGGAAACTATAGAATCAAGAAGATAACATGAACCTTACCTAACTCTTTAAGACTCTCTATAATCATAAAGAAACTATAAACTATTACATGACACTTTCCTACATCTAAAATATTGTGTGGAAATGTTACAACACATGTGCATCATAAAGATCGGTGCAATATAGCTTAACATACTTGTGAATTGATAAAAATGTAAAATAATACAAATACTCCTTGTACCTGAGAGTTACACATTCAGTAAAAATATAGGTGCATAAAAAATTAACATAGACTTGATGCAAATTAATTTACACAATGTAACTCTTAAATAAAATTCCAAGAATAACATGTTTTTGTGCGATGCAAGATCGCAAGTGAACTTAGATGCTCATGCATCGTAAACCTTAGGAATTAAATAAAGTCATAAGATATTTCTTATGACTCTATTGATAATATTCATTTTTTTGTAACTTCAAACACAGTACTCCAAGTCACATCCTCAATGTCTTAGTTCTTCCACTTGATTAGATAGTATTCATATTGTATTTTACCTTTTGTTTAATCCTTGTGTTAAATATATGCTCTACTTATTCATGATCTTTTGGAAAAAAATTCTTCTCTTATTAACTTCAAAATATAAATATATGTTTATTCCATCTTCTTGCACCCTAGCTATATATTCTCACCAATTATATATGAATACCTTCCCATCTCATTATAAAAACAAAAAAATGATATTTTTTCCTTTTGTAATGCCAATTTTTGTTTTGGTCCCTTGCTAAGACAATTTCTCCCATTTAGAATCCAATAAACATATCTTTGTATCTCTTCCAATAATTACTTATCTTTGCACTCTATGCAGTCATCAATTCAAAAATTAAACAAAAATAGTGAACAAATCCTATAAATCATGACATAATTTTTTGTGTTACACCATAGTCTTGTACAGGGCCATACAAATGGTAGGATGTGAAATATGGTCCTAGTCAAATTGTATGGTCTTACAATTTTGAATTATTTGAATCTATTTTTAGTTTGAATATATTTTTTGTGCCATTCCATCTTCCTACTTTCATCCTTATTATAATACCTCGCGTAAAAAAAATCTAAATAAGAATTTCAATGCCACTTTATAACTCACATGGCAGTCTTACAAGCTCCTATTGCAGATTTCAACTAGAGTAGTCCTTAATAAAAATTTTAAGCACTCAACCAGGTCAAAAGTCTATATTCCTCTATTTTTAAGCATGTAAAGGTCATAAAACCATGTATTGTAAAGAAAAAATCCATTCTAAACATTTTCAAAGGGTTTCAAGGAATAAAATGGGTCATGTAGTTGAGGCACACCATATCACACTATTAGTGTGTTGGGTATATTCCACACAATACAATTATCCCACTATATTTGTGTTAAGAGACACAAAGGCACCCATAGGGGATTGGATCGGATTACACTCACACTTTCAAAAGCACCTAAGAGAGATACATGAGGTTTGATATTGCATGATGGCATGTGATGCAACACTTGGATTGGTTTATAAATTGGGGTTGATTGTTAAGGGTAGTTTATCCTCACCACACACACATGATTTCTCCTTTTTGTTTTCTCATGATTTGATTAAGCGTATTGTAGGTTCTTATGGTTTCCACTTTTCTACAGGTGATTACATGTCATCCTAAAGTTTTGTGAAAAATACTGATAAATAGAGAATGCTTTTTCCAAGTAAGTGAAACACTTAGGAAGTTTTAGATGCCAACTTCAAATGGGTCCAAGACCATACAATACACATAAGACCATACAATTCCAGTCTGTATTGTATAAAAGTTATATGGTTTTTCCCCTTCTTAGTTTCCAATTCCATAGCTCACAAAGAAGCATCTTAATCCTATGATCTTCCTTTTCCACATTTCTGCACATCCATATATTATATGTTCTGATTGGTATGGATAAGTATTATTATCTTATGTATTTGAGATATCATTTATTGTTTTATCAATCGTTGGAAGTATTAATGCATTATTTTAGTTATGAATGATTAATTGTAATTTGATTATATAAGAATAATCCCCTTGTTCTAAACCCTTACATCCTCTTTATTGTTGTGCACTTCCATAACATATATTCAATTGAGGTGTAAACATTTGGTGAACAAAATGTACATGGCCAATGTATCTTACACCCTCTACTACTTCATATGTTACTTCTCAAAGGTCATTCTCTACTTGGATTTTTACTCAGATTTTCTCACACATGTTTACCATCTTATTATGTTTATTGACTGTTCACACCTTGTTATTTCCTTTGTTCAAAAAGATATCCCCATGGTCATTTCTATCATGACTATACCCACCATAGATCCATCATTAATCTTGGGGGAAACTGATACTACACTAATATATCTTCCACCCCATATCCATGTGTCGATAAACAATTACACATATGTTTATTACAATGGTAATGTAATCAAGATTATTATGGTGACTCTTCCATTCTACTGATATGTCCATATGGGATTCATAAATCTTATTTCCTATACACATTACTTCTAGTTGTATTTTTCCATGATGTCTTTACTATTGTCTTTTTTTTGCTCTTGTTGGATACTTTGACTCATATGTACACTAATAATTTTTGTATGTATTTCACTGCAAAATACATATTTATTTGTTATATATTTTTATAACTTATTTTTTTTTAGGTTATCACCTCGCCCCTTAGCCTTCAATTAGGCCTCTAAAAATGTATATTCCTCATTATGGTTCTTCTTAAACTTGGTATTCTATAACACATGTCATGATTTCTACGCAAATTATACATGAACAATATTTGTCTTTGCTGAAACTCATGGTTCATACACCTCCCTCACCCTCAAAGTGTAGTGTGGCTCTTCATGAAGGTCTTATTGGGTAGATCTTGTGTTACCCCCTTCTTGTATACATTTATTCTCAAAACAATTAAAAAATATTCAAATAATCACATAATACAAAAACATTCATATTTCCACAAAAATACAAATCAGGACATGATTATGGTTTGATCGAATAACTTGTTACTTTATACATGTTTTTTTTCACGTTGGTTTTATGGATAAAACATATTTTTATATACTCTTTACACAAACGTTATCATGAGGTATATTGAGTATGATGCAGGACACACACAAGATGAAACACAATGAAATGTGTAATCTTGGTTTCTTCCCATTGACAATAATTTTTGGGGGAGATCTCCTACACTACACAATTGTTTTTGTTTCATTATATCTACCTTAAATTTCCTCATTACATATGATTATATACATAGTATTTATGTTATATATTTGAGATAACAAGACTAACACATGTTTATTGCACTACTAACCTATCTTTTTATCTTTGTTTTTACTATCACTCTTTTCTATATTAATATATTTATTATTGTCACTACTTGATTATATGGATTATTTCCTTTTTGACTATTGAATTGTTTTAATGCTTACATATGCTTGAGTTCTGCATTATTTGACTCCTTGATTACAATTCAATGATTTCTTACTTTTTACAGTCTAAGTGCCTTGATTTTCTTGTGAAATAGTGGGTATCCCATGATTGTGGCTCTATTATTCTCTTATGTGTATGCGAATGTTTATCTGTATGTGGCAAAAAGTGTATTTTATTGAGATTATCTTGTAACACCATGGGTGTCCCATGTTTGCAATTTTATGCCTATGTGTGACTATGATTTTATGTCTCTATACTAGTGATTACCTGACTCTATATTGATGTTTCTATACTATAGTATTGTTACTCTTTTTTATGATACACTTGATTTATAATATGATGAACTTATGATATTATTATATTGACTTATGACATGATAGAATTTTGATCACTATTTTTACTTATATATACATGCATTTTTCTTTGTTGCATGTTGCATGTTTTTTTCTCTTTATGTCATGGTTTCCACCACATGTAACCCATTTTATAAGTTAATATTCTCAATATTGGCCACCATTTCAATATTTTATATGATCCTACACATCTTATTAAACTTATTACACATTAGTACAAAACTATAATTTTGAGCCATGTACTCAAATTCTTTATCAAACGCACCTCAAAAGAGAGAGAATTCATTAGGATATATTTTACATATATAGAAAGATTACAAACATATGAAAAATATTTTATAGATTCCATATCCTCATAAATAGAAAAAAATACTAAACTGTGATAGAATACAAAGAAAAGTGAAAATCAGAAAATACAGTCAAAACCGGGGTACATTCTTAATCACAATGGATGATCCCAAACAGGGGGCATAATATCAAGAATTTTTTAGTTTTCTCATAATCTATCACCTATTTACATGATTCTAATATAGTTTCATATATAGATTACTCAATTTATAGCATGATAAGGGGTAAAGTAGTACTTCATTCCTTCTCCTCTACACTACTCAAACATGATTGCAAGAACATGGTTTTGGAGCATGGGTCTCCTTTCCTTGATATTCCATAATTTATAAACTTAGTTTCAATAGTACAACACCTAATGAGGTCATGGTGTAGTATCCCCTCCTCTTTTTGGTTTTATCTTACTTAGTAGATACATCAATGCAAAATTGGATGATGGGTCATTTTGATGTCCAATAATTTAATCAACCATTCTATAGTTGATGTCATTTTAACCAAGGATGTGTCCAAGGAAGTATGCAATGAAGACAATGGATATGCAACTAGTTGTAGTGGTTTTGGTCTTAAAGAGGGGTTTACTTGTTTTGTTTGAGTCTCTTATATTTAATAAAATAGCTATTGATAATCAATCAACTTCTAAGACTACTAAAAGAAAATATATTTAAACAACAAATGACATTTATTCTACTAAATACAACTTATAGAAAAGAATTAATTTGCATAATTAAATTACTCTAAAATGAAAACATGCTAAAATTGAAGACATACAGAAGGGAAATGCTTTGTGGAATAAAATTTATCTGAAATAAAATGTGATGAAATTGAAGACATACAGAAGAGAAATTCTTTACAGAATGAAATTGTTGTAAAATGAAAGAAATGTTGAAAAGTAATGTTATTTCAATTGCAATAGCAAAAGTTCTAAAAATGATTGTTTTAAGCACACTACAAAATCTGAGAATGCAAGAAGAACATAAATTTAAATACCATAATAGGCCAATTCATCAATTCAATTGGACCTTGATATCCCTCGGATTGGTTTGATGATGTGGATTTTCTAAGAACAATATGCTTTTTATTGATCAAAAACGAGTTTATTATAACATAAACTGGAAATAACTGTAGCAGATACTTTTTCTTATCTATCCTATTACATTCTACACATTCTTACATACATACATATATTCAACTCAGTCAAGAAATTTCCTTTATAGTTAATGTTTCCCAACATACACCTAAGAATCTAGGTGGATAGATATGAGAATAGTTTGGGATTCAGTTACAACTCATAAAAGAATTAGGAACCGAGTTCTTTGTTTTCAATATTCATTAACATTTGTTAAATTGATCTTCATGATGGAGTATGCCATGTCCAATTATTGATTGTGATACATTGCATTGAAAATTGTCATGAATGTATAAACCTGCACACATCACCATTTATATTTTCAAAGCAATTAGTTAGAAAAATACCTTAATCATTAGTCTACATAATTCAACAAGGATAATATACATCATTCCCCAAATATGGGATTAATCAATCAAACCATCCAATGCATTGATTAATGTTTTCCATAAGAAAAAGTATCATTTATTAGTGATTTAATGGGTCAATTTTTGGAATCAACATCTCCCTTGGACCTTACCTTTTGTAATTCCTCTTGAAATTTTTTGTTGTATTAACCTTTACTAAAGGATTTGTGCCATATTGAATTATTCATACTAATTTGAATATCTTCTTGAGGTTCTACTCTTGAATCCCCTATGTTATAGAATGATTCTACCCATTTTTTAAATTATTGCTTATGTTGTGGTGTAGTAATCTTCCATGATGTCATAGGACTAAGAACCAAATGTGGCCTAGTCCTCATCCCCTTCAATTCATCATTTTATTCTTGTGCCAGATGCTAAATGATTTTCACAATTGTTCTTTCTCTCCTCATGCTCCATGTGAGATCCTGGGGAGAGATTACCTCCCTCCTTTTTAATGGAATATTTAAAATTTCTCATTTTGCATTGCATGTAGCAAGATCTTCCTCATAATGTGCTTGAATACAAGCGTTGAAGTTGTTAATGCATTCCTCCATAATTTTTGGTTGCATACGTAGAAAATCAGGTTGATAGTAGTAAACTCTAAAATTTATCCTCATTTAGTCTGCATTTACATGTTGAGGCCTTATAAAGAACCCAAATTTCCTTTCCCTATTCATGAATTCATCTGTGTTTTTATACCATGAGTAATAATTATGAAACAAGGATTAGAAAAATTTTAACTGAAATTCCCCCACATACAAATTGAGTAGAAAATATGGTGTATTAGGAATAACCATGTTACACAAAAATAAATCATAAATAATATTTTGGTGTTCCTTGGAACATGTCTTGAAAGCATCCATAAAAATATTTACATCAACTACTTCAAAAGGTAGGCTATAACAGATTCTAGTGAGATGCCAAAAATAAAATTGTTTCTGAAGAAATAAAATTTACATTGAGGCTAACCTCCTGTAAGCTAGAAGTTTTTGAGTTATTTCATATATAGTGCCAAGCTTGGATTCTAATTTTATTTTTGACTCTTTACTAGATTTATCTTGTTCTCTTAACTTGTTATTTTCATCCAAGATTCTTTTCTTTTATCAAAATTTAGTTTCCCATTTTTAGTTGGATCATCCCAAGATTTGATCCTAATATTTCTTTGTTTTCTTAAACTAAAAAACTTGTAATTTCAACTCAGAAATGATTTTATATTTTTCTACACTCTATTTATTTGTTTTTTGAAGATCATTTTGTAAAGAAGAGTTAGCTTCGTCCATAAATTTTAATTTCATCTTTAGAAAGTATATCTCCTTTTGTTGTTCTTAGATAGTGGCTTCAGCTGTTGATATCATGAATACTTGCTAAATTTATCTTTTTTCTTCTTCCCTTTCTTCTTCATGGGAGGAGGGGCTAGTTTCCTCTGTAAGAAAAAGTGGTTCATTTCCTTTTAAGATAATATGTGTGGATATAGAAGAGGAAGGAGCTACATCTTGTTCTTCCTGATGTTTTTCCCTAATTTCTAGAGCTTTTTCTTCTATTTTTGGTGCCCACTCTTTCATTTTCAGATCTATCTCTTATATTTATGGAGCCTACTCTTCCCTTTCTGAAGCCTTCTCTTCCATTTCCAAAGCTTTATAACTTGATTTTGGAGCTTCAGTGTAAGTTTTTGTAGCTGCAATTATTTCAACTTGAGCCAATTCTTCAAAAAATTGTGCAACTCCATCAGTTAGCATAGGTATTCTTCTCTTCATTGTTGGAGTCTAAGAAGATATTGTCATTTTCATTCTTTTCTTTAGAGGCTTTAGAATAGGGTCCCACATTTCTTCTTCTTTTGAATATGTTATCATAATTTACTCATGATGAGGTACATGTTATGCAGGTTACTCAAAATTTTGGTTGGGTTTATAATTGTAGGTTTTAAAATTTCAATAATGGTTTTACAATGGGTAGAAACAAATTTTGAAGCAGACCTAGGATTGGATGAATTATGGAATAAGGGCCTTCTACTTTCTTTATAATTCAATTATTTTCCTAAAAAGGGTTCTTGTGCCTTATTACTTCTTGGTTTATTTAGGAAATGATGCTTGCAAATCATTTGAATTAGTCCATTGTGTTTTAGTGAGGTTTTTCCCTTAGCATATTTTTTTCACATGGTACTTACGACATCAAATAAGAAACTTGGGAGGTTGAATCCAAGTTTAGGTTTTCTTTTACCATGTTTCAAATGGATTAAAATCATCATGGGATCCCAAACCAACACATATTTTTTCCATTTACATGTAAAATATTTCGTAACTCGAGAAGCTACAATCTTCTAAGGCTTAAGAAAGTTTTCCCTCTTTATACCTTTATAAATATCTTGGGGGTTGAGTATGATTTTAGGAAGATGTTAACCTTCTTCAGGAAAACATTGAATGGGGTATTTTATTGAAGAGTTCCTTATAATTTTGATGCCAAAGTTAGGGAGGCCACTTATGGAACTTATGACAGTGCTATTGACCTCAATTATCACCCCTCTTACCTTTTAATGAGTTTTTTAAGGTTCAAAATAAACTCTTCTACTCACTAAGCATCAAACCCTTCAATTTTTTTAATGAAATCCAACCAACCTACATCATGGAAGATTTTCTTAACTACAAATTTTTGAAGGAGTGATGCCACAGACTTGGGCTCTAATTTATTCTTTTAACACATTTTGTATAAATCTACGTAGTAAAGTCTTTAAAACAACAATAAACACTTTTCATGAGTAATAATCTCTTTAATTGGTGTTTCCTTCACTAGGAAATCACCTAACAATATTCATTATAGGAATGATGATATCCCTTTGATAATTAATACCTACATTTATGTGACATTCTTTTGAGGCATAAAATTTAATGATTGCAGCTTCACATCATTTTGGAATGTATTGAAATGATGGCATAGTCTGCCTTCCCTCATGCCACTCATTATGCATGAACTGAATGACACCCTTATTATTTTTCTTTTACTCTTTAATTAAATAAAATTCATTAGATTGGATGGAAAGAGAAGTAATAGATAGGATAAATATATGCACCTTACCTTAGTGAAACATGTATTCCTCTTATCATTGGTCCAACATTCCTGCATTTGAAAAATAATTATAATTAGTGTGGGTGCCATGAAATTCATCTATTCCTACCATTTATTATCTGCATGTTGTTATTTTTTTGAAATTTTGAATGCATTTTTATAGTATTTTTGGAATAATATAGAACATTATCTTTTCCAATTCATTTTCTCCCTTTATTGGAGTTTGAACTTCTTTTTTTCATCAAGGTGGAAGAGCATTCTTCCATAAAACCAAATTCAGCGCACGACTGAATTTACTTAGTGAACTCATCTTTTTTTGAGGCTTTTGATACTCTTAATCTGTGTCCATTTACCAACATAGTTCTATTATCTCCATCAATAGGTAGTAACTTAACTGATCCATTATCATATATTTTCTCAACTTGATAGGGCCCCAACCATTTAGTTCTTAATTTTCCTTTATATTGTTAATACTTTGAGTTAAACAAAAGTGCCCAGTATCCTTATTTAAATCTATTGGTATTTATATGAGAGTCATTCCAAATATTTATTTGATGTTGGAGGAGTTCAAACTATTTTTGATCCTCCATTATCATCTCATCTAATTCATTCAACTGAAGAATCATGTCATTCTGGGATGAATCAATCTCAATTCCCACCACCAATGTTATCCTTAAGGTTTATAACTCAAACTCTATAAGAAGCGGTGGTTTTTTCCCATACACAAGTTCATATATAAATAAGCCATTGGTGGTTTTCCATGTTGTATTATATGCCCAGACTACCTCAGGTAGTTTTAATACCCAATATTTCTCAGTTGCATCCACAACATTTGTCAAGATGTTTTCCAATTCTCTATTTGTGACTTAAACTTTTTCATTAGCCTAAGGATGATATGTTGATGAATTCTGGTTCTTGACTTGGTAGAGTCCTACAAATTCCTTAATCATGTTAGAAATGAACTAAGGTCCTTGGTTAGACACTATGGCTTTAGGTTCTCCAAATCTTCGCATAATCCTATGGTATAAGAAATTAGCTACAGATTCTTCATTGGAAGAAGGGAGGGCCTAAATTTTTTCCCATTTTGTGATATAATCAGTGCACACTATGAGGTAATATTTTCCATAAGAGGGGGTCTATTAGTCCAAAAAAATAAATTCCCCATTTCTCAAAAATTCTTAAAACCAATTGAGGATTAAGGGGTATTTTAGTGGAAAAAGTAGGTTCCCCCATTCTTTGACATGCATCACATTGCCAGATATTTTTTTTTGACATTATTGTGTAGTGAAGGCTAGTAGTACCCATCTCTAAATATTTTTTGGGTTGTCTTATTAACTGAATAATTTCCTCCCCACGGTTCATCATGGAAATATCTTATGATGTCATATGCATCATCCTCCCTAACACACATGCGAAGAACCATATCAGGACCACATTTAAATAAAGTTCCATTACACCATGTATAAGTAGCACTATTATGAACAATTTTTTTCCTTTATTTACCTATAAAATAAATTGGAAACTTTTGTGTGGTTAGATAGTTAACAATATAAACAAACCATGGTGAGTGTGCTGAAATTACAAATACGTATTTGTCTAGAAATGGTTCTTTAATAAGTTCACATTCACCTGAAATATTCAATCTAGAGAGAAAATCAACAAAAACATTAGCTAACCATATGATAATCCTTCCCCATACTACTGGCTTATTCATCAAGTATCTTATTATTGAGTGGTCTATGCATACAAATATGTTATACCTAGTAACATAATGTTTGAATTTGTTAAGGGAGTAAACAACAACCAAAACCTCTTTTTTAGTTGTAGTGTAATTTTTCTCTTTAGGGGTCAAATTTTTGTTGATAAAATAAATTGCATACATATATTTGTCTTCATCTTTTTGACCAAGAACGGCACCCATTGCATTTTTGGATGCATCAGTGTGAATATGAAAAGGTGTCTCCCAATGGGTACTCTCAAAATTGGATAAGTAGTCAGTTTATCTTTTATAACTTCAAAAACATAGTCCTTTGTAAGTAAAGAGAGCATAGGTGCAACAATTTTTTTGAAATATTTGATAAACCTTTTACAGTAACCTACATGGCCTAGAAATATTTTTACATTAGTCTGGTTTGTTGGTATAGGAAGGTTAGTAATGATTTATATTTTCTTAGGATCAACCTGAATACCTTTAGTAGAGATGTGATGACCCAAAAAAATCCCTTGATTAACCATAATTAAACATTTCTTGTTACTCAAAGAGATTTGGTGTTGTTCACTTCTTGCTAACACTTTTTTTAAATTATTTAAATATTCTTGAAAATTAGTCCCATGGATGGAAAAATAATCCGTGTATACCTCAACACGGTCATTAGTGAGATCTAAAAAAATAGCCAAGACTACCCTTTGATAAGTATCATGTGCATTACATAAACCAAATGATAAAACATTGTATAAAAAATTTCCCCAAAGACATGTAAAAGTGGTTTTATCTTGATCTTCTGGAGCTATTGAAATATGATTATATCCACTGAATCCATTTAGAAATGAAAAATACTTCTTACCTTCAAAAGTATCCAAAACTTGGTCTATAAAAGGAAAGGGGAAATAATATTTCTTTATAGCTTTGTTAAGTTCCATGTACTCTATACAAATTCTCCATTTACTATTCTTTTTGGGAGCTATAAAAAATAGAGAGGCCCACTGACTATTAGATATAGGATAGATAAATCCTACTCTTAGCAATTTCTCAATTTCATTTTTTAACATTTTATCTAAGTGTTAGTTTGATCCTGCATTGTGGTTGTTTGACTGGTTTAACATCTTCAATATAAATATGATGAACTTACATATGTTTGGGTATATTCCTCTCATATCAGTATAATCCCATGCAAAATATTTAAAATGATTTATTAAAACATCAACGACATGAGATTCTTTTTCATTTTTAAAATTTCTTCCAATGTTCAATTCCTTTCCTAGATGGATGGATATTTTCTTAACCTTAGGTAGATTTCCTTTCTTGTTTTAATTCACCGGAAAATTCAAAGGATAGAAATAATGTTACAAATTATGAAATATTGTTATGTTTTCAAAAGGCGTGATTCTAGTCAAAGGGAAACAAAATTCAGTTGATATTTTATTCTCATGATAAGCACATGGTTGAGAAGGATCATAATCATACAGTTGAACATGAAATTCTTTATAAATTTCATCCTCTAGAATCCTAATATTCCTTTCTAGAGCTAGAGTATAAAATTTTGGGGCTAGACTAGTTCTTTTCAGAGCTAGAATGGTTCTTTCTAGAGACAAAATATGATTCTCTTCTAGGTTCCTATATGTTTTTTTATATCTCATCCACATGTATTTTTATTGCAATCATGGTTAAATAAGAAGGATTCACATAATTATGATCTAGTCCATCAAATTACATGTGTTTACGAATTCCCTGTAATACCTATTCCATTTTGATATCAATACTTACTTCTTTGTGAGTGGATTGGAAAATATTGACATGTGATTGTGTTCAGAGTTATGCCCTGCTGAATTGTTGAATCTTGTTGAATCATGTTTGTTGGAATGATATCAAGTGCTTATAATATCTAGTTATTAATCAATCTTATGACATTAAAATTACTTATGTTGTTTATCATGAAGTACTTAACTAATTTCTGAAATGGACTTAGTGATACAACTTGTGGAAAGCAAAAATCAGGTTCTTGGAATAGTTAAGTGATCAGGTAATCTGGTAAGATTTTTAGTGTCTTGATATAATTGCTACTTTGGTATCAATAGTGGATTAGGATAACACCTTAGATCAATTTTAGTGATCCAAGGTATTCTCCTAAATCGATGTGCAATTATGAATTTAGAATTAAATGATTACATGGTTTCTTATTGATTATGGATTGAAATTTTTAATTACAGATCTTGTGAAAGTGAATCTAATATATCACTTGATTATGCTACTTTGATTCAGGTTTACCTTTTCTTGGAAGTTTTGGTTCATTTAATGAATTCGATTAATGGTATAAGTGGATATGTTAAGCAGTAAGGTCATGTTATTTTCATTATAGGATGAAAACATAACCTAACCTATTCTAATGGTGATGTTTAAAGTTTTATTAAGGGACTAGAGTGACCCTATGGACGTTTGATTAAATTTATTAACAACCTAAGCTAAGGTTGATATATATCTTAAGGTTGATATATTTTCATGTTGACTAAATTATATCCTAACCTATGTAAGGAGGATCCTATGACCTAACCCTAAAGACCTAACTGTGGTTAGAATTTATGAAAGGGGTTAGTGGAATGGTTAAGGAAATGGGTGCCACCCATATTCATACTTGGTAGGTTTAAATGTTTTGATTCATGGCCACCACCACCCTTTGGCAGAATACCAAGTTAGACTTGGTCATGCATGCTAAATCTAGTGTTAAACAATTTAGTGTGAGTTTGGTTAGCTAATAGTTTGATTTCCAAGTTTAGTTGGCAATGAACGATTGGTGGGATTTTGGGAGTTAAACTGGTAATCATGTCTCGAATTGGGTTTAACTCCCAAAATCACTAAAACCACCAACCGTTCATACCACCAAAATCATCAAAACCACCATGGGAGAAGCATGACAGTTTTGGGAGGAAAAAAAAGGAATTGGGTTTCATTGCTCATTTGTTCTTTCGAGCTCTTTTGCTCTGCATGTTGATTTTCTAATTTTCAAACTCATAGTTCATTTTTGGATAAACATAGAGTTATCAATTGCATGGTGGAGGAAATAGTGAAAACTGGAAATATGGAGAAGGAAGGGTTTATGTGGACACCATTTTGATTTCTCTGTGGGATTTTTCATAAAAGCTTGGAGAGCTTAAAAAGGTATTACATGAGCTCTACCAGGAATTATAGGCTCTAAATATTTGAAATAATTTACTCTATATTAATGGCTTCATGAAAATAACTTTACTCTTTCTTGAAATGGGATTTTATGGTTATATTTTGTTATTATTTATTTTTGGTTGTGTGTGTTTGTCTGTGAATAGTTTGATTTATGAGAATATTGGGTTTTGTTTTTATAATCGAATACCTTGATAGTTTCATTCACGTGCTATTTTGAGGCATTACATATTTTTTCTGTAGGTACTTATCCTTTGTAGGGTTTAATTTATGTTTTTCATGAGCTATTTATGCCTGGAAGTTAGTGTTGTTGGGAATAAAAATCGATAGGTTTTCTATTTCTGAGTATTCATTATTCCGACTTGATAAGGTGATGGGTGTTTTTGTATATCTCTACAAATAATCTACTTATTTTTCAACTTTGAATATCAAGTCATTTTGAATAGTATTTCCTCTATATTTGGTTATTATGGCTAAAGTTTGATTTGAACTTCTTTGTTGAATCAATATCCTTACTAGGTGCTCAAGTTATTCATTCTTTTATTATCACCCTGAAAAGTGAATGGGTTTTTCTTATCTGGTTGTGTCAGATCTGTTTAGATTCTTTGAGTAGGTTAAGACATTAACAACGTATCATCACTTCGTCCTTCATGATTGTAAGCCTCTATAACTTAAAATAAGCCTTAGGTTGATGACTTGGTGAGTAAATGTGGTTTTGTAGACACTTGAATGTTTTAATAATTGTTGCATCCTATATTTACTTTCACTTTTTGTGGAAGGGATTCATTACTTGATGGTTGTGTGATTTGACCTCCTTCACTTAGTGAAATAATGAAGGTTATTGTGGTTTCGAGTTAACTTAATATTGATTTATATCGAGCCTTAGGCTCACTCAGGTCAAAAAGGATATCATTGTTTGCCTTATATTATTAAGTTTTTATTGAATATTGTATGGATCAATACCATTTTGTTAATGGATGATTTCATGGTATAAGTTAATGGTAAATTTTATTTTAGCTCGACTTCATACATTTGGAGTGGTAGACTAATTTTCCCATTCTCAGCAATATTGTATCAGTTTTGATAGTCTCTTGACTTGAAATATAACCATAGATACTTGTTACCTATTATGAACTATTTTGGATCTCATATAGAGCTTAGAATTTAGATTGTTGATCAATCAACATTAACTGTCTGGTATAATAGTATCTTTCTCATTTGGATGATTATGTAGTCTTTATTCAAATCAGGGAGTATTGACTGAATTTAAACATTAATTTAATTTCTTAAGTTTTGATTGATCCATTTTAAAGGTGTGACTATCGAGTGGACACTTAGTCATATTTATTGTTGTCATTCGATTTCTTTAATGACCTCATAACTTGTTTAATGAGGTGTTTTTTTTTCTATGATATGAATCTCTATTGGTTGATATAATTAAGTTATTATATATATTTATGGATGTTTAGTTCATTCTAGTTTCTATGAAAAACTAAGGAAGAAACTCCTTATGTTATGTTGTATTAAAAGATATACAAGAATGTTATATAACTAGGAAGATTGAACTTCTGCCTTAATAATATATTGAAGGGTTGTTTCATGATAGTCTGTATATTGAAGTTGTGTTCTACGTACTTCGAATGGACTGAATATAATACTATAGTGGTATAAGTATGGGCTTATATGACTGTAATGTTATTATTCGGGATTCAACAATACTTGTGTTAGTGTGAATGGTTGTGTTGATTGAACTATGTTATGTCATTTAAACTTATTGGACTGAATATAATGTTGTATTCATATAAGTATGGGCTTATATGTCTATAGTATTATTATTCTAGTGTTGTTACTACCTGGTGGATTTGGTCAATTGATCTAGATCATCTTACTTATGATATATTTATTAAATGTTTAACTGGAATTACTTGAATGATGTACTATGTTATCTTATCTTGTTTAGATGGTTTCATGTATGAAGTCCTTATTACACGATCAAAAGAGTTGTGTGCTTTATTTGAACCTTAGAATAATTTCATTTAAAAGAAAAATTCATTTTATTAAATTATTAGATATAACATATTGTTTTGAAGATTTATTTCTTATCATACTCAGTTCGTATGAACTGACAGATGCTAACAATCTTGCAGGTGGACTTCGTGAAAGAGGAAAGAAGGAAGATGTATAAAAATTTACATTTTTTCTATTGATTGAAAATTGTTGATTTGAATAAATGAATATTGTATTCATTATTTGATGTAATTTTGTTATGAAAATAAGAAAGTCCTATGGCCTTATATTATAATTTTTTGGAAAAGAAGTTTTTGATGAATTATTGAAACATGAATTTGATATTGAATTCAGAATGAAATAAAGAGGGTTCACTTATTTATACTTTTTTGAATGAAAGTGACTGGATGATAAGTGTTGAACTTAGTTGTGTTTCGTTTGGAAAAGAAAGACAAACTTCACTAGTCGATGTTGTTATATTAAAAATAATGTAACCACTATTAAAGTACTATATGCCTTATTTAATTAAATATCAATTATGCAATACATGAAGATTGGTTGAATGCCAAAAGTAAACTTATGAAACATGAAAATTTATATGGCTGTAGATTAAGTCTACTTATCTTGGATGAAACTAAATTGTACTTGTATAATGTAGAGTTACTTGTAAATATTGATCTCTTATTCCATATGATTGTTTAATTAATTAAAACAACTGTGATAACTTAGTTATTATAATGAAATTATGTATAAGGGGATGCTTATTGGATATAAATAAATTATAAATAAATGGATAATTAATGGTATAAAATGTTATAATTTTGATTGGTGTGTTTTAGTTGCATTGATAGGTTATGTTACTTTGTAAAAGTATGAAAACATGCCGAAACACAATAATTACGAATAGTTAAACTATTCCTAAGGGATTTTTTTGTGAAAATAATTAATGTATGATTGTTGTCCTACATTAAATGCAATGAAAATAAGAACATGACACTTATTTGTTTTTATGTAAATTGTATGTTTTAATGATTAAGAATAATGCAAACTTACATCTGTAGTCTTGCACTTAAGTGATTGACGTAAGTAAAAATCGATCTAATCTAGATAATAATTTTAAGTGTGGTGAAAGAAATATTACCTTTGACAAGTATGTCATCTAGGAATAAAATCATGGCATACATGTCTTAAAAATTTGGCCTAAGTATCACAAGTTTTTGATTCCATTGTCTTAATTTCATCTGGGCTAAAGATGTGTGATGTCAGATGGGTATCTGTAACATATACACATATAGGATCTTTAGAGGTTTACACTTGATTGACCCTTACTGGAACAAGGGAACCAAAAGTATACTTAGTATACACATTGATATAAAGAAACATGAGAGACCGATTTAATACCGAGTTATGACAGTTACATATGGTTTACTGTTATGAGATGGATTAGCTAAATGAATGTTGTTCTAAATTATGTGAATTTGGAACAGTGAACATTAAAATTTATGTTGGATTTAAATATATGGGTATTTAAATCGTGAATCATAAAGTAAAAAAAAATCCTTTGTTATTGAAGTCTTAAAATGATGATGTTACATTCCCAAACAAAGTTGAGAAGGTGGATTAAGAGAAATGTTCTTTCCTTTAATTTCATTTTAAATAGTCATGTTTCTAGATCTACAACCAACATATGCAACAATAGTAGCAAGCCAAGGTCTTCCTAAAATAATTAGATAGCCAATTTTCTAATATTTGGGCTGTAAGATCATAATGTTTACCATATATTTTCATGATTCTATTATAACCATTGCATTTCCTATGACTCCATCTGGTACAACAATGGTTTAGTATTCCATTTAAAGGATAGTGTTAGTTGTTTGTAATCCTATTAAAGATAGTAGATTCAATGTGTTTATGGTCATTACATTAATGATAGCTCTGAGATCTACAAAGATATTAGATATATTTTTTCCATTTATGGTAACAGTAATGACTAGATTTCCTGGATCTCCATACTTAGGTAAAAGTAACTTTCTTGATAATAGACCAACTAACTTTCCATCAACTTACTTTTTTTTGGGTATTGTTTCTTTCTGCTTGTTGATTTTATGAAAATCCCTCTAAATGTTTTTTTAAGTTTTGGAATATCCCTAATTGCTCTCAAAAGTGGAATATCAATATGTCATTTTCGCAGTTCTTGCACTAAGGTAGATTCTTCCTTGGAAAGTGTTTCTTTTATTCTCTCTGGAAAGGGGGGGATGTGAACACTTTTCCCCTCTATTTTAATATTTTCCTTAGTTTTATTTGGTATCCTTAGGAATTTATGTGATAATAATTGGTGGGTTGTTCACTGTTTTTCCTGACCTCAACTTTAGGTTATTGATAGAGTTTATCTGCATTGTCCCTTCTTATCCAAATTCAATAACTAAAGTTATCTGTCAATTTTTTGGATTTGGGAAAAGTTTAGATAGAATTTGGGTCTGAATTACTTGTCCTCCTTGTAAGTGTGATTAAGGTGGTGGCATCAAATCCTTCTATGGAGGATATTTTCTTGGGTGATTAAATTTTTACTGCTGAGACCATTGTTGATGTGGCCATGTTGTGGATTGAATGGTGGCATCAATTTCTGCTAATTAAATTGAGGAATTCATGGTTGTTGATTTGGAAAACTCATACGGTGTTATTATGTCCAATAAAGTTGTCTCAAAGTTGATTGAGGAGTCTAATTAGCCCATTTTATTAACCAATGATTTGGAGTTGGTCTTGGAGGAAAGGAATGCTGATTGGTTTTTCTTTAGACGTAGTTTAATTCTCCTGTTGGTTGAGAATTTTTGTTCAATTTTTTTCAAAAGAGGAAGAAAGGAATATTTATTAGTATCATGTTCATTGACATAAAAAACTAGGCACATGTCTATGTGGTCCACAGGATAGTCCTTAAAAGGATGTGTTTTCCTACATTTAGGACAATATATATTCAGTGGTTCATTGGTGGCCTTATGGCTTGTAACCCATCTAAAGTAGAATTCAGTTGTGTTAAGAAGTATTTATTCATATTGGAAAGTTCTTCCATAAGCTGTGAAGTGCCAAAAGTATTTTTCATAGTTTTATTTTTCCTAATACTTCCCCTTTTTCTAGAATAACTTGCACAACTCAAAAATATGATGGAGGGTAAGATTATTTGCATCTCCTCCTCCCATTTTATTTGAGTGATTCCCTAGATTCTTCATCAAGTCCTTTGAGAAATAAAATTTTACTTAATTCTTCATTTAGCTGATATCCAATCCTTCTATGGACAGAAGTAATATGTCTAATTAATCTTCCAAGTTCTCATTTTTTTATTTGGAATAATTCTTCTTTCCTATCTATTCCTTTATAGTAATCCTGGTATTTTTCTAAAAATGGGTTTCCATTTCTTCCCAAAAATGAATGGAAGTAGGCTCTAATCCTATAAACAATCTCATGGTAGAGTCCTTAAGAGTGGAAGGAAAGATTTTAAGTTTTTGGTTGTCAGTTTTGTAGTCATATGTATGACATAAGACTTTGAACTCAAACAAAAATTGGTCTGGGTCTTCTGCTAACATTCCACTAAAGGTAGGTATTATATACAGAGAAATGTTCTTCATAGGTTCTTTTTCCTCATTGTTTAGGAGAATGGGATAAGTAAAGGTTCATCCCATGAGCCTATTCCCTAGGAGAGGATCTTCAACTCGGTCACCCATGTTTGTGAAGAGAGTGTGTAACTCAAGAGTATTAGAGGGTGTTGGCTCATCAAGAGGAAGATTAGATTCAATTTTTATTTCAATTCCCTAAATTTTGTTATCAAAATCTTGTGTGGTCTCCTCACTTGATGTTATCAGTTAAGAGTTACTATGTATGTATATTTCCCTAACATCCTGTGGCATGCACATTAAGTTTATATTTGGAAATTCTTGGGATCACTACTAGTTACATATTTTTACTTCAATAACATAATTGTGCCTGAAAATGACACCAAAATTGATGGGTCACTGTGATGTCTAATAATTTAATTAATGTCATTTTAACCAAGGATGTGTCCAAGACAATATGCAATAAAGACAGTGGATATGCAACTAGTGGTAGTGGTTTTAGTCTTAAAAGGGGGATTTTCCTATTTTGTTTGAGTCTATTCTATTTACTAAATTAGATACTAATAATCAATCAAATTCTAAAACTATTGAAATAAAATATATTTTTTTAAAAATAACATTTATTCTACTAAAGCTAACTTACATAAATGAAATACATTACAAAATTAAATTTCTCTGAAATGAAACGTGCTAAAAATGACGACATTCATAAGGGAAATGCTTTTCAGAATGAAATTTATCTAAAATAAAATGTGCTGAAATTCAGAAACTGTGCACCAGGATGAAGTTATACTCTAGTTGAGTCATAATGGATCCAATGTAATCACAAGGAAGAATCGATCAACAACTGAATAACTTGCATAACAGAACAAAGCTTGCACATGTATAGAAAGACAATAGAGTGTCTTAGCATACTTATAAATGTAAAATGAAGGGATACATATAAGGTGCTGAGTAACCCTAGTACATGACTCATGAGCAAACCCTAAACCTAACCCATGTGAGATGACCCTACAAATGTGAGTGGAGGAAACATAGGATATAACTCACACAAACACTTCCCTTCATTGAAGCTGGGGTAATGGATATGATGAGTTAGATGAAAAGATAAGACACTCCTAAAAAACTAAGAAAGATGTGTCAATGGGGCCTGACAACTAAAGGCCTAATAAGGTGCCCATATACAAAAAATATCTTCCTAAAAGAAGAAGAAGAAAAAGAATACATAGCCCAAAGAAGATGAGCAGCTGTAGAAGACCTCACCCCAAGAAGAGACCATAAGTGAAGAAACTTCATCTTAGTGAAGGGCTTGGTAAATAAATCTGAAATCTGATCAACTGTCTGAATGTACTGAATGTCGATGATACCATCATGAATAAGATCTCATATGAAGTGCATATGGATCTCAATGTTCTTCTTCCACTAATGCTGAACTTGATTTCTATAAACAGAGATAGTTCTCGTGTTATCACATAAGATAATGGTAGGCTGCCAAAGGTGGATGCCAAACTTTGTCAGAATACCCTATAGCCACATAGGTTTTGTGGCAGTGTTAACTGCTCCTCTGTATTCTTCCTGTGTAGATGATATCATAATTGTATTCTGATTCTTGTTGGACCAACTAATAGGACCTGAACCAAGAGAGAAACTATAGCCAGAAGTAGATTTCTGATGATCTAAGTCACCGGCCCAATCAGAATCTGTGAACCCAATCAAGTCAATATCCACCCCATCCATGATAGTGAATGCCATCAGTATAGGTGCCATGAACATAATGAAGGATCTGTTTAGCTGCTTTCCAATGCAGCTCATGTGGCTCCTATATGAATCTAGACATGATCCCAACAACATATGATAAATCTGGTCGAGTGTGAGTCAAGTAAATCAAGCTTCCTACCAACTGTCGATAAAGGGTACCATCAACCAAGGGAGTAGAGCAATAAGAAACCAACTTAACCCCGGAAAGAAAAGGAGTAGGATAAGACTTGCAATTGGACATTTAAAAATGAGCTAAGAAATTCAAGAGCATACTTAGGTTACGAAATCAAAATTCCCGAGTCAGATTGTGAAATATCTGGATCCCAAGAAAGTAATGAAGCATACCTAAGTTAGTCATGGAAAACCTGTTGGCCAAGGTGAGGTCTTCACAGAATCAATAATAGAGGAAGAACTACCGCTGATCAACAATTCATCAACATAGAGAAAAAGAATGAGTATGGAGTCATCTTTCCATAGAATATAAACATTTGGATCAGAGTGACACCTAGTAAACCTTGATGTAAGTAAAAAGGAGTCCATCTTGGCATACCAAGCCTGAGGGGCTTGTTTAAGGCCATAAAGAGACTTCTTTAACTTACAAATGAGGGAGGGATCATGGACATAACCAGGAGGTTGTTCCATGTAGATCTCTTCCTCTAGGTCACCATGAAGGAAGGCACTCTTAACATCCATTTGATGGACTTTCCATCTGTTTGTTGCGGCAATGGCTAGGGTCAGTCGAATAGAAGTCATCTTCACAACCAGAGAAAAGGTTTTCGTATAATCAACCCCAGCTATCTGGGAGAAACCCTTAGCTACTAATCGTGCTTTAAAATTTTCAACATCTCCATCTACTCCATACTTTGTTCGGAACACCCACTTACACCGAATGATTTTTCTTCCTTTCGGAAGAGGGGTGAGATCCCAAGTATCGTTCTTCATGAGAGAGGAATACTCCTCATCCATGGCAGAATCCCACTCAAGAATACCAGAAGCCTCCCAGAAACGACTGTGGATCAGAAGTAGAGGTGAAGAAAGAGTGGGGTCCAATGAAATCTGAGTGAGTATGTCTCATATCCATGAAGTATCTCCTAACTAAATCTCCAGGACTTTGTAAAGTTTTCCTAGCCCAAAGAGGACCAGGAGGATCAAGCTCAAAGTCGGAAGATTCTTCACTTGAGTGAAAAGGGACATATTCCTCATCATCACTACTTTCAGAATCAAAAGACTCAGAGGTATGATGGTTGAGAGGATCAGGAAGAGGAGCATGCTCAACAGTATCATCATCTGATGATTCAGAATTCGAATCAGTGAGCTGAAGAACCTCAATAGGTGGAGAAGTAGAAGTCAAAGAAGACTCATCAAACTTAACACTTCTCTCAATAAAAAGCTCATGAGAAGTAGGATTCAAAAATCAATATCCCTTCACACCATCAGGATACCCTACAAAGATACAAGGTTTGGATTTTGGTTTTAGGGCCTTGTGTTTATTCTTGGGAATCCGAGCCATAGCCTTGGATCTGAATAATTGAAAGAGCTCAACATCAGGTTTACATCAAAACCAGGCTTCAAAGGGTGTCATCCCTCTTACTTCCTTGTGTGGAACATGGTTCTGAATGTAATTAGCACAATTCACTTCTTCAGCCCAATACTGTGGAGGAAGAGACTTCGAGTGAATCATACAAGTGGCCATCTCTTTAAGAGTACAATTCTTTCTTTCTACTACTCCATTCTATGAAGGGCTATATGCAATTGTATGGTGTAAGGAGATCCCTTCAGAAGTACAGAAATCCATGAACCTATTGTTTAAATATTCACCTCCATTGTCGGTTTGAAGAACTTTGATAGACCATTTTTCTTGTTTCTAAGCAACAACCTTAAAGTCTTGAAAATGTTCAAAGACTTCAAACTTAAGCTTAAGAAAATATACCCAAGTATATCACGAATAGTCATCAATGAAGGTTAGCACATAAAGAGCTCTAGTAAATGAAGGAGACGAAAATGGACCAGAAATATTGTTATGAACAAGATCCAAGGGACGAGTAGCTCTCCAGGATTTTCCTTTGTCAAAGTTCTTTTCAGGATGCTTTCTAAGGGTACAACCCTCACAAAGACCCTTAGAAAACTTAACGTGGTGTAACCCGTTGACCATTTTGTTTTGGCTCAATTGTTCAAGGTAGCAATAATTTACATGTCTAAAACACTCATGCCATAGCTTACTAATCTCATTTGCATGAGTGAGAAAGGCAGTGGGTGTAGAATCAAAAGTAAAGTGGGAAAAGGTATATAACCATGAATGACGATCTACCTTTCCCTTAGCCACTGTAATTTCATCATTAATCTCATGAATAATAATTGAGTTAGGACCAAATTTCACTCGCATTCCTTCACCAAGGTGAGTAATTTGGTAAATCGATAGGATATTGGTAGAGAGATCAGGAATGCTCAACACTTGGCTGAATGTTCCCCCATCCATCTCTACCGATCGACTACTGGAAACTGACACTATCGTGTCATTACCCATCATGATTTGGGACATTCCACAAGGTTCGATGTTGGAGAACTCAACATGTAAATAACCCATGTGATGTAAGGCACTAGAATCTATAATCCATGTCAATGAAGGAACAAATATGACTACAAGGGACTTTCCTTTCTTCTTATCAGATTTAGAACCTTTTTCAATGGAAGACTCGACCTTCGGAGCATTTTGTTTGATAGAATCAGGAACACCTATTTTATTTTTCTCAAGTAATTGAGTAAGGTGATCAATTTGTTTTCTCATACATGTATGCTCTTTATGACCAGGATTCTTGCAATAGGAACAAAAATACATGTCTTTCTATGCTCTAGGCTCAGAAGTCAAAGTGTTCGTGTTAATTTTAGTTTTGGTCTTGGTTTCCTTCTTAGGTTGATCCTTTTTTTCTTTCTTCTTTTCAGTGTTCTTTTCCTTACTAGTACTTGCTACAAGGGCATGTGACTTGGACTTGAGAGACCCCATTTGAATGAGTTTGGCCTATTCTTGAATGAGTTGGGATGAAAAATAGTCAAAGGAGGGCATATTCCAATCCTTTCCCAAGGAAATTGTTATCCAAAATTCACCCCCCAGGGTAATTTTGATAACATGCATTAAATTCTTTGGTCTCGAGCAAGATAGATTGATTCAAGGCAAAAAATCATGTTTCTGGGGTCCCCTCGGCTTTTTTCTAACTCTCCTGTCCAAGAAGAAAAGAGCAAGTTCTAAAAAAGGGTGAAAAACTTGCAAAAAACAAGCTTGGGGTAGAAAAAATCATGAAAATCGGCTAAGTCCTAGTCCTCGCAGCAGTTGGGACAGTTGGGACGTCGGGGTGTGAATCATCCGAAAGGCCACCAGGCAGTCCACACAACAAAGGGACATTCGGGCCATGGGGACGCGTGGGATGCGAAAGGGCGAACCGGCCGAAGGTAAAAAAAAAATTGACTAACTGCTATGCAGAACAGGCTGGGACATCTGGGCCGCGAGGACGCGAAGGATGCGAACTGCCTGGATCAGCCGAAACAGAGAACTTTCACACAGGGACAGTTGGGACATAGGGACGCGTGGGACACGGAGAGCTGAAGGAGCTGAGAGCCAATTAAATAATGCCACGTGTCTTCACCTCAAAGAGGGACAGGGAAGCCCGAATCAGGTGGATCAGAGGAATTTGTCCTAGACAGTTCAGAACAACCGGGCCAAAGGGACGTGAGGGACGCAGAAAATCCGGCAGGCCCGAGGATAAATCAGGAAACGCCACGTGTTACAAGGGAAAACGTCCAAAATTTCTAAGGGCAAGGTTTGAAGCATTGGCCCGAGCTAATAAAAAGAGGACACGTGTCCTAAGAAGAAGGGGAGTGCGGAGCTCGGGGAGGAATTAGAGAATTTGGCAAAAGTTTTGGCTCAAAAACTAAAAGGTAAAGGATGATCCCATGCCCCTGTCCTCCAACCTGATCATGCCACATGTCCCAAGTGGCGGGGACGCGGGGAAAAAATGGGAAATTTTCCAAAATTACAAAAAGTCAAAACTTTCAAGGAAAACCCGCGGGTAAGGGAAGGAGAGAGAATTGCTCATCCAATCAGCGCCCTGACACGTGTCGTCCAGGTGGCAGAGCGCGGGAAAATTTTTCAAAACCCATTTTTACCTGTTTTGTGCCCTAAATCTTTAGATCGCCATATATTTCGATCCAAAGCTCAGTTTTGCATGTTCTTTATATCATTGAAAAGCTTATAAAATTCTCTACATGATTCTGGGGTCAATCTTGAATTTTGGTTTAGTCTGGAGAGAGAAAGTTAAGAAACAGCTCTAACGCGTGTTCATGGCCAAAAATGACATTTCAGCGACTAAATTTAATGTAGGATGGGTCGTATTCTCCTCCAATTCGGTCAAAAATGATAGGGTATGGGTTTGTAAGGTCACCCATGCCATTTTAATGCATTTGCAGTCAATGAGGAATGGGCTCCCACATTTTGTACATTTTCTCTCTCCTGGGCTCGACCCATGCAATGTAAAAGCCAGATTTGGCTCATTTCTAAAGGGGGGAGCACTTTTTGGCATAGCATACTTCTTCTTTCACCTCCAGCAAGTGATTGTTGTAAGAATCAAACCTCTTCAAAGATTGTAACAGGTTTTCTACCTCTCTAAGGTTGTAATGCAGTGGTTTTGACATTGGAATAGATAATGCAAGCTTTTTGAATGAGTTTCAGTCCTTTATTTGTATTTGCTTCATTTCAGATCCTAAATTATATCTTATCAGCCTGTGTATGTTTTATGCTGCAATCTTTGGTTTGTGTCTATTTGCATGACAAAAATATTCACCACTCCTTTTGGTGCATCACCATCTTTAATTAGTTTCATTTTTGCATTTCTATCCCCGTCTCCTTGCAATTTAGAGTAGGATTAGGATCTGAACCTCTGTAGTTGTGCAAATATAGATCTAAATCAGAGGAGTTTGAGGAACCATCCTCTAATCTGGAGATTCCTCTCTTAGTTTCACAAGTCCCACACTTGGAGAGAGGTTTCCATGTTGTGCAATCACACTGGATGCCTAAGACATCATTTAGAACCTTGATTTGCATCCAGGGGTGCTATGATTTTGCACTAACAGAAACTTTTGTAGCGTAAAAAGTTCACACAAAGACAGAATATTCAAGACCTAACTTAGAGAGAACCAACAAGATCAGTTAAGAATATTTCTTCTCTACTTGACATTCCTTTAACAAAGATCTAGTGTGAACAAACTTTGAGAATAATGCTTCTAGGTTTTCAATATCAATAGGATTTAACCCTTATAGTTCATTTTCCAACTCATGCACTCTCATGTCATCATTTTTTCCAAACATTTCATCTAACGTTGTCCACACAAACTTAGGTGTTTCAAATGACTCAATGTGGAAGAACAAGTCAGGAGAAATGGACATGTAAAGAAGACCTAAAGCTTCATCACTATGGTTTAACCACTTAGATTTTTTAGGGTCATCATCTGGTTCAGTATCAGTTCCCATGGTGATGTAGGATAACCCCTTACCCCTTATTTTCATAATTATTTTCGATCTCCATTCGAAAAAGTTGAACGACATAAGCAAAGGAATTGAAAGTGCATCCATAGTGAAAGGAGAGAGAAGGAATGCAAAAAAGAAACACAACCACCCAAGACAATATAATAAACCCCTACTTTTGGCACTTTAAATTTTAGTGCTTTTGAATACAATCGGGTCTGAGCGTGTGTTTGAAAACACTTGGTAACTCACCTTGCAATCAACGTAATAACGCGCAAGAGAGGAGACCACAATCGTGTTTCGGGAAGCGTAGAAAGGTGACACCGTGCACAAGCACAATTGATAAAAACTAGGAAGGAGGTGAAATTAAATCCTGGTTGTGAGAAAAAGTGTCTCACGTTGCAATGAATACCCCCTTGCTACAAACTGGGGCAGATGCGCTCACTAGTCGCAAAAAATAAGAAGGGTAAAATACAATGTGTAGATAAACTCATAAAGAGTCCCTATGATCTTTAGAATGTTGGAAGGGCACACATAAGACAAAAAAGTGCTCAAAGGGTCACTACACACTGAGCACACGATTAGTAAAAAAATTGACAATAACGCGTTAAAATTTTACCGTTTGGAAACGTCCTATTTAGGTAATTTTAAAGCAATTAGGACTTTAAAAAAAATGATAAATTAACATTAAGGAAGGATGATTTTAAATTAGGTTATCTAATCGTAAAGGAAGAGATCATAATTAAAAATATATATATTTAATTACAATGAAATCTAATTAATTATGAATAGAAACTAATTAAGATAATGAAATCCTAATTAATTAAGATCTAGTTAAGATCTAAAAATAATAATACTAAACGTAAATGAAGTTTAATTCTAAGATTAATAAAACTAGATTTAATTAAATTAAATCTAATTAATTTCAAACAATAAAAACTAATTAAGATTTAATTAGATTCTAATTAATTATTTTAAATACTTTCCCCCTTTTTAAATAAAGTTAGATTTAAAACTAAGTAAAATCTAACAAATTTGAATTAATTTCTAATTTAAAAACTTATGGTAATTAAAAATAAAAAAGGCAATATTAATCAATTGGGAAACTTGCCAAAAAAACTAGCAAAAAGGCAAACCGTGAAGGAAACCTATGTGGAGATTGGGGAGAGGAACCTCAGCCACATTTTTGTTGCTATTTAGAGGGAGGAGGGAAGTCTGTTGTTGGCATGTTGAGAAGGTTGTTGGGAGTAGAGAGGAGAGACGGAAAGGGAACCACATCCATGTGGGCCACTACAACTCTCAGGCCACTACACACGTAGGCCACTGTAACTTTATACCACACACACGCAGACTTCACTACCATGACCATGCAACCAAGGAATAAAAAATATCCACCACGTAGTCAATGTTTTACAAATAGGATATAGAGTAGGATACACACGCTGAGCTTCCATAGGTTGAAGATGGCTGAGCAACTTTGGAGACTCCAAAACATGGTAAAAGTCACACATATCACGCTTAAAACTAGATCAAAAAAACTCCGAATTTTGACCAGCTTGGTGAAGGAGGTCAATGGACCAAAAAAAAAAAAAGGCACAAACTTGTATTCTGCAAAAAACACGGAGGACCAAAAAAAAGATCTAAAGAATTTCAGTTTAATAAAGAAATTAAAAAACTGGAAAATACCCTATATATTTTTTTCTGACCTACTAAAAAGGAGCATTTTCCCACCGAGATGTAGATTATAACCAGCAAACCTGGGTAATAAACCATGCAATACCTACACACATGCACAAACATCCCAGCAAAGCACTAACAATGTTCCAAATAACAAGCTAGTTAAATATTGTTAGCAAGGATTTCCTAAAGATAATGATAAAAAAAAACTTGTACGAGGAGTTTACAAGAAATGAACAAAACCAAGAGTAATCACAACTCAGATGATGAATGCACATTTACCCAATCTCAGCTCTGATACCATGAAAGATTTGATGAATCGTATTGAAAACTGTGCACCATAATGAAGTTTAACTCTAGTTGAATCGTAATGGCTCTAACGTAATCACAAGGAAGAATTGATAAAAAACTGAATAAATTTCATAACAAAACAAAGCTTACACATGTAGAGAAAGACAGTGGAGTGTCTTGGCATACTCATAAATGTCAAATGAAGGGATACATATAGGGTGCTAAGTAACCCTAGTGCATGACTCATGAGAAAACCCTAATCCTAACCCTAAACCTAACCCATGTGAGATGACCCTCCAAATGTGAGTGGAGGACACATAGGATAACTCACACCAATAAAATTAAAGATGTACATAAGGGAAATTATTTTTAGAATGAAATTTCTCTGAAATTAATGAAATGCTGAAAAGTAATGTTATTTCAATTGGAATATCACAAGCTCTGAAAATGAATTTTTTAAGCACACTACATAATCCAAGAATGCAAGAACATAAATGTAAATATCACAATAGTTGATTCCTTCATTGGTGGGCCCTTTCTCTCCCTTAGATTGGTTTGATGGCATGAATTTTCTCATAACAACATACTTTTTATTGATAAAAATAAGTTTCTTACAACATAAACTGGAAATAACTATAACTGCTACTTGTGCTCCTCTATCCTATAACATTATCCATGTTCCTACATACATACATATATTCAACTTACTAAAGAAAGGTCCTTTATAAATCATTGTTTCCAACACATGCCCAAGAATCTAGGTGGCTATATATGAGAATAACTTGGGAATCGGCTATAGCTCATACATGAAATAGAAATTGAGATCCTTGTTTTCAGTATTCATTAACTTCTCTTAAATTTACTTCATGATGGAGTAGACCACATCCAATTCTTGATTGTGACACCTTGCATTGGTGGTAGTCATGAATTTATTAACCTGCACACATCACCATGCATGTTTTCAAATAATTTAGTTAGAATAAGACCTTAATCATTAGTCCACATAATTCAACAAGGATAAGATGCATTATTCCCCAAATTTGGGCTTAATCAATCAAACCATCCAATGCATTGATTAATGTTTTAATGAGAAAAAGTATAATTTATTATTAATTTAATGTGTCAATTTATGGACTCATAATTAGGTGTAGATTTATTTGTAATAGTGTGGTCCATGGTTTTGGTGGAAGGTATCAAAGTCGATAAATAATTCATAGGTTGTCCTTCCTTTTCTCTCACCAGATTCTAAGATGTGGAAGGTATAAAAAAGGCTAAGTTATTTTTAGGTTTCCCTCCCTCTTTTACAATGTCTCAAAAGGGGTACTTTGGTTCCTTTCGCTCTCTTTGGTGCTATATCGCACTCAATAATTTCATCTATCCTTCAACATAATTTGGGGGCTGATCATACCTAATCCTCCAATATCTCACTAAAAATTCTAAATCTCTAAGAGGACAAAAATAATAGGAGCTCCTCCATCTATAGAATGGGCATGTGTATTCCTTTCATACTTCTACATCTACTTGCTTTTTGCAGTTTTAAATTTATGGAAGCTATCTATATTTTGAGTTATAGTTCAATTTATATCGTAAACATTGACTACACTCTATGTTGTAGGTTTCATTATGGAGTATTACTACACCAACACATAATAGAACCATTATCAAGTGAAGACAAAGTGTGTGTGTACACTCTAGTATATTTTTCTTTAAGCTTTCAATTTATAATTAAACACTTAAAGGGAAAAATGTAGGCACTAAATATTGGTAACTTTTCCTTTTGCAATGCCAAGTTTGGCTATGCTCCCTTACTACAAATTCTCACATTTAGAATCCAAACACCATATCTCTCTAGATCTTATGTGAATTTTTTTATCTTTACACTTTATATGGTCATTAATTTGAGAAATATTATTAAAAAAAGTAGTACACAATACATGTACATAAGGACAATTTTTTACCACAATCCTCGTATTTAGGATCGTACAAATGGTCAAGATGTGGAATTCGGTCCTAGTCCACTTGTATGGTTCTACCCATTTACATTCTTCAAAAAATTCATTTTTAATATATTCATTGTTTCATTTCATCTTACTAGGATCATCCTTATTATAATACCTCACCTACGAAAGGCTATATAAGAAATTCAATTTCACTTTATAACTCACCTGAAAATCTTACAAGTGCTTATTGCAAATATCATTCCAAAAGAACTCAAGGGTATCCTAAATCTACCCAATTCAATTTCACATCAACCAAATCAATCCCTGGTATAGATATGAAGAACTCAACTAGATCAAAGAGTTTAACATCCTCCATTTATAATCAGAAAAATGTCATAAATCCATGACTTCCAATAGAAAATTCACTCTAAACATTATCAAAGGGTTTCAAGGAACAAAGGGTTAGGTCACATAGTTGAATAGCACCACATCACACTACTACCACATTAGGTACATATATTTTATAGCTATCCCACTATCTTTGAGTCAAGATACATGAGGCCACCAAAAGGGGGTTGGATTACATTGCAATCACACTTGCACAAGCACCTATGAGAACTACATTAGGCTTGATCCCACATAAGGGAATGTACTACATAATTTGGATTGGTTCAGTAGTTGGGGTTGACTACCAAGGGTAGTCCTGCCTCACCACACACACATTATCTATCATTTTGGTTTGTTAATGATTTTATAAAGGGAATTACATATTTATAGGGTTTCCACTTTGTTGCATGTGATTACAGATCATATTGAAGCTATGTGAGTAGGAGTGACATATAGAGAAAGGAATTTCCAGGAATGAAAATCACTCAGGAAGTTTCATATCCCAACTACCAAAGGGTCCAATACCATACAATATAATTCAATAAAATACTATTCTAATCTAGACTATATAGAGTTCATACGGTCATACCCCTATGTAGCTTCCAAATTCAAATTTCAGAATGAAGCATCTTCAACCTCTAATTTACCTTTTCCACGTTTTCATAGATTTGGATATTCTATGTTCTACCTTATACAACTATGTCTTCTTTTACTCTCGTTTATTTTAGCTAGCATTTTTCATTTTATTAATCATTGTAAGTATTAATGCATTATTCTAGTTATGAGTGGTTAATTGTTAATTCATTACATCAAAATAATCCCCTATTACAAACCTTTACATCATCTTTATTGTTGTTTGATTCCATAACATATATTTAATTAGGGTGTAAATACCCATCCATATAAATAAGGCCCTATAGTCCTATAGATTTAGAGGGGTTTACAGGTCAAATAGGGGGTATTTGGACATATATTAACTAGGAGTATCCTTCACAATACATAATTATGGGGTACTTGAATCCTATATATCCATCAAGCTCTATCTATCTATATGTTCACTATAAAATATAGATAGGGGCCAATTATACTATATATAATCACTCCGAGTTCTATATATATCCTCCCAGATAACAATAGATAGTTGACCCCCCTCTCAATTTATTGGGATCATATGGGGGTATATATAGATAGGGGCACAAGTCCTTAATCATGAAAAACATAGATACAACCTCTTCTCATTATGAAAGGGACTTGACTTACTGGATTGGGAATTCTATTTATACATGGGTGCACCCTATAATTCCATATATGGATGGGCTCGTGTAATTCATATATTGGGAATCTCATATATCTATCTCCCTTCTTTATTCTTCATCACCCAATCCATTCATTAGTGTTTAGCTTATATGTATAGTATACAAGCTCAAGCTATATATATATATATATATATATATATATATATATATATATATATTATATGGAGATAATCTCTATTTATGGAATTTCACCCCTTGAAGGACTGGGATAAATATTGAACAAAGGGTCAACTATCAACCCTCATCTATATATGACCATGTGTGTGTGTGTGTGTGTGTGTGTGTGTGTGCACGCGCGTGTGTGTGTGTGCACGTGTGCATGTGCATGTGTGTGTGTGTGTGTGTGTGTGTGTGTGTGTGTGTGTGTGTGTGTGTGTGTGTGTGTGTGTGTGTGCATGTGTGTGTGCGTGTGCGTGCATCTGTGTGTGTGTTTGCGTGTGTGTGTTTGTGCGTGTGTGTGTGTGTGCATGTGTGTGTGCGTGTGCGTGCATCTGTGTGTGTGTTTGCGTGTGTGTGTTTGTGCGTGTGTGTGTTTGTGCGTGTGTGTGTGCGTGCGTGTGTGCGTGTGCGTGTGCGTGTGAGTGTGCGTGTGCGTGTACGTGTGCGTGTACGTGTGCGTGTGCGTGTGCGTGTGCGTGTGCGTGTGCGTGTGCGTGTGCGTGTGCATGTGCGTGTGCGTGCGTGCGTGCGTGCGTGCGTGCGCTGCGCGCGCGTGTGTGTGTGTGTGTGTCTATATATGTTGACTATGTTTTTATCAGATGCTCCACTCTAAGGCTTTGATCAGTTATAAGGATGCTCTATGGAAGCCTCTCCCTCCCTATATATAGGTATGGGAATATGGACTATTTCTTCTTAGACTTAAGGAGAGACTATGACTATATAGTATAGATTCAATGACACATATATAGACCACGGACAACATTGCATGACGCTAAGCTAGATACCTAGAGACTATATATTTAACCGGTTGTTGGCATCATTGGGATCGAGAGATCATCCCTCTAAATAGATATGCCCCCCAACACACATTTATACATACACACACATTTGTATGTATGTATCTGCCCCTGATGGATAGAAATTAGTATCCTCCCAATTGTAGAGAATTATCTATATATAGATAAAACTAATCAACCTATATCTATCTGATTGACCCTCCCCTTAAACTATGTATAGCTTCATTTTTATTCCAAACACTATGCATGGTCTAATATTCTTCTTATTCAACTTGTTATAAAATCCTCTTAGAAATATTTTCTTCCATAAATTTTCTAAGACCATATCTCCAACTTAAAATTTTACTTCCCTTCACTTGATATTTATGTGTTACTTATACTGTGTTGAAATTATTTCCAATTGTTTTCACACATGTTCATACACATCCTGCATTTTCTCTACAAAATTCTCTACATCTATCATTTGTATTTATGTGTTTCTCATATCATGTAACTCTACAACTCCTCTCTGACTTGAACCATACATAATATAAAATGATGTCTTTCATGTACTCCTATTGACTATGCACCGTAATATTATTTTATGTTCCTGGATTATCTTAAATCAAACATATTAAAATTTTCCCTAGACTTCTATTGATAATTTTTTTTTTCATTTCTTTGTGGATAATATGTTAAACTAAATTGCATTCTGGTATTCAACTTCTATAATATTTTCCAGAAATGGCCTACAAACATCATGTTTCTATCTAAAACAATTTTACGCAGTGAACCATGTAGTATTATAATCATTTTGAAAACAAAAATTAGCAATGTTAGTTGCATCAATAATATTCCTACATGCCACACAATGTGCCATATTTGAAAAAAAAAATCACTATCACAAATATTGAATCAATTTCCTTCTATGTCGTAGGCAACCCTAAAACAAAATCCATACAAATATCCTCACATGTTATCTCTAGAATAGGAAATGGCTAATACCATAGTTCGTATGCTCAAACTCAGTATACCAAAAAATTCCAACTCAACTAAACTATGAAACTTAAAAAATACTTAAATTTATGTTAAAACATATATATTATACTAAATATAGTTATAATATGTATCAAAGAAGTGTTTTATTTTTTGTGGAAGTGTTCTCTAATATATTTGAATACAAATAGTATACAATCAAAAGTGTGTAATTTTTTTGGAAGTGTTCTCTAATAAATGTTATGAATTCAAGATGATTGTCATTGAAAATTGTCATCATAAATTGCACACCCATACAAGTTACACATTAAAAATTATATAATTTCCTCTTCCTCATTTTAGTGACAAATTGGGGGGAGGATCTACTAAATCTATTCCTCGTACTAAAATTCAACTCTTCACTCCTAAAAGGTCATGCTTGTGGCTCCATTCATGTAATAGATGAAAATAACTCCTCCTATGCCTCATGTTTGACATAATCTATAGTGATTTCATCCAATCAAATTTATTTTTCTTATGCTGTATCCACACCCTCCATAACTTTCCTCTCAAAATTTAGCTATCTTCTCCTCTATGAACAAGGGAGGCTCTTCATCTTACACAATATAGTCAATGTAGGGATCAATCTCATCAAAATCAATGGGATCATATGATGTGTCCTCCACATTTCTTATGCGGAGATGAAGATTTTATCGCACAAAAATAGTTCATCAAAGCATCATAGATTCATATTATTTAACTACTTCATGTAAATGGTCTTAAAAAAATCCATTTGCACTCACATCCATAAACAATACAAACTTGAGATAAAATTCAGAAGGATAGCTTTTGAAGATTTGGGATATTTCCACCCCAATCTCCACAAAGAACCTACAAAATGCATATATAAAAGCTTGTAAATAATTACTAATTATAAATTTGTAGCTTATAAAAATATAAATAAAGACCCTGATTGCTTAAACATTATGTCTAGGTGATACTCCCTCAGACAGCTAGTGGTTAAGAAAATAACCTCCTCTTAGCTTACGTGTAATTCTACAACTCTAAAATAATGAGGTTCCTCACCTCAACATCAAGTTTTATCCTCTCACCGTATTTTGAGAGGCCCTCCCCAACCTCCCCATTAACATCTAGGAATCCATCAAAGAATTAAAAAATTGGAGTTGAGGTACTACACTACTACATGAATGGGTTGATGGAGATGGTTGTTCCACCTCCACTCAATTTAACTCCCAAATGGGACCAAACCTGCCTCTATCCCCATATAATAGTTTTTCTTAGCCATTTCAACCCTATCCATAGCCTCATAAATGTATTAAATTATGTTTTACTCTTTATCCAACAACTACAAAACCATCACCAAAGGCTTTGACAATTATAAAAAAAAAATTCGCAAACTTACAATTAATGTAAATAGTAATACTTTTAAAAATTGAAAAAAAGGAACCAACTTGAAATGTATATTGAAGTTTTTAGTTACATTGAATATCTCTACAAATCTCTTCTCAAAGGTGTATCAAATATAATATTTGTGGCCCTCCCTCCATTAGCTGTCTTTGAATATGTTGTTTCTATTTGTTGGTGCCCAATTTGGTTTGGTTGAAATCTTGGCACATTTTTGTGAATTTCCCTGAGTATATTGAGTAATCAAACCTTCCCATAATTTTCCCATCAATTTGTGAACTTTTTGTATGGTTCCTTGGGCCTAAATTTCATATTTTTGTCATGGCTCAACCTTACATCATGATTTTAAATTAACATATTAATGTTTTATTCATTGATTTCTTGGTGCCTTGATAAAGTTGCATAGGTATAATGGTGTGGGAGATTGTTTTTTAATCTCAATGTTTTTATCAAACATTCAAATTGGAGTCTGTACTATGTAAAGAGACTTGGTCATTTTAAAATTTTACCAATCTTATATTTTTACAAATATGTAAACTACATGTATACCCCCAAAGTGCATAAAATGGAATGTTTGAAGTATCGAGAGGAAAATAGGGACGTTAAAGCAATTTTACATTTTTTACAAAATTACAAGTTACAAATACAAGACCAAACCCCACGAAAGGAATATTTAGGAAATATTCCTTCACCTACTTACTTTATATGAACAAGTCCAAAGTTTTATCCAAACTACAAATGGCAAGTTCATATCCCTGAGGCCTGAAATGGAATGTTTGGAGAATCTGGAAACAATGGAGAAAAATTATAACTTCATACTTTTGTAGTTAGTAGCTTTTTAGTTGTTTCAATATTAAAAATTATGTGTTCATCCCTTAATTATGACAAGGGGGGACATGTGACACAATATATAGAATTACAATGAATAACTATAGCTTTACAATTTTATAGTTTCCAATTTTGCATTTCTACAAGATTGCAAATTACAATTTCATCCCCACTTCCCGATGGAAGGGGACACATTATCATAATCTAGTTGATAATAGATGAAGAAATTAGATTTTTAGCTTCAAAATTTTCAACTTTGCATTTGTTGAAAGGTTCCAAACTTCACTTTTGTTCCCTCAACCTGAAAAGGTGGACACATGTCAGTATCTCAAAAATTTTGGAAAGGAACATAACTTTGTGTTTCACAGGTTTGCAAGTCTGCGAAATTATTTACACATCCCTAATGCACCTGAGAAAGGTGAATGAGATCATGAGAAAGGTCTATGAATATGCCACATAAGATGATTATTAATCCTGAACTCAATGAGAAAAGGAATACTTGTCATCTAAGTAAAATCAAATGTGGCCAATCTATCTACTTGTAAGGATGAAATTCAAAGTTTGAAATAAAATATCAATGGTGATGAACGAAAGAAGCAATGGAGGTAGGTGTCACCATTAATAAAGCATGTGTAAGGTAATATATGGATGGAATTCACAAAAACTCTCACTTTACCTCCAATTTTTGAGTTTGAAGAGCACTTTGAATCCCTAAAATGAGAAGAAGACCAAATTCATGCATTTGAACTATGAAAAGATTGTTTTGGAGCTTTGAAGGCATTTTGGTTGTTATTCTCTACTCAAAGGAAAATTATGGTGGTTTCTACATGGGTAAGTCTTTTACCAGTGATTTTGAATGATTTGTGGTATTGTGGTGTATTGATTGGCATTGTTAAAAGGGTTGGGCACATATAGAATATTGTGAATCCCTCTTTTAGTAGATGTTTCAACCTCTCACCTTACAAACATGAAGATTCAATTGGCCAATGTCCAAAACACCTCCCACCTCACCTCTGATTTGGAAAAAATCACAAACACTAACTTGGGAAATGCAAACCTAGCTGAATTTCAACAAAGGTTGCATGTAGTAGACAAGAATGAAATAATGAGGAAGATTGATTGAAGTGGACTCACTCTATTTGTTTCCTTTCCCCATTTTCTCAATATATATAATTGGTATGGGTGTGTACAAAAAAATACAACCCAACAACCAATGAGGTTAGGGATGGAAGCAAATGCTTTTTGGTCCTCCTTAACCACTAAATGTTTTGAGGAATTTCTAGGTCTCCCCAATGCATCAGAAGTGGTGAACATTTCCATTGAGAATGCAGAAGAATATTGGAATGCAAAAAGTGAAAAGTGTTCCAAAATATTGAACAACAATTGGCTTGAAAATCCAAGGATCTCTACCACTAGATTCCCCAAGAAACTGAATAGAGCTGATTTTGTGGAAGAGATTAGAGACATTATCACATTGTTGAACAAGGTCATGGGAAAGAAATTTACATACCCCTATAATGACTGGATGTTCAAATTCATTCAGATAATCCTTATTGGAAAGATACATATCCAGTGGGGAGAAATCATCAGTGATTACATCCACCAACAACTACTCAAAATGGCAATGCATATTGAGGAGGGATCTACCAACAAAATGTAATTTTACATGACCTCTTACTTGGTGTACAACATTTCTCACCATAGGTCATTCCCTGGGTTGGATAGAGTGAAATATTTTGGTAATTACATAGTTTATGATGTCTACCCACAACTGAACTTGGATAATTATATCTACAATTTCAGGTTGGTACATGATACTTTATTTTCTCCCCTTATATGCTTGTTCAAGCTAGAGTGGGAATATAATAGGATATATCCCCAAGAAAGGAAAGTAATCACTAAATACGATGTTACTTCATCCAATTCATAACTTTCACTTACATCAGGTTAAGTGGCTTTCATGACACACCTTACATGCTACCAAGGTACTTAGATGACATATGGGAACTTTTGGAAGTGTCAAGGCAATTGGTAATAATACACAAAATGTATTGCAGAAAGCAACAAAGGAAAATATTAAGTTCCCAATCAACATTAAGAGGTACACATGCCCTACTTTGGTCAAGGTTAGGCTCTTGGAAGCGGAAATGGGAAGAATCACTTTTAAAAGTTCACTCCTAGGCCCAATTATGACATTATATGGATAGTCAAGGAGCTTTGGGGAATTCCTATGAGCATGAGCCTCACTATGAGGACTATTGGATGGATTTTAGGGATGAGGAGGAGGTCGGAATTAAGGGACTATTCTAGGATGATCCTCACCCAAGTTGTGGACTACAATATTGTAGTTTTTCCTCAGGGATTGGAAGATGGAAAGGACTTGGTGAGAAAGTATTACATTGACAAGAAAATAGCCTCACAACCCCTCCCAAGTGTTGACTGGACAAGGCCAGAAAGTGCCTCATTGCATGATAGAACTTCTCATATTATCAAGAAGACTTTAATTTGGCTAACCAAAGGGAATTGATTTGGCCCTGTAGAACACAACAAGTCTTTAGGGAATACAGGATAGGTGGAACCATAAAGGATATACTTCCCCCTTTTAGGAAGGGAGCTGCAAGCTTGGACCCCCTAAAGGGAAAATCCCCACAAATTTCTATCAGAGGGCCAACTTCAAAGGTTGTGGAGGAACTTAGTGTTGCAACAAGAAAGACGGGACCTCTGTGTCAAAATTGACACATATGACAAAAGAAATACTAAAGAAAACCATGTAGGATGCCCTTGCTATTATAGCCACGCCTCTCCAAGCAGTCTTACACCCAACCTCAAGGCCTAAGATAACTGTGGAAAAGGATAACCATCCAAGGGATGTCCAACTTCTTCATCAAAGGGGTCATCTAACAAGGGAAAAATTATGAGAGGAAGTGTTTCCCCAAGCCAACCAAAGATGGGTCCACCATTGGAGACCATCCATGAAGAGGGTGAGGAGGAACTTGTGACCCTACATTTTGTAAGAACTAAGAGGGCTAAGGTGGAAACACATACAATAAAAATAACCACAAGGACAACAGTTAAAGGGGTCGCTTCACAAGTCTAGAAACTTGTTGTAACCCCTCAAGTTCCAGAGGTAGTACTTACTACCCCACCTCCTATGTAACATTGGTACCTACAAATGTACCTATTCAAAAGAATCCTACTAATGTTCCTATTGAAGAAACTCAAGTGTAGGACACCCAAAGGAGATGAAAGGAAGGCAACAACAAACCCATCACTTGAGAAAACATTAACTGAGTTGTTACATGGGATGGACTCAAGATGTTGGGGTTGACCTTCTCCAAGAGACTATACAAGACATATCAGCCAAGGAAAAGGAATGAGACCAAACATCACATAAAACACCTATCAAAGAGAAGGATGCAAGTGGCGAGGCAAAATTCCATTGAAAAAGGATTTTTTGTAAGTGAAGTTGAACAATCACATGTTAGAGAGGTTCCATCAGTTGAGGTTGAAAAATGAACCAAATCACATGGAGACTACATGGCCAACTTTGGGAGTAATGGACAAGGAGATTGAAGCTCAAGAAGTTGTAGAACAAGAATCTCAACATTAGGAGGAGCCACAAGTTGCACTAACTAAGGAGCCTCCTCCATCCAGAGAAGAAGAGGTTGAAATTACAAATATTATAGATATAAATAATCAACCATCTTCAACCATGATGAGAGGAAGAGGTAAAGGACTTAGCGGTAGAAGAAGGAGGATCATAGTACACTCTGATGAGTCTTATGATCATCCAGAAGCATGGATTGAGGACTCTAGTCTCACTCTCCTTGCACCCCAAGAGTAGATAATTTTGTCAAGTATTCCCTAACAACAAAAGTTAAGAGAAGGAAAAATTCAAGCCAAATTTGGTTGGGAGCATCCTTCCCAAGGAAGAGAAATGTGAAGGTGCAAGTAGAGGAAGATGAACTTCAAAGAATCATCTTCTTAAATCCATCAAGGCACCCAAAGAAAGAGAGAATCTTATCAAGAACATTAGTATGGGATCAAGGAGAAAGGTTTGTGGAGGTATACCCCCCAAACTGATGTATTAAGGGATGAGGCTTCCCCTCTGATTACTAAATTACCAAGATCCCACTAGTAAAGTAAAGCACTGAAGGGGAGAGGCCTAAAACATGATGTTACCATGGCATTTGGTGGTCTCTTCCAAAAATTTACAAGGATAAAGAGACTAAGAAACAACTAAGAGATAAGGTTGATATTTTATCATCCTATGTGCAAAAATGGGTGCAAGCTCCTCTATATAGCCAATAAATAACCACATCCTTTTCCTCGGAAGTAATGAATAATGTTGAATGGATTTAAGATCTAGGGGGGAGGTAACAAAAAGTTGGAGGACAAGCTAGTGAGAAGGGGTAGCAACAAGGTCATCAATGACATTATTAAATGTCATAATCAGGTGTCTGAATAGATTGAGGGAGGAAAAAATTTGATTGACAAATATCACTTATAGATTAACTATTGGAATGGGTTACTACCCAATCTTGAGGCCATAATAGACTTGGGAGATGAAGTGGTGGAGAAATAAGGAATAGTCTCAGATTTCAGAGGAAGATAGTATGAGTATAGAGGGCCATCAAATTAAGAATCTAAACCTTTTAGGGATGCATAAGAAAACTCCAATATATAAGGTAAAATTAAGGGGAGTATGGTGAAATAAAACTTGATATCCCTAGGATCTGCATATGCAAATAGGCTGATTGAGATTCATCAACAACATATTATAGGAGAGTAGGAGCCTCCTAAGGATTTCAATTATTCTTCTGTACAAAAATTCATTCATTTGGAAGAATACATCAATAAATTAGCTAAGAGGATTAAAAAGGCTATATCGAATGATTTTTACAACATTATTTCCAAAAAATAAATAATATTCCTCTACCATGTAGGGCTAGATGAGGACCCCATTTTAAGGAATGTTTGAAAGGTTTGATGTTTACAAAAATAAGATAGAAAAAGAGATGAAGGGAAAACAAGTGGATTTCAACCCTTCCCCTTGACGTTACTTATTATTTATTCCCTTCCTTATTCTATCCATTATTTTCAAAGGAGAATAAAAATAATTTGATTATAATATGTAACCAACTTTTTCCTAAAGCATGCATAGAATAATGACTATTGCAGAAGAAGAAAAATAGTTTGTTGATAGAGGAAAATAATATTATCCAATCCTCCGCAGGTTTCATCGTGATGCAAAACCGTTCCATCCAAGAAAATAAAAATGGCATCTTTTTCATTTAGGGCACCTCTCCCATCTGGATTGCAAACTAGGGACCAAAACCCCATGTGTATCTTATTTTCAGTATTTTATGTGGTATCTAAGTATATTCCCTTTTGGAAAATTTTGTATGAAAGTGAAGGCCTATCTTCACTTTAGGGGGTTCTAATTTTTGGTTCTAGCTAAGGTGATTGCATCTTGTATAGTCACTAGATGACATTAAGAGCATTTCACATGTCTCCCTTGTCAATTGAATACACATAACCAATTTTCCATGTTTAAGTTTGGTATTTTCAAATGTAAATAGAGATAAAATCAAGAAGTACATTACTTTTTGTTGTAATTTTGTATTTATCAGATCATTGAAATACAATGAATCACATTTCATAGCATTGTATTAGAGTGGTTATTAAATGAATGTTGTTTTGTAGTTTTACTAAGTAATATTTGTCTCAGTTATAAAATTTGTTTTTGCAATAGAAATCTAGGAGTGAATACATGTTGCCTTCAAGGGTATATTACGATTTATGAATATGGTACAATAGATACATGAATTTTTAGTCACATGTGTTTATGTTAAGGTTTTGGAGATTACATGGTAGTGTTTGCACAAAATGAGTATTCATGAATGTAAATAACCCCTGAAATTTTGTGTTTTTTTGATTTCTAGTTCTCATGCATCGTAGGAGTACTGACCCGAAATGGTGAACACAATTGTTTCTCCCAATTATATCCACATCCCCCTATTTTCATCTAATTTACATTGTACCATCTTGTTATACCCATGCAAATTATATTTCCCATGTTACATGTGTTTTCCTACAAGCCATATTTCCTTTGCATATTTTAAGTGAGATTTCCCTTGATTTTTAAATCTAAGCATTCTAAATGTCATTTAGTTCCATGTGTTCACCAGCATCCTTCGAATGATGTTCATAATCACATCTAATTTGTCTTTAGTAGCTTTTTTCTGATGCTAAGTATGTGCAATGTATGTGTGACAACTCTCTTGAGTGAGCATTGCATTTGTGGATATAATTTATTCAGATTGATTTTCCAATAATTTTATGGGAGATTGAATCATAGTGTCCCTACCCCCTCACGCTACCATCAGAGTCCTCTCACCCTGGTTTAGGCAGGCCAAAAGTACTAGGAGATTAGCCACACCCTTTGTACATGCCTCTCAGTCATTTCCAAGACTTGGACACGGAAGAATGTTAGTTCTGTCCCCAGCTACAAATGACATATTTCACCACTCACACAAATTATTTCCCTATCGTGTCATCTCCAATAATGAGTATAAATTTATTTTATAATATGTATAGCATCTTCTACAACTAACCTCACCTGGTAAATTTTTCATGTCCTCCAAAATAAGGTCAATACAATTGGCCGCATAAAGGGTTCAAAAGAGCTATATGTATCTCTTTAAGTAGTCTCCCAACTACCACATATTTTTTGCATTATCAATGAAAACTTGCACAAAATTATCAATTCACTCCTATAAGATAACGTCCCCCAACATTAGGCTCAAATTTTTCACATTTTCTATTTTGTTAGAGGCATTAATTGACTTAAAGAAAACCATCTCACCATTTGAAGCAACTAAAAATTTGATGAGAGTATGGCTCCTTCCATCTAACCACACATTTATAAGAATGGTACATATAACCTTTTGACACCACTTTTTTGGTTCTTCTATAATTGAATTTTCATCTACAACAAAGTTCTAGAGCAACCACTCCCATTTAATATTTTAGAGAGTGATCCTTGTAGCATTTCCATGTAATTATCAATGATGTTACGAAATACTCCTACTATGAAATATTCACCATGTTGAAGGGAAGGCTGTTGTAATACTAAAAAAATTCACATGGTTTATCTGCTTCTTGGGGCACCCCCTTATTCCATTATGTACCTTGCAACAAAGGTTACACTCTGTGTATGTTTCTAGGTATAAAAATCCTTATGACTAGGATTTTCTCAAAATGGATAAAGAGGATGTGTCTTGTATATATGGACAAAAATTAGAGACCAAAATATCTATTACATATTTACACTTCCACTGTTGAGTTAGGATTAATGGTTATTGATATGACTACTTGTATCCTTTCCCAATCTAGTCTCTTCTCATCCAAGATTGCAAGTGTTTCTCGTATCTCTCATTTTCATTCTTTTATGGAATTGGTACACAATGTAATGTTGTGATATCAAATGCATGTAATATGGTATTTAAAGTGATTAATGCCTCAAAAAAATCCTCCTTGAGTAGAGCATAAAAATTACACTCCCTAGGGATGGTCAATATATGACATACTTCTAAACTAGGTCACAACCTCCAACAAGACAACTTTCAGCGGGATGGCTTTCACTTACAAACCCTATGCCTAAGAAAAATATGGAATATATTATATTATATTATAATCCACAATATGTTCAAATACAAAAAAAAAATCATTTAAAAAATATTAAATATTACAGTATAAGCCTAATGTATAAGTAAAACAAAATTCAGTAGTTTTGTTTATAGATTATGATAAACTAGTGTAGATCACCAATAAAAATTACAAGAATTGAATGGAATACATGTAAATTGTAAATCATGTTTAGAAACATAATATCAACATTTTAGAAATAATTTACATGCTTGGAAAAATAAAATGTAAAAAAGTATTGTGGAAACTCAAAATTTCTTAAATTTATTATAGACTTGTTCCAATTCACTCAAAGGATTCTCAAATGTTGTGTAATGAAAATGTGTGGGTGTGTGGGCATATAAAGAATAAAACCCATGTTTTTAGCCTAAAAGGTGTGTTTTTCTACATTTTAATGTACAAAAAAAATCCTACGAGTTGCTAACTTGGACTCACTAAGTGCTCAAGGCAAGTATTGTAAAAAAAATCACCAAAAAATTGATGGTGAGTTTGGGAATAAGGTTTTAAAAAAACTTGCGAGTACTCAGGAATTCAGTGAGTATGTCAACTATTTTTGTTACAATTTTGTGTTATCACTTTCCCCCTTATCCAATTGAAAAAATATTCTCTCTTGAACAAACTTATGCACATCTAATATTGTACATGGCCAAAAGTAACATTTCACCAACTGTACATGTCTTTTTGTAGCCAATATTTTCTACCAATTCACCACTATGTGTATTCTTAACCATATTCTCATGTAATGAACCTCTCGATATACACGAGTATTCTTTATGAAATAAAAATCTATCTTAAATTAAATAGTCTACCCTTGATGTCATATCCACGTGTACTAGGTTTGCACATGCTTTCCATACCTCACTAAAATCCTCATGTTCAACATATTGTACCTTCATAGTGTCATATTCTATGACTTTAACTCTTAACTCAATTCGTAACAAAACTCTTTTACTCAAAGTGTCAACAACTCTATTGGAGTTTACACTCCTATATCACAATATACAATAATATATTTGTAAGAAATCCATGCACTTCACATCTTTGGTTTAGCTTACCTTAACTATTGATGAAATGTACAATCCAATTATTCATATAAAAAACAAACTCCTTGGGAAGTATATATTTTCTATTTTTCTTCCATTCTTACACTATCACGTAAAAATCTTGATCATACATAGAATACTTGTGTTTCATATCATTGAGATTTCCATTGAAAAATGTTATGGGTCTTCTTTCTTGAGTTATTATTGATCCTATTATTGTGCCACTCACGTCACAATCTAATTAAGGAACCTTGTTGAAATCAAAAATTCCAACATTGGTTTCTCATTTTGTTACTTCTTTAGCTACTTAAAAATGATTTCTACTTTTTTTGTCCACACAAATTATTTCTTATCCTTGCACTCTACATATGTGATTGTTGCACATATACCACTAAAAATTATGATAAATTTTTGTAAAAACTTTATAAGTCATGAATTATTCACACCTAAAAAGTAATCATATGTGACAACCAAGCAACTATCACACTCACATTTCCCAGATCCATTCTCAGACATTCATGGGATATTGCAAAACCCATATATACTAAATCTTCATAAAACTAATGTAATCTCCTGAGTTAAGTTCTTTGTTGGATGGAGAATAGTGACATGCATGGTCTGTGATATCATCTGTCATCTTGATTTCATTTTGACTGGTTATATATTTGAGTGTTCATGATTTTTTAAAAATTTAAAAATGAAAACGAGGATGTATGCTTGTCGATAATTCAATTATTAATAAGATTATATATATATATATATATATATATATATATATATATATATATATATATATATATATATATATATCATTCATATTAAAAAAAATATTCTGAATCAATAATTTAACAAATATTTAAATATAAATGTTAAATTCTAATTAAGTTACATTGTAGATATTGATGCAGGATCATCCATGAAGAAACATTCAATTTCAAGAATTCAAGCTCCTTAGTGTCAGTAAGTGTTGCACATGAGCTCTAGGAGTCTTGATGAGTCATACAAGTCATTACAAGCAAGAAATAATGTTTAAAATTTTGGATTCTCTTTCTTATAGTATTTCCCTCCAAAAAGGAAATCTGAAATTGTAAAGGCTTAAAAGTGAGGATTGTAATTAAAAGGAGATTGTAAGGAGTGTTAGGATATGTGTTAAAGACTAGACATGATGTCATAGGTCTTGGGTTGTGTGAAAATCCATAAATGTTGAAAATTTTGGATAATTATTCCTAATGTGTGATATGGGGCATTATGAGTCATCAAGAAAAACAATTAGGGTCATTTTATGTGAGGAAGAAGAGGTAAATTCGAAGGAAAAATGGTTATGGAGGCCATTCCTTATGGAGAGGAAGATAATATCATATAAGTTTTTATTTTGATACACTTTTGTGAAAGGAGATTGTATTTTTGTGTGGAAACTATGTGTGTTTGATTTAAAGTTCCATGATGTATGCATTAGTATAAGAAAGACCTCAATTTATGTTTTTGGAAAAGAAGCACTTGTTATTTACACTCTAGCTATTTGTATGAATGCTTCAAAAATACATTGCTAACTGTTTAGTATGATGTTGTAAATATATCTTGAAAAAGGATCAACTAAGAACTATGTGAATGTTTAAAGGTATATTGAGGTGTTTTGAGTGACTATGAAGTGTGTGAGCCAAATCCTTAAGGCATTAAATATAGGAGTCTGGATTAAGAGTTGAAATCTTCTTAAAACTCCCATATAAAGAAACAGACTATGAAACTAAGCAATGTTTGTGTTGAATCTGAGGTATATGAGTCATAAACCTATGGAGAGAGTGGAAAATCCTTGAGATGTTGTCTTAGATGCATAAAAAAAAAAGAATAATCATCCAAGGATTTACAGTAGCTTACATACTTCAAGGTAGCCATTAGAGGGTTCATACTCTTTTTCCCCATGTATTTGCAAGCTTTCTACTTAATGAAACAAGCATCCATAACCATTATCAAGAACCAATGGTAATTATAACCTGTGCATATCATTTATACAATCCTTGATCTAATATTTGGAGTCTTAAATCAAATATTTAATGGAATTATAGCCAAAATACCTTTCTCAGGTTCTTTGTGCAAACTTGCAAGTAACTGCTAGTGGTTAGAAATTTGAGACCCTTAACAAGAGTATTTGGCTTTGAAACTTGTAATATATTATGAAAGTGACATCTTATTTAATATTTTGAAATAATTGTGGAATTTAGAGGGTTGGTTTTAGAGATTTTCATGACATTGTGGGGTGGAAGAGTGTAAACTCAGTCAAAGGCTAGTGAAGGTAAGTGATTTACTAAGGAACTATAATTTGTAATTGGATTTATCTAACGAAACTTGAAAGGAATGATAAAAGGATTAATGGGTGCTTTAAAATACTCTTATTTCACATGGAATCCTTCTATAAACTGAGATAGGCTTGATAGTTGGGTTACAAAGACATAGTTTAAGGTTAGAAGCCAATTTGCAAAAATGAAGATAATAGGAGTTGTGTAAAGAGTTAAAACCTGAAACTTTGCAAGCATGTTAGGGTTGTTAAAATAAAACTACTAAATATTTTATAACTTTCTGGGTGTTTCTATATCCTATTGTCCATGGTTGTAGCATCAACCTAGTCTTAAGGGATTAGTAAGCAGTTTTGGACAAAGGAGTGTCAGTTAGCATTTGGAATTTCTTGAATGAATTTTTAAATTAAATATAATATTTGTGAGAGTATTTGAAATAGGGGAGAATGATGAGAATTATTGGTGAGGAGAAATTAAGGTAGGTTACATGTTTAGACACGAAGCTAGACAAGCCAAAAGTTGACCAAGTTGGTGAGATTGAGCAAGTGATAGTTTCTTCTATTTTGAGTCACTTGAAGAGATTATTGGTAGTAGAATGAGGTGTTCATACATGGCTGAAGATGGAAAAATTCTTTCTAATGCCATTTTGAGGTATATTTGATAGATTAAACAAGGTTTTTGATCAATTTTTACAAGTTTTTAGCATTATAGGCCTATAGAAGATCCTCCTATATAGAGACATTAGATACGTTATTGTATTCTCTTTATAATCAGTTATATGGTTGATTCTTTATTTTTCTCTGCATCATATATAGATATTTAATAAAGTACATATTTGACACAAGAAATTAAGATAATAAATTTGAAACCCTACGTGTAAGAGAGAGGGTAAGATACTTAGCTTATTCGCAATAAATCCAAAGCTATGCCGAGATGGAAAATTGATGAAACATAAAAGTAGAGTGTAGCAAATGAGCCTAGAAAAATGTAGAATTATCAAGAATACCGGTACTAGGGTGCATGTGTAGGTTCAGGGGTACCTAGGGTGCTACAGGCCTCCTCTAAGCACATGTGACTGCTCAAAACCTCATAAAATCAATTTCATAGGGTCGTGTAATATTTTTTGGATGTCACCTTTAGTCATCTGTAATTCACTACTTGATCTTCAAATTCACCTAAAACCTACAAAGAGAAAGAGAACCTGTAAAACCCCACAACACATCAAATCCTAAAAAAAATGCAAATGGGGAGCCAAGATGACCCCAACGATCACCTGACTAAGTGAACTTACGATCTGGGAGGTACACTACATTTGAGACTCCATGTATTTCTACATGTGTGTGTAGAATCATGCCTTAGGTGGATCTTGTGCAATTTGCACTTGATATCAAGAAATAACTAAATGTATAAGATGTAGATAGATGTGTGCATGGAAAAATGAAGTTCCCCTCCTATGAAGTGTATGAAGAATAATGAAGTCCCTTGTCCCTTTAATGGATGTTAGATGGATGTTTTGATCCTCTTATAATGGCCTTTGGGTGCAACCTTAGGTGATGGTAATATATTCCTAGTGCTTGGTACTTTATTATGGTCGCATATCTTTTTATTTATATGAATTCCCTTGTTTGAATTTCATAATTAACCACTAAAAGGATGAACACCAAGAAAATAAAATGCCCAACAACTAGAAAATATTCCAAATATGTGAGAAAGATAAAAAAGAGGTCAGGGCACCCAGAGAGGATGGGGGCACATGGGCACTAGTGTCTTGGCTAGGTACTGGTGTCCAGACTCATAGAAATTGAAGTATTAAAAGTCATACTGGGAAAGAAGGTGTGTAAGACCAAGGAGGAAACTAGAAATCAAGTAAAGAGGCCAAAGATAGTGGTCAATTAGTAATTTTCGTGCTTAGGAACCATATGAATAGTGGTATGGGATCATGACCTAGAAATATACCCAAAGTGTGTGATTTATTGTCTACATTTGCCCCCACTTTATGTTGTTGAGTACATTCTTGATAACATAAAGTATATAAGAGATGTGTACTTGATAACCATGTATATCAATGGTGAAAAATGTGCCAAGAAGACAAGAAAAAATGTGAAGTGAAAAATATGAAGCGTGGAAGCTATAGAAGAGGAAGTGAAAATGGCCCTAGGGGCAAGAGAATATGTAAATACATCACATTGATCCTATTGTTGATGTCACTTAATACTTGATGATATGACTATTTCTTCCCATAAGGACAAACTTGCAAAAGATAAGAGAAAATGAGTAGTCAAATATGTGTATATGAAAAATTCGATCCAAACGAGTAAAAAGTGTGTAAAAAGCATGTAAATATTGTGAAAAGGAACATCTATAGTTGATCTATGATGAGTGAAAAGAGTAGAGAGGATCTTGAAAATGTTGTAGAAGAACACATTTTTTGGGCGATCTCACGCCAAGACCGAGTTTTTCAGGTGATCTCACACTAATTGCACCAAGTGTTAGTTTTTTGGGAGATCTCACACCATTACAGAATAAATGTAGGGATAAATGTCTAGTGGTATTCTCTAACCTTTGACTGGTTTCTGAAATACAAACACTGTTGTAGATAGTGTGTTTAAATATGATCCAGTTCGATCCAATGTAAAAATATAAAAAGAGGTGAAAGTATGCATGTTGAGTGTTGAAGGACTGTGCCTATCCTGTAAAATCCGATGTGTAAATTGCCAAAATTTATACTGATATGAGAAGAAATTGTTATCCCAATTTCTCCCCTGGATAAAATTGGTCAGCCACGACCCCCGCACAGAAGAAACCAGAGAAATCATGTTCAAATCCTACAATCAGGAAACAGAGGGACTCTACAATGGAGTGGCAGGGCCTGTGAAAGATCAAACGACCCCGTGCGAGAAGAAATTCAAGAAACGAATCCGTTGAATGAACCCATGCTCAAATCTAGCAAACAGATTGCAGGCGGGCTCTAAAATGGAATAGTAGGGTTGGGGAAGGAGAAGACAAGTGTCAAATAAACTAGAGGCTCAAAGGAGAAGGAACGGAAAAGGTTTGAAGTCTTTGGGCTCTGTAAATGGTTCAGAATGAGCCCCAAAAAATGACTAAGTATGGAGGAGACAGTGGACGCTGCCAAGTGTCCAAATGGCACACCTCCAAAGATTGAATCCAAAAGGGTAGACTCAAACAAGCACCAAGCCTCCACGTGTCCCAGGTCCAAAGAGGGGCAAGTCAACAGTTAAAAGTCAAAAGGCAGACATGGGAGGGCCTCAAGAAAATACTAAGTATAAAGGTCCTAGTGGAAGCAAGCTACGTGTCAGCCCAGCGCATATCCAAAGGCAGTCCAAAAGTGGAGACCCAAATGAGCGCGGGCTCACCATGTAGTTAAAGTTTAAAAAATGGCAAAGAGGGCCCAAAACTTGACTAAGTATAGCTAGTGGATGGCCCCATGTGTCGCATCAACACAAAAGGAATGGTCCATAAATGACTACCACGTATTTAGGGCCCAAAAAAAGTAACTAGCGGCCGTTGACCAAGAGTCTGTGGAGGCTTCCACATGTTAATCCGATGCTCCTTCAAAGCGTAAAATTTTGAGTGGGTTTCCAAATGAGTGCAGACCCTCCACGTGTCCCAGGTCCAAAAAAGGGATAGGGGTCGGGGTTGAATAGTCAAAGTCAGAGACAGGCTAGAGGAGGGTTCCAAGTGGGTTCAACACAAGCCCCCCACTATTTCAAGGTCAGTAAGAGTTGGGGAAGGTTTAGTCAAACAAGTGCCAAGCCTCCACGTGTCCCTAGTCAGATGTATGACCCCACCGAGTAAAAGGAACTTAGCCAAAACATGAGGAAACTGAGCAAGCCACGGAAGAAGCCATGTGTCAGCCTGACGCAACTCTAAAAGTAGAATCCAAAATTAGTCCCCAAACATGCATGCCAGCCCTCCACATGTCCAATTTCCAAAGACCCGTTTTGACAACTGGTTGCCACCATTTCTGTACGGACCCGATTCAAATTTCAAATGGGCATATCTTTTGACTCAGTGCTCAAAATCTGACAAATTTGGCACCGTTGGAAATATCTCAGCCTCATCTACACCATGGAGATCTGAAACTTTAATTTTGGAGAGGTTAGGTGGGGAAAAAATGAAGAAACGTCTTCATGTATCCATTAATACATGATCCATTTTCCCCAATAACCAGATCGGATTTCGATCTGATCCGTTCCGTTCTTCCTCCTTCAAGGCACCGAACAAGTAATTGATGTAGACACGAATAGATTTTGGGGCAGATTTGTAGGAGGCATTGATGATAGTGGTTGAGCTTTGAACTAGTTTCCCACCTCTCTCTCTCTCCTTCTTCCCTCTATGCCATCGAATCTATAAAGGAAGGGTCGAGGCTCATTGTAAAAGGTTGGAAATTTCTGTTTTGCACCCTCCCTTCTTCTTTTGTTCACAAAAGGATTTGTGGAGCTTTTCTAACCTCTCCTTTGGGTTGTAATGCAAGTTTTACTTCTTGGCCACTGTAATATACTTGTATCGACTCCTGAGAAATAATATATATGTCTGTGGATGTTTCTCGACCCTCTCATGTATTTGTTGTTGTCTCCCCAATCTCTTATTGCATTTTTGGTCATTTGTGCATAGTGTTTGTATTACATTTCATGGTCTGTGTTAAATTGCAAAACGAGTGTCTAACATTCCTTTGGTGCATCACCTCGTTAGCTTAAGTTTATTTTCTTGCATCTCCTCAACCCTATCTCCTTGGTAAAATAAGAGTAGATTAAAAATAGACCCTCTACAATATATTTGTATGCACCTGAACAGAGGAATAGGAACCATCTTAATCCAGAGAGCTCTCTCAACTCACAAGGTCCCACACTTTGAGAGATGCTCCATGTTGTGCAATCACACTAAAAGTCTCAACCCATCTGGTTGCAGGCATTCAAGGGTGTTGTGATTCTGCACTAACAGTTTTGGCACACTTGGTGGGATAAGAAGTCTTCAATTTTTTTGCAACAAGATTGATGTGCACTTGTTGCAAGTTCTAGCTTTTAAGAAGCTCTTAAAAGTGCACATCTGGTGACTCCAAAAGGGATAGAATCCACTAGTTTCAGCAGTCCAAGATTTCCAAGTTCATGAGAAGAATACAAACAAGGTCAAGAACTAGGGAAGAGGGATAGTTTTTCTATATGCACTTGTCTCTAGATAGAAGGAGAAGGGGGAGAAGAGCCCAGAGGTCTCCATCTCCACCAAACAGAACCTTGTCAACACCTCCTCCTAGTAGGCCATTATTTCAATCAAGAAGGGTTCTCAGGCTGATCAGGATGGCACAACCAAATCCTTATGTCAATTTCACTGGCAGCATCCCACTCACTCTTAATGCACAAAATCCAGTCCCAGTGGCAGTATTAAAGAGCATCCCATATTTCACTGGAGAGAACCAAACTTCTCCTAGTGACCACATTCAAGACATTGCAAATGTCTATGTGCAATCCATGAGATCACTGAGATGGATATTGTAGTCAATTTTCTAGCCTCCTCACTCAAAGGTAAAGCTTCACAATGGTTCAGAAGTCTAACAGCAGGCTCTATTCAAACTTGGGACCATCTGTGTAGAGCTCTTCATGACCAATTTGGAGAAAAGGGAGATAACATGTCCTTTTTGGAGCAACTGACAACAATCAAGAGATATCCTAACGAGTAGTTGACAGATTTCAACCTCATATTTCAAAGGACATGGGACAAGATTCCAGTGGCTATAAAGCCCACAAATGAAGGTTCCTTCTTATACTTTCTTAGAGCTTTAAATTATGATATTGCTTTAATGATTCAATCAATGGGAGGCACAACCTTACCTATAGCCTATAACATTTCCATAAGAGCTGAAAATTGTTTAATTCAGGCTGGTAAACTTGCTCCTAGGCCACCCATGCCTCTATATCCAAAATTAGGAAACCCAAGCACCAACCAAACACCCACATTAGCTCCTATACCTACTCCTAGGAATCAAATTCTAGCTAAATCCTCCACCTCATCCTCTAGTACCTCAAAAGAGCTTCAAGAAGTTATGAAACAACTGCAAAACCTAGGGAATGAGTTAGTAAATATCAAGAGGCAATAAGCTCAGAGTTCTAGGCCATATCAGCCTCAAGCTCAGTATCAGGCTAGACCCCCATATCAGAAAAATAGGCAACCAGCTCAGGCTACAAATCAAAACCAAAGCCAAGGACAACCTCAAGCTGTTAGGCCTTTCCAGGTCATATGATCCAAACACAACTTCAACATCAATGGCATTGGTACCAACACAAAACAACATGGCCCAAGAATATGATTGGTGTTTTCCATGCAATCAGCCACATAACCAATCAATGTGCTTTAATGGTGCACTAAACCAGGCCTTGATGGTACATACTAGTGGTGTGTCACAAGAGTCTAGTTAAGAAGAAAACCAGTAGCAAGGAGCTCAGCAAGAGGAACCTCCAAGTGAAACTATGCTTGTTAATTGGCAAGCTGAAGACTTATGTGGAATGAATCATGCCCCTTCTCAAAGTGTAGCTGCCAATACACATTCCAAGAAAAGAAATATTGGAGAGGGACGATTATCAAACTCAAGGTAATCCTCAACCCTCTATTACTCCACAAGGTATTGACACTCAAAATGTAACTCCCAATATGTAGAGTCATTCCAAGCCACCTGCGAAATCCACGTAGGCACTGGTTGTGACAACCCATGTGCAAGAGAAAAATGTACCAGGGAAGGTGCAATAGAAGGATAGCTCATTTAATATCATTGAACAAATGAAGAAGACAAATGTGAACATTTCAATGTGGGAGTCACTGGCCATTCCAGGATAGAGAGATCTATTGCAAACTACTATGGCCAATTGGTCAAGCTCAAATAGCCCCCTAGCCAGCAAGAGAAAGTGCTTATCAATGCAACTTATCCTGAAGGAAACCATGGGGGATAACAAGGTAAGAACCTGAGGCCTCATCCATTCTATGTTTCATTGATCATTGGGGACAAATTGGTACATAATTACATGATTGATTCGGGGGCAAGTAGTTCTGTAATGCCAAAACTAATAGCTGATCAACTAGGTCTCCAATACGAAGTCATATCCAGAGGGGTAGTGACAATTGGATGGGGCAACAATGACAAATGTTGGAGTCATCAAAGATTTGAGCCTCACACTGCATGCTTACCCCAATGTGACTGTATTGCAAAACATATCAGTCATAGACTTGCCACCCCATTTTGCATTGTGTTTATCGAGAGACTTCACCGCTAAGATTGGAGGATATTTGTCTGCTGATTGGTTACACATGATTTTTAGAACAAGGTATGGGGCTAAGGCCACAATCAGATCTGAGCCCATTACAGATTACCATATTGAGTCTTATGTACCCAGCCCAATCAATGTAAATTGTTTAGTCTTTGATTTGGAGGACCTTCCAAGCACTTGTGAGACAGATACCAAGGCAGGGTGTATCCCAGACTTGACTCTTGAATGGGTGAACAAGAGACATGATTTTGACCCCTATAAAGAGATGGAGGAATCTGCAGCTAGGATTCTACTGTTTGCATGATGAAAATCAGCCTCTTCCTGACATCATTAAGCCAGACCACAAAGATGATAATGAGGTATGACAGTTATTCTTTGATGGCTCAAGAAGTAGGCAAGGATCTAGAGGAGGAGCTATGCTTGTCTCGCCTAAAGGTATGAAATACTACTCAGCCTTCCATTTCCAATTTTCTTGTTCAAACAACACATCAGAGTATGAGGCTTTGGTCCATGGACTGCATTGGGCAAGGAAACATAGGAATCAAGAACTTGTAGGTGTTTAGTGATAGTGAACTAGTTGCTAATCAGGTCTGAGGAAAAAATGCTGCCAAGAACGACCATGTTAAAGAGTTACAAGAACCGGGTATGGGACCTCATTGAATATTTTGAGGCATTCAACATTAAATCCATCCCAAGGAATAAGAATGAAGCAACAGACAGATTGGTAGCAATTGGGGTAGCATTTGATGTTGTGGAGAATATCAAGAGTGATAAGCATCAGCCCCATATCAAGTTGGTTGTAAGGCCAACTGTCCTAGAAAACAACATAAGTTGGAAAGTATTTGAAAATGATCATCAAATTGTCAACTTTCTATAAGAGGAAGCTGAGTTCTCCTCTAGGAATCAAGACAAATTGGAGCAACAATATGGAGATCAAGTGGTACAGCTAAGGACCAACAAAATACCAAAGGGTCTTGTCACTTTGGAATCAATCTTCAACCCAAATGACCAATTCCAAAAAGAGAAAGAAAATATTCAAGTAAAGGGTGAAGATTCATAACCTATTTTTATAGAAGAAGGCAAAACATTGAAGATTGGTAAGGTAAGCACTCAACAAGAAAAATCTGAATTTTTTCAACTCCGTCAAGAGTTCCCAGATGTCTTTTCCTGGACTTATAAAGATTTAAGAGGTTTCAACCCAAATATGGCACAACACACCATTGAGTTGGACCCAGAAGCTAAGCCTTTCAGACAAAAGCAAAGGCCCATAAATCCCCACATTGAGCCTCTCATGAGAAAATAATTGAACAAGCTAATTGAGGCTAGTATCATATTTCCTATCAAGCATTCAAGTTGGGTTGCTAACTTGGTACCTGTGAGAAATAAAAATGGAGAAATCAGACTGTGTGTGGACTTTCATGATCTAAACAAAGCATCACTTAAGGATCACTACCCACTTCCATCAATGGAACATATCTTACAAGTTGTAGCTGGTTCTGAGAGGTTTTCATTGTTAGATGGGTATTCAGGCTATAACCAGATAATGGTGAAAGAAGAAGATCAATTCAAGACAGCCTTCACCACCAAATGGGGTACATATGCTTATAAGAAAATATCATTTGGACTATCAAATGTTGGAGCAACATTTCAGTGAGCTATGGATATGGCATTCAAAGGCTTAATTAACAACATAGTCCTGGTGTATCTAGATGATATCACTGTCTTCTCAAAGAATGTTGCAGACCATCTCTTTCACCTTAGACAGGTATTTCAGAGATGTAGAAGGTTTGGGGTGTCATTAAACCCAAAAAAGTGTGTGTTCCTGGCTCATGAAGGGAAATTGTTTTGGCACATTGTCTCAAGAGAGGGATTGACAATTGATCCTAAAAGGGTTGAAGCCATCCAGACACTTCCATTGCCACAACATAAAAAGTCTCTCCAAAGCTTCTTGGGGAGAATAAACTTTGTTCATAGGTTTATACCTGAATTTTCTACTCTTTTGAAGCCTTTAACAATGATGTTAAAGAAGAGTCTTGCATTTAAATGGACAGTAGAAAGGAAAGAGAGTTTTGAGGCCATCAAGCTCGCAATATCACAGGCTCCAACTCTTGTTAACCTAGACTTCTCAAAATACTTCATGCTATATGATTTTGGAGGGTCAGACACCATCTCAACCATCTTGGTCCAGCCCAACAATGAAGGTTCAGAGCAACCCATAGCTTTCTTCAGTCAGAGCTTGGAGGACTACAAGGTAAAATACTCTTTCATTGAAAAACAGGTCCTTGTTGTTATTAGGAGCTTAAAGAAGTTCAGACACTTGGTCTCAAATAACAAGATTCAACTACTAGTATCTCATGTTGGTGTTAAGGAATTCCTTTTAAATAAGGATTTGAATGAGAAGAGGGAAGGTTGGATCACTCGGGTAATGGAATATGACATTGAGATCAAGGTGACCAAACTGATTTAGAGGCAAGGGACTGTGTGAACAACTCACCTCCAAGTAAAAGGTTGAATTCAGTGGGTGAAAAGGAGGCTGTCCTATTTCTATAGAATGATCAAGAACAACCAGCTAATGATGCACCTGCTCCATGTTGGACCCAAGCCTTGGTGCATTACCTTCAAATAGGTTTGTGCCCTCTGGAATGGAACAAAGCAAAGAGAAGATACTTCAGACTACAAGCCATCCCATATGTGCTTGTTGGTGGTGTCTTGTTTAAGAAGGATATCAATAGTGTTCTATTAAGGTGCATTGGGACAGGCCAAATTGAGAGAGTGTTGCATGAATTCCATGATGGAGAAGTAGGAGGTCACTTTTCCCCTCCAGTAACAACTCTCAAGATCATGAAAGCTAGTTATTATTGGCCTACAGTGTTCAGGGACTGCTACTCATGGGTCAAGAAGTGTAAAAAATGTGCATTCTTCATAGGAAAGGAGAAGCTAGCAGCCCTACCCCTTCATCCCATTTCAGTGGATCAACCATTCATGCAATGGGGACTAGACTTCATTGGGGTGATTAACCCAAATTCAAGCCAAGGCCACAAGTGGATACTTACTGCAACATATTATTTCACCAAGTGGACTGAAGCAGTGGCACTAAAAGAAGCAAATGAATCCAACATCTTGGATTTTTATGAAGGAATAGCCACTAGGTTTGGAGTCCCTACCACTATTATATCAGATAATGCATTGGCATTCCTTGGTACAAGGATCACTGAATGGGAAGTTAAGAATGGTGTGTATCTCAGAACCTCATCAAATTATTACCCTCAAGGTAATGGCCAAGTAGAGTCCACAAATAAGAACCTATTAAGGATTATCAGAAGGAATCTTGATGAAAATTAGAGGACTTGGCATACAAAGCTCAAATCAGCTCTATGGGCTGATAGGATCACATCCAAAAGATCCACAGGCAGCTCCCCATAAAATCTTGTATATGGAAAGGAGGAAGTATTACCCATCTCATTGGAGTTTCCCACTTTGGAACTCATGAAACAGTTGGAGCTGGCTGAGTTTGAGCCTATGGCAATTAGGTATGCAGAGCTAATGGAGGTAGGGGAGGAAGAGAGCATGTAATGCAAGTCATGGAAAAGGATTAAGCATTGATAAAAAAGTTTTTTGACAAGAAGGAAAGAATGAGGACCTTTCAAGAAGGGGACTTAGTTATAAAGTGGGATGCAAATCGAGGAAAAGCCAGGAAAACACTCCAAATTTGATGCCATCTAGAGTGGCTCTACATGATCACAGAGTGCAAGAGTAGAAATGCCTTCCAGCTTGGCTAAATTGGATGGTGAAGAATTGCAGATCCCAGTGAACGGGATCTATCTCAAACATTGCTACTGATTGGGAAGTTTCCACCCCTGTAAATATTAGCATAGGATTTTAATTTCCCTAAGTGTGTATGCACGTTGTTTTGTTGTAGTGTAGTTTTGTTTCCCTAAGTGTTGTGGCACAGGTTCTTTGTTGCTCCAGGTTACATCATTACACAGTTCAACGTGCCTCCAAGTGAACATGCTATCCTTTTTAGTATTCATGGCAGAAGACCCATAGTTGCCTGTAATAATTACAAATTTCAAAATAAAACAAATACAGAGAAACTAAAGTTGTCTTCGAAACAGTCCATTTAGGGATAGATGAAAGCCCCAGGTCAAAAAAAAATTCTACTCTCAGAAGCCTTGTTTCAAGATTTCTTATGAAAATTGAGAGTGAAAATGGTCAGGCTCATGGATCAGAGGTAGGATTGGTATCAGGCCATCATTCTTGAATCCATGCCCAATGGATGATTTAAGGCTGTTGGTCTCTTCATCTAGCAGGAAAATGCCCCTGCGAGTCACCAAATTTTTATCCCAATTTTTCCCCCTAGATAAAATTGGTCAGCCACGACCCACATAGAAGAAACCAGAGAAATCACGTTCAAATCCTACAATCATGCAATAGAGGGACTCTACAATGGATTGGCAGGGCCTGCGAAAGATCAAATGACCCCATGCGAGAAGAAATTCAAGAAACGACTCCGTCAAACGAACCCATGCTTCAAATCTAGCAAACAGACCAGGCAGACTCTAAAATGGAATAGTAGGGTCGGGGAAGGAGAAGACAATGTCAAAGAAACCAAGGCTCAAAAGGAGAAGGAATGACGAAGGTTCAAAGTCTTCGGGCTCTTAAAATGGTTCAGAATGAGCCCAAAAATGACTAAGTATGGAGGAGACAACGTACACTGCCAAGTGTCCAAAGGCACACCTCCAAATATTGAATCCAAAAGGGCAGACTCAAACAAGTGCAAAACCCCCACATGTCCCAGGTCCAAAAATGGGTATAGTTATTAGTTAAAATTCAAAAGAACGGATTAGGTGGGCCTAAAAAAATACTAAGTATAAAGATGCTAAGTAGAAACTGCCATGTGTCAAAAAATGCTTGACGCATCTTTAAAGCACATCCCTAAAGGCAATCCCCAAATGAGCACCATCTCACCACGTATTCAGGGCCTAAAAAAAGTAAGAGTGGGTGTTGAAATTTCCAAGAGCCTACGCGGAGGCTTCCACGTGTTAACCCGATGCTCCTTTAAAGGTAAAATTATGAGCGGGTTTCCAAATGAGCACGAACCCTCCACATGTCCCAGGTCCAAAAAAGGGACAGGGTTAGGGTTGAATAGTCAAATTAGAGATAGGCCAGTGGAGGGTGCCAAGTGTTAGCACAATGCTATTTCAAAAGTAAGAGTTGGGGAAGGTTTCCAAACAAGCGCCAAGCCTCCACGTGTCCTTAGTCAGATGTATGGCCCTGCCGAGCAAAAGGACTTAGCCAAAACATGAGGAAACTGAGCAAGCCGTAGAAGAAGCCACATGTCATCTCGACGCAACTCCAAAAGAAAAATCCAAAAGTAGTCCCCAAACATGCGCCATCCCTCCACGTGTCTAATTTCCAAAGACCCATTTTGACAACTGGTTGTTGCCATTTTTGTACGGACCCGATTCAAATTTCAAATGGGCATATCTTTTGACTCAGTGCTCAAAATCTGACAAATCTGGCACCATTGGAAAGATCTCAGCCTCGTCTATGCCATGGAGATCTGAAAATTTAATTTTGGAGAGGTTAGGTGGGGGAAAAAATGAAGAAATTTTTCATGCCATTAATATAGAGATCTATTTTCCCCAACAACCAGATTGAATTTGATTTGATCCATTGTTCTTCCTCCTTCAAGGCACCAAACAAGTAATTGATGCAGACATGACAAATTTGGGGTGGATTTGTAGGAGGCATTGATGATAGTGGTTGAGCTTTGAACTAGTTTTCCCACTCTCTCTCTCCTTCTTCCCTCTTGTTCCAAATCTATAAAGGAAGGGTCGGGGCTCATTGTAAAAGGTTGGACATTTCTATTTTGTGCCCTCCCTTCTTATTTTGTTTACAAAAGGATTTATGGAGCTTTTCTAACCTCTCCTTTGGGTTATAATGCAAGTTTTTATTCTTGGCCACTGTAATATACTGTATCGACTCCTGAGCAATAATATATATGTGTGTGTGTGATGGATTCTCGACCCTCTCATGTATTCATTGTTGTCTCCTCAATCTCTTATTGCATTTTTGGTCATCTGTGCATAGTGTTTGTATTACATTTCATGGTCTGTGTTAAATTACAAAATGAGTGTCTAACATTCCTTTAATGCATCACCTCATTAGCTTAGGTTTATTTTATTTCATCTCCTCAACCTTGTCTCCTTAGTAATATATTTTTATGCACCTGAATAGAGGAATAGGAGCCGACCTTAATCCAAAGAGCTCTCTCAACTTGCAAGGTCCCACACTTTTAGAGAAGCTCCATGTTGTGCAATCACACTAAAAGTATCAACCCATCTTGTGTCAAGCATTTAGGGGTGTTGTCATTCTTCACTAACAGAACTATGTAACCTCCCCCTAGTCATAGGCACTCAAGAAGGGTCAGGGGCACCCAGGCGCTATTTTCTATGTCTAGGCACTAGTTTTTGTGTTGTGCTGAGGACCCAAGTCAGATTCTAGGCTGTTGTTGAGACTAAAGACTATATTGTATTAGTATCAGATTGTGTTGTACTATGACTATGAATTGGTGAATGGGGTGACTGATTTACCCAATGATTCCCCCCTCATTTAGGGTGCATGCAACGTCACTGGGAGGATGAAACTAAAAGAAGGACCAGACGTTGTGCTGAAATAGATGCTTTGCAAGGGGAGGGAGTGTGCTTGGTAGAAACCAAAGAACACACAAACAAAGTGGCTAGGAAATAAGTGTTAGTGCAAAGAAGAAAAATACACATATAGACAACAATATGTAAACTAACAAACAAGAAGACAATGTAGACCACAAAAAGTGGGTTGCAAACAAGGGACATCACTCATGATGTCACAAGAAAATCTAGGCTGAAGTGGAAAAAAGAATTAAAAAAATAAAAGAACAAGAAAGACATAGGGAAAATCCCACAAACAATGGAAAACAATGACAAATAATGACAAACAATGACAAGCAGAGTAACAAATAACCCTGGTAACAAATAGTTCCTACAAGACAAATGTTACACATGAAGCACCCATTAGCATATTAGAAGGATAAAATTTATGTCAAAGTGTGTATAATCTGATATAGAATAGTGTGCTAGTATGAATAGGAAATAGTATAAATCAAAACAATAGCACTTGTGATGTGTACAAAAGTAGATGCCCCCAAGAGTTGTTGTGGTACTAGTAAGAGGTATTGTGCCAAGTATCGATGATGTTTGTAATGATCTATGTAAATTATAAGATCATAACTAAAAGGTACGTGAACATGCATGTGTATATGATAAATATAATTACATACAAAATATATGTCCAAGATAGTAATAAAAGTGTAACATGGGAGAATAATTAAACAAGAACAATGTGCAACCAAGATATACATTATGTTTTTGATGAGTGAGATGGAATGGAATGCAGTGTGAATGTGAATGTGATAAGATATGCGTGCCCCCCAAGTGATTGAGTATGCATTAGATGAATTTCATTTATAAATTCCCCCTTAACAGTCAATAATGAACCATAGAGAAAGAGTGCATCATCGAGAAATGGTTTGAATTGTGTGCTAGAAAGATGTGATCAAAAACACATAGAGTGTATAGAGTGAATGAGTGCTGAAAGGTTCGTTTCATATTTAGACCCTCAACAATTGAGTATGAACCATGGAACTGGAGTGCATCATAGGGTAGTGAGTCATGTTGAATGTACGTGACAAATATGTGTCGTGAATGTGCTGAGTGTAGAAGTGTGTGAGTGTGAGTGAGGTTCATGTATGTAGTATGCCCTTAATAGTCAAGTGTGAACCATAGCACAAGAGTGCATCATCAGGTAATGATGATACAAATGTATCAAGATGTGAATTTTTTTTCTAAAAGACTAGATTTGAAGTGTATAATTTGTAATACACCTGATAATGCTAGAAGGGGGTAAGAATAAGTGTCAATCCCCCCAAGTGTATGATGATGAAGAATAATCAAGTAACATCATCTATAAGATCATCATTTTCATGGTCAGAACAAAATGGTGATGCATCTGAGACCTAGTAAGAAATCATATGTGGTTGATCAAATATAGAGCCATTACAACGTAAATTATGCAAGGCCCTTTTTGTATTCTTCATTAGTGAAAGGTGGTAATACACATCCATGTGTACACCATCAATTAATATTTTGTGAATATATAAGATATGAATCATTGTAAATGATAATATGGATGAAGGGAATGAAAAATGAAATATCGATATGATTAGGATCTAATGTACCTCCAATGTAGTCGAGTCAATGATTGTCCAAGAGTAAGTGGAAAAATGTGTGGACTACGCGCAATAAAGACTGGTAGATGAAATACTCGGAGGCCATAAGTAACAGTGATGAAAACATATCCATGATATAAATGAGGAGCATGTAATGTAGGGACGAGATCATCCAATGTGAATCCAAGATGAGTCAATCCATCATGTGTGTAAATAGTGTCAAAGAAAGTGGGATCAAATGGAATGTGTGGCCCATAATAATTATTCTTAAAGAGATTGCATGTGAATGGAAGAATTATAGATGAATATTTTTCATGAGAAGACAATGAAGGTGGTATGACATCTGATGTATGGACATACCCTCGATAAAGCACCATAGCATTAATAGAAGGAGGGATGATATTGGATTGGATGAAACAATGTCTAATGCATAAACAGTTGCTTTGAGTGGAGGAAAGTTGTCTGGGTAATGCACAAATTATGGATCAGTAGTAGTAGGAATGTGCACTATAGTAGTTTGATCTAGGTGACAATATTGGAATGGATTACTATCAGTAAGAACTACATATTCAAATCCCTCATGTAATAATTTATCACATCGGTGAACTGTAGAAGACATTGCTTGCATTCTATGAAGACATGGCATACTAAGTAAGAAATTATATAGAACTGAGATGTTGATGATAAAAAAGAGAATGGGAATAGTTTTGGGCCAAATTATGAGTGGTAAGGTGACATTTCCTAAACATGAATGTGTAGTGGAATCATATGTTTGAACAAAAATAAATTTTGGGTTAAGAATAGATGTGAGAAGGCCTATAGCTTGATTTAATGATAAAGGACAAAGATTGAACTCAAATCCAGTATCGACAAAAGTGTGCTTAAAACCCAAGTTATTGATGTAGACTCGTATATATAGAGGAGGATCATTTTCATACCCAGAAATATCGTTAGCTATAGTAGATGGAAAAGTGATCTATTGAGAAAATGCATCTATGAATTTCTAATAAATAATATCTAGATGAGTAGTGTAAGGAATACGAGTAGTATCCAAAAGGGTAATGACTTTAGCATGACACTTAGAATTGGCTAGCAAGAAATCATGAATAGAAATATCCATGATGAGAGGAGCCCAAGAAATATGCAAGAAGTGATGATCCAAGAGTGTTCGAATGAGACGGGTTCACCAAATGATTTAACAAATATTTAAATATAAAGGTTAAATTCTAATTAAGTTATAGTGCAGATATAGATATGTAATAAAGTACATATTTGACACAAGTAAGTAAGATAATAATTTTGAAAGCATAAGTTCAAGAGATAGGGTAAGATACTTATCTGATTTGTAATAAATCTGAAGTTGTGTCAAGCTGAAAAACTTATGAAATAGGAAAGAAAAGTGTCGTATCCAATCCCAAAAAATGTTGAACTATCAAGAATATTGGGACTAGGGCGCTTGTGCAAGGTCAGGGGTGCCTAGGTAATTGCAGACCTTCTTTAGGTGCCTATGAGTTCTTAGAACATCATAAAATCAATTTTGTAGGGTCGTGATATGTTTGTCGGATATCACCTTTAGTTGCATGTACTTCTTTACTTGATCTCTGAATTCTCCTAAAACTAGCAAAGATAAAGATCACCTGTAAAACTTCAAAAAAAATCAAATCCTAAAAAATAAAAAATATACAAATGGGGAGTCAGACTAACCCCAGCGGTCACCCAACTAAATGAACTTACGACTCAGGTGTTGCACTACATTACATACTCCATGTAGTTTTACATGTGTGTGTGTGTAGAATCGTGCCCTGGGTGGCTCATGTGCAAGTTACACTTGATAATGAGAAATAGCTAGATATAGAATATCTAGATAGATGTGTGCATGGAAAAATGAAGTTCCCCTCCTATGAATTTTATGTAGAAGAATGCATTCCCTTGTCCCTTGAATATATTCTATATGGATGTTTTTATGCTCTTATAATGGCCTTTGAATGCAACCTTAGGTGATGGTAATAGATGCTTAGTGTTTGGTACTTTATTATGGTCACATAGCTTTGTATTTATATGACTCCCTTGTTTTAATTTTTTAATTAACCACTAAAAGGCTGACCACTAATAAAATACAATTCCCAAAAACTAGAAAGGACCCAAAATATGTGAGCAAGATACAAAGAGGTCGGGGCACCCAGAAGGGACGGGGGCACCTAGGCACTGGCATCTTGGCTAGGCGTTGGTGTCTAGAGAAAGAAAAACTGAAGTATAGAAATTTATATTGAGCAAGAAGGCGTGTAAGACCAAGGAGGAAACTAGAAAGAAAACAAAGAGGCCAAAAATAGTGTTCAATTACTACTTTTTCACACTTATGAATCATATGAATAGTGGTATGTGATTAGGACTTAGAAATATACCCAAAGTGCATGATTTAGTGTCTACAATCATCAAATTATATGCACGCACACACACACACACACACATATATTTGTAATAGTTTAAATAATCATGTTTTTTTGTTAAATATCTTAAGACCATTGTGGTTGGTATAGTTTTTAAGTTTAATTTGCATTTGATGGTTCTCGGGACCACCTTGTGTAATGTTTAAGGTTTAAAGGGCATACATGTTATGGAGGACCACCATTTAATGTTTGTAAAAAAAATGGTTATAGACCATATGGCATAAACCTTTGTTTGGGTTTAATACGTAGCGTGGAACATTGGTTAAAAATGTAATACAGTCACAAACCATTCGAAGTGCATGAAATTATAAATTATAGGAATATAAATTATTGAGTAAGAAATGGGAAATGTATACACAATGTTGATTATTGACTGTAATGGTAAATGATCCATTTTTTCATCATTAGTAAGTACGGGAAATGGGTAATGAGTTTGTTTATGATAATCTACTTGAGCATAATAGTTATAGATAGTTGAAGGTATGTTCTATTGATATTATTCTTAAAGAATACATACATAGTATGCAATCCAAAAGATTAAAGGAATTGAAGGATGCATATATAAACTATATTTTTTTATTATTGTAATAAATAATTGTAATAGTAAGTCACTTTAACAATCTAATAGTTATGACTATCAGTTTGAATTCATGTACCATTTGTAAATATGCTATTACAATATGAATTATCATTTCATATGTTCATAAGATATCTTATTACTAAACTAGGATGTTTATTTATTTTTAATAAGTTAACCTTAACTTATTCTATTATTTCATTTAAGTAAAATTTTTGTAGACTTATGTGTGGTCTCGAAACTAAGCTTGTAGAGCAACGCTTGAACCTTTGGCCAAAGTAATGTAACTAGTTGACTGCATTGTCTAATCACCATTCCCCTAACTCATTATGTCATATACTAGATGGAATGCAACTTGTATGTTTTCCAGGTAGACACTTAGGATATGCACTTAATTATTGTAACATGCTAAAGGTTTAACCAAAAGTATACAAGTTATACACACTCGATCCCAGTGATTTAATGGAGATTGGGAAGATCTAGTTAAACTTTACAGTTGCACATGGTTATCATTTGTTATCATATGGGTTGTAAACAATTAAATTATGCTAGGTTAATTAGTTGCAAGCTAAAATCATTTAAGGAATTAATTCTACTTAAGGGGTTTGTTTTTTAAAACCCATTAACTTGGATGAATCATAACATGGGTGTAAAAGCTTGTATTAAAGTGGAAGGTTTATCAGCTCTTGGACTTAATGGGTTTATAACACTAATGAATGTCTTATCCTCTTATTAATAGGATGCGATGGTTAGGAGAAGATTAAATAATGAGTCTAGAACAAACTTAGAAAATGTTGAAGGTTCAAAAACTCAAAATCTAGATGAAACCCTAGTAGTACTTTAGGAAACCTAAAACCAAATAGTTGTCATGGAGTAATAGGTTGTGGGAGAGAATGAAGAGGAAGAACCTAAGGTAGAATTGTTGAAAAACATAAGAACTGATAGGGTAGGGGTGAATCCATGCTTCTCAAAACTTTGAAAAATATTTATAAACTTAGTAAGCTATTCAATCTAGATCACCATAACCATGAGAGACTAATGAAATTCAAACATGAGCAAGTGATAAGAAAACACACATGAACACAAGGTTTAATGTGGGAAACCCTTAAAGGGAGAAAACCCCACTGAAATTAATGCACTAGCTTAGACAAAAATTATCCTACAAATATTACAAAGATTTCAAATGTTGAGCATCCACTCAACTTGGATAAATAACTCCAATAATTTATCTAAGAACCCACTTGACCTTTAACAAGCTCTTACTTACATGGAAGCTCCAACTCCCAAAATATAGTCAAGCTCCTACTTGACCTTCTACAAGCTAAAACTTACAAGGAAGCTTCAACTTTCTATTTTATAATCCACAACTTTGTCTTTTACAAGATGGTTTTGATCACCCTCAGTTAGTTGTCTTAACACAACAACATGTGATCTCTAAATCAAACCTTTTATCCTCTCTCTTTACCTCCTAATTCACCTCTCTTTTCTCCACTTCATGTTGTTGTAAGAATATACTTCAATGGCCTTTTTCACATACTCACTTTTCATTTCTCTTTCCTAGAATGACACCCTTAAACAACTACTCTTCCATTCATACAAACTGTTACAAAAATTACAGTCATAAAGTCACTAGACACGCACCATGATTTCCATACTTTTACATGCCCTACTACTCCTTCAATAATATTATCATCAACAACATACACACATACACTCTAAAAAATTCAAATAGATGACCATTACATGATCTTACACTTCAAATTCCAAATACTCTTCACCTCTTTCATCCTCCAACTCATACAAGTGGCATGAAATGACATCAACAAAACTACCCATATGTAATCATTACATCTGAAATGGTGTCAATTAAAACTAAATATCTTACTTGAGTTTTTAAAACACTCCTAAAATCATTCAAAACATGACCCAACTAAAAATATTCTTCTTACGATCTAAAAATTGACACGTTCTTGTGTAATTACCATTCTTTTTGTCTTCTTCCTTTCAACGTATCTTTCTTTACATTGTATCTTATTATGATGCATGCCAAGTGTTATGCACATGCATGTAAGTTTCAAATTTTCTCTTCTTGTCTTCTATTAGTTTGAATTTCCTTGTAACTCATCATTTCTCCTTAAAACTCCATTGGAGCTTGCATGCACACCTAGAAGTATGAATTTTACAACACAGTATTCAACTTGGTGAAGTAACACACTTTCATATTCATTTCATACACTAATATAAGGATGGAGGATACTTCAAGAGTTCTATAACAACATCATGCACTTGGGGTATCAATATCATTCACAATTCACATCATACATCACTGATTGGAATGAGGTCTTGATGGTTTTGTATGCATTCAAAAACTAGTATTCACCTAATGAACAAGATATTCATACAAAATCTTGTTCATGGATCTTATGAAAATTTTCTATGATTCACACATTCTTGGGAATCTCATCATGTTCATAGTTTTCATCATTTCAAGGTTTTTGGCTAGAATGTACTTACATCTCTGAGACTGATAACTATGGTTTTTAAGACACAAAAAATAGTCTTGGTTTGCATGGCTTAAAAAACTAATAAATTCACTTTCATGATGAACCGATGCATTTAAAACTTCATATGGCACATGTACTCCATATACAAATAATCTTATGCATGAGGTAAGAGGAGAAAAACACTTTTACTCTCTTGTTTCTCTAACCTACTTGATGGGCCTAGAATGAAAAATTGGAAAATTTGAACTCAGATCAAAACACACTTCACTTGATTTTTTCTTGGGCTAGAACATGTCATATAGTAATTTTATCAACTGTCTAAGATCACCTTGTACCTCCACAACATGAATTCACTTTAGAATTCCCTCAACCAAACTTAGCTAGTTTTGCATTGTTAGGATTTTAGTGGTAGGCTACTTATATTGATTTGGTTCATCAAAATTTTACACAAAACATGCTTGTATCTTTTCATGAGAAGTTGAGACACCTCCCATGATTTATCCCACACTAAAATTTATACCATCAATCTTACTATACATGACTATACAAGAAATTTATTTCAAAATAGAGCTGAAATTATTCCTTACCAGTTGCCATTGAGCTACAAAATACTACCCAGAGGAAGTAAATTGAGTCCTTTACATGATCATATAATCAAATTATCTTACCTAAGCTATTTCATGATTAAACAACTCATATTTTTCCTATCAATCTCAAAGGAGGTTTTTGAGAGGGTTTGTAATGACTTGAATTCTTAAGATTTGTTCATAAATGATAGGCCTCCATTCTTCCTCATTCAAACTCTAAAATTTTATAGATTTCATGCCCTAACTATGATGAGATATCTAGGTCAACATGTAGAGGTTATATGTACCAATGAGCTCTTCAAAGTTGACCCACGAGTTAGAAATACCCATTTTGGGAGCTCGATAGCACTAAAAACTTCATAACTTAAAAATTATTCTTCACATTTGCATGAAATAAACCCTTGAGTACCCTTGTTCATATGTCCCAAGGCTTGTTTTCTCATAAGTATTTTTGTACCTTCTTGACTAACATCATTTGTATCTGTTATTCTTGTCTGTCCTCAAGGACAGTGATGAATAGGACCCTAAACATGCTTCCAATAGATAAAACCTGACTTGTAGCATAATTTGAAACCTTCCTAAAAATTTCCTAAACACTCATCTTGCTTGGGTTGGCTTGCCATAGTATGTTTTACTTCATACACACATCCAAGCTTGCACCAGGTCCTTGAATTAGGCCTAATTGAGCTAGTTCCAACTCATACTTCATAAACCTGCCCTATTATCATCATTAAACTATCATAAAAAAACCCTATTCATGTTTCTCATGCCTCTACCAGCCTCATGCCTTCAATCCATCATCCCAGGTCATCCTGCAGACTAGGCCTACTAGACTGAGATAGTCATACTAACTCTAAGCTTCATCCTTCTTTGTCATTAATTTTCCTTTTACATCAATGAAAAATCAAAATCCAAATGCCAAAAAAAAAAACCTTTAGAAAATGAGGAAGAACATCCTAATGCTGAAAAATTAATAAGAGAATAAAAGAGCTCACTTGGCTACTGAACTGTCAAGGGATATTAAAAGGATTAGACCACCGAAATTTGATGGAACAAATTCGGAGATGAGACTAAGAATTGGTTGAGAGATATGGAAAAGTACTTAAAAATAAGGGAATTTTTAGAAGAAACCAAAGCAATTTTGGGTGTTTTCTAGCTCTCTAATGAGGGATCCTCTTTGTGGGATAACTGAAAGATGGAGTTAGGAGTTGATAATTCCTCCATCATATGGGTACAGTTCAAGGTTTACGTATGTCAAATTTAGTTTCCTTAGTTGTACTTTGACAAGAAAATGTCTGAGTTTTAGAATTTAACACAAGATAAAATGAGCATGGTAGAGTATTAGGAATGTTTCATTAAGTTACTAAAATATGTACCTCAGTATCAAAAGGATGAAAATTTCAGAATTTGTAAATTTACTATGGGGTTGAACCCCAAGTATTGGAGGAGAGAGTAGATGTTCATGGGCCATAAACTATGGAAGTAATGTTTGTAAAATCCATTAGGAAAGAACATAAACTACAAACAATTGTAGCACATAGAGAGGAAAAGAATAAGAAGATAATTAGCTCACCTGCACCATTAGCACCTAGAAAAACATGGTGGAAAAAGGAAGGAAGTAAAATGAATACTGCCAGAAATAATATAGAAGCTAAACTTGCTGCAAATACAAGGAGAAATGGGGAAAAAGTGTTGCAGTTAATGAATTTTTTTTTGAAAGGAAATGGCTTGTTGTTGGATGTTGTAAATGTGGTGGTGACCACTATGCTAATAATTAACCCCAAATGAATCATGGGAATAATCAGAAGTAAATAATTCATGTTGTAGTGGCTAACCACCAGGATGAGAAACAAGTTACCCCTATTGAAGTGCCAAGTAAGCTATATTGACATCATGTTACTGTTTTATTTGACACCAGTGAAACCGAGTGATTTATTTCTAGTAAGTTAGCTATAAAAATATCTAAGAAAGTTGGATATACAAAAAATACATGGATTTTATAATATGGGAATGATGTTATTAATATGATAGACCAATGTCTATTTGGGTGCAACATTATAATTACATAGTTTTACCATTGAACTTGACCTCTACGTGACTCCTTTAGGATCAGATGACATCATAATAGGAGTAAAATTACTATCCAAACAAAAGGCAACACTAGACTATTTTGAAAAATTAATAAAATGCCTAGATGACACGTTCAAAACAACTAGCATTCATGATACTAAGAGAGATTTCAAAGTTAGACAAATCTCTACAATGCAGCTTAAGAAAGATGAAAATAAAGGTTACATGTTGTATGCAATAAAAAATTCTGATTTTAGTGAGGAAGGTAATAATTCCTTGGAGGATTTTCCGTTGTTATAAGATTACATGGATGTCTTTCCTGAAGAATTACCTAGACTTCCTCCTAAACATGAGTTTGAATTTACCATTGACATCAAACTTAGAACTGAATTGATATCAAAAGCACCATACAAAATGAAAATAACAGAGTTAGTTGAACCAAAAGTACAACTTTATGAAATTTTGTCTAAAGGAATGATTCAACCAAGTGTGTCTCCTTTAGGAGAACTGGTCACTTTTTGTTAAAAATGAGGATGGAACGTTAAGAATATGCATTCATTAGCGCATATTTAACAAATCTAAAATAAATAATAGATATCCTTTGTTAAGGATTGATGACCTCTTCGATCAGATGAGGGATGAATCTATTTATTCAAAGATCGATTTATGATTTGTTTCTCATCATGTACGGATAAAGGATGAAGACATTAATAAGACAACATTCATGACAAGATATGGGCATTACGAGTTTACTGTTTTACCATCTAGACTCACTAATGCACTTGTTGCATTTATAAATCTTATGAATAATATTTTTTAGGAATACTTGGATAAATTTGTGTTATTTTATCTTGATGATATTATGATTTATTTAAATAACATAGAGGAACACAATGAATACTTGAGAATAGTGTTATAAGTGGTGAGAAAAAGGAAAATTTATGGTAAGATTTTAAAATGTCCTTTTTTATCATAATGAAGTACAATATCTAGGCCACATTATAAACAAAGATGGGATTTTAGTTGACCCATTGAAAATCAAGGCTATAACTGAGTGGCCAACACCTAAAAACATACATGAAGTAATAAGCTTCATGGGATTGGATGGTTATTATAAAAAAATTGTAAAATATTTCTTAAGATTGGTTGGACCAATAACTTCATTGTAGAAAAAGGATAAGAAGTTTTTATGGACTGATAAATGTGAAAATTTATTTAATTAGATGAAGGAAAAACTTGCAATAACACATGTACTGAAGATTCTAAATCCCAATAGAAACTTTATCATGGTAATTGATGCTTCATGTGAAGGTTTCACAGGAGTAATTCTTCAAAATGATCATGTAATTACTTATAAGAGTAGAAAATTAAATGTGCATGAGAAGAAATATGTTACCCATGACTTAGAACTTTTTTTCATAGTTCATGTCTTACAAATTTAGAGTTACTATTTTCTAGGAATGCCATTTGAACTGAAAATATACCATCTGAGGCTGAAATACATATTTACGTAGTCCAATTTGAACACAAGACAACGTATGTGGATGTAATTTTTGTGCCAATATGACTTTGACATTAGTTACATCAAAGGAAAATAAAATTGTGTGCTTGATGTGCTGATTCATGGGAAGTATATTTCTAAAATTATGACCCTTAAAACACAGTTTCAAGGAAGAAGTTAAGAAACAATGCAAACTAATTTGTATTATCAACATGTGAAAAATGATTTAGAAAAAAATCCAAATGATAGGAGATACAAAGGTTTTAAGTTTGATAATGAATGAAGTCTTGCAATATGAATTAATAGATTCTATGTACCATTAGGTAATGATATTAGGAACGAAATTCATGAATGAAGTTCATGATACACCATATTTCGTGCATCTTGGAGTAGCAAAATTGTTGGCTGATGTAAAACAACAATAATTTTAGAAAGGAATGAAGAAGGATATGATGAATCATGTTATCACATTGTCTGGAATGTCCATGTGTGAAGATAGAGCACATACATCCTACAGGTCTATTATATCCCTCATAGAATTCCACATTACAAATTATTGGTTATCAACATGGATTTTTTGTAAGGACTATCATCATCCAAGAATAAACATGACATGATTTTGGTAGTGGTGGTTAAATTGACCGAAGTAGCTCACTTCATACCAAGAAATCTAAAGGATGATTTTTCTAGTACTTGAAAAATGGTTTTTTCATGAGACTTTTTTATTTTACAAATTTCCAGAACTGATTATTTCATACAAGAATCCTAGAATTACCTCTCAGTTTTGGGAAAAATTTAAACTATGTGTTAGGAATGAAACTAAACTTTAGTTCAACTTACCATCCTGAAACAAATGGTCACACTGAAAGAGTTAACCAAGTTATGGAGGATATGCTCAGAATGTATTGCATGGATTAGAAATACAAATGGGAGGAATATCTACCAATTGGTTAAATTTTTATATAATAACACTTACCATTCTTCTCAAAAATGTCTCCATTTGAAGCATTATATGGGAGAAAGTTTAGAACTCCTATTTGCTGGGATAACATAGAGGATAAAGAGGTAGTGGGCCTAGAAGTGTTGGAAAAAATGGAAAACCAAGTAAATTTCATTCATGAGCAGTTGAAAGAATTCAATGATAGGAAGAAAATCCATGCTAATTTAAAAAGAGTTAATAGAAAATTTGAGCAAGGAGACAGGTATTTTCTTGGGGTAAATCCCAAAAAGTTCTCTATTTCATTTGGAAAGGTTACCAAAATGTCACCTAGATATGTGGGACATTTTTAAATTCACTTAAAGTTATAATCTCTGGTGGCATATAGATTAGCATTACCTCCCTGCATTGTTTAGAATGCATGATGTTTTCATATTTATTTTCTTAAAAAGTATGTATTTGATATAACACATGTCATAAATTGGAACTCATTATAGGTTTAGGACCCATGAATAATCGTCGTGGTTGAACCCATTAGAGTGCTTTAAAATCGTAGGTTGCATCTTAGAAATCATGATATTGCACAATGAAAGGTCCAATGGGACCAATATTCTGAGGACATAGTGCAACTTGGGATAACTTGGATGAAATGAAAACTGTATTTCCTTTTCTGTTCCAATGAATAAAATAATTATTTGATTATTTATTATGGATTCATGATATATATTTGATACTTATGATGATTGTAATGGGAATTTAAGCTATATTGATGAATGTTTGAAAATAACTTGCTAATTAAGGTTGTATTACAGTCAATTTTAAAACTATTATTGACTGAAATTTTGCAAAAAAAATCCTAAGTATGAGAAAATGAACTGTTTTTCTTTTGTGTTAGATGTTGAGTTTGCTTTCAGTTGATATGTTTATCAATGTTTAAGTTTAAATAATCGGGATAATGATTCTTTTAAGAGGGGAAGTATGTAATATCCAGACTTAAGTTCTTCATTGAATTGAGAATAGTGACATGATTGGTCTGTGATATCAACTATCGTCTTGATTTCATCTTGACTAGTCATATATTTGAGTGTTTTTGATGTTTTAAACAGTTAAAAATGAATACAAGGATGTATGTTTTTGGATAATTTAATTAAGAATAAGATAAGAATATACACACACACGCACACAGACACACACTATATAATAAATATTATATATATACATATGTGTGTGTGTTTGTATAGTTGTAATAGTTTAAATAATAAAAAATTGATTTTAAAGGTCTTAAGACCATCGTGGTTGGTATAGCTTTAAAGTTTAATTGGCATTTGATGGGTCTTGGTACTCGTATGGATGAAAATTGACATGTAAAATTCAACTGCATTTGACCCCCCGAGATCATGCTAGAGCAACCAGTGTTGAATGTGTGTGGATAACTATACAAGGATTGGTGACTAGTATCTGGTAGTGTGATCTCCTAGTAGCTGAGTTGGAAAAGGGAGATTTAGAGGCTATGAACAGGTATCATAAATTCCCTATGGTTTGTTTTCCTAACTTGGATCGAAGTATTGATCTAGTTTGAAGTGTCCAAATTAACTAAGCTAAAACTAACAATATATGCTACTGCTGAAAGGAAACTAATATAAAAAAATCACAAAAGTGAAATATTACAATCACAAACAACAATTTGCTTCTATTCTAAATAATTAAAAAATTCTACACTAAAACTAAACAAGCGAGATAATCTGATGTGGTTATTCACCCGTATTGAGTGTATTAAAACTAAACTAACATAAAACAAGAACTTTTCCAAATGATCTATGATATGTAGACAACCTCCCACATATATTCTCTCCTTCAGATCCATAGGGATGTTAAGAAGAGGATCTGTCATGGGGGGTTGCTATGAAATATTCAAACCCTCTTGTAAATTAACTAATTACTTTCAAATGAAAGGAAATTGATTTCTACTCTATTTGATATGATGTAACAATGATAAATTGCAAGAATGAAGGAAATCAAACAAAAAATCCAACTTGGAATTCACATAACAGAGGTAAGTCTAGTTGTGTAGTAACTTTCCCCTCAGTTTGTCCCTTTCTTTCTCTATGTGTACATATGAGTCTAGGGAATTGGGAATGCAAAGGTAGCAGCAGGAGAAGGTGCTTTAGCAATGAAAAATTGAAGGTAGGATGGTTGAAATGTAGGTGGAAGAGAGATAACACAAGTGAAATATAGCTTGGCTATCCAATTTCTAGCAGGATTGTGGCAGCAATACTATGCAAGATACACAAAATTCTCAGGCCATTTGCTTGAATACAAGCATTGATTATATAGGAATTGGTTGGGATGTGCCTTCACACACAAGGAATCCTTGGAGTGCCAAATCATTGGGTAAAGAGGTAGTTCAAACTAATTAAATCTATTTAAAAAAATAAAAGGGAAGAAATATCATGCAAACAAGACCATTTTTAGGTAATTTGATTCACAAACGCACCCTAGAAGTCAAGTTAAGTGAAGTGTTATGTGTTAAAAACCACGCATGAAGAGTTCTAGAAAAATCATGTAGGACCACCGCCCTATGCAAGGAGGTGGTCTGAGGACCACCGCCCAAAACCTGGGAGGCAGTCTTAGGACCGTTGCCCAAGCGTGTGAGGTGGTTTTAGAACTCTTGCCCAAGCCTGGGAGGAAGTTTCAAAACCACCACCCAGGCAAGGTTGCAATCCTAACACTAAAGGCCAAAATATGCACAAAAAATGAGTGGGAAGCTAGAAGAAAGCATGGAAAAGCTAAGGATGTCTAGGCTACAAATATACACTATGAATGGGTTTAGGAACTCGAACACCTTCTGAAAGGACATGAATCATCATTGGGGACTTTTGTAACTATTTTTTGACAATGTAGCACATGTAATTTTGGGTGCATACATATTTCCCCCCACAAAGAAGCATCTTAGCCATGAAAATGTGTAAAACGTAGAGTCTGAGTGTGGCATTCCCGAAATGGGGAGTTAGAAGCCATACTTGACACACCCGTGTTTTGGAATGTCTTCATCCAAACTCCCGCTACCTGCAAAACAAAAAAGAAGACTCAAGTGCAGATAGATGAAATATCAAAAAATAAATACTAAGTTAAAATGACAATAGGACTTAACATTTGTGCGGGTATATAGAAATATATCTGCACCAACGCTCTAACCCTACGAACATATACACTCAAAATGAAGTTATAACAGCATATAGCATATATATATATATATATATATATATAAATACATACATATATATATATATATATATATATATATATATATAAACTCATTTTCCAATTCATTCACACATATTGATTTGGTGTTTTTTTTGTAAATCTTTGGGCCAATGGTGACCATTTCATATGTGAGTATGTTTGAATTGGAATGGAAATAGGAATGGTATTTTTCATTAGGCTTGGTCCTTTTTTGTTTGAATGTTTTTGAGAAGAAATCCTAAGAAATTCATAACTAGAATGGTCATAAGGGGCCTCAAAGAGGCGGATAGGAAGAGTGCCTTTATTGCTTAGTCTCCATTTTGTGAGGCATATATGATGTTTTGGTATTTTGTTCTCATTAACGAGTGTTTTAACCACACCTAGTGTGCAATGGCATTGTACAAAACTATAACACACCATGATATGTACAAATATCTTTTTTTGGCTTGGTTATTCCTTGCATAGATTTATCTTCCATTTATGATTTGATTCACGTATGTAATCTTATATGTTTAGAATTTCTGATTTTCTATGCTTTTCAGAATGTATCTAGTGGATATGAATGCTAATAGAATGATTTATTTTATTTTTTTTGTAATGTATGATAAAATGTTGATGCAGAAATACAGTGTAATGTTCATAACTTTAACCTCTCTAAGCAAATATTTGTTACTTCTGTATTATGTTTGAAAAAATGTGGTTAATGATTTGATATGATAAGTGAATGAAATTTCCCACTCCACTGCTAACTCCACGTAAACCAGTAAGATGCGAGGGATCAACACCAAGAGCTAGAAGGGATGCACAGTTCATATGAAATTTGTTGAATGAATGTAATGAGAGAAAAGGACTTTGTTTTGACATAAATCAAACATTGGGAATCTACAAACTAATTCTACACATAGTTTACTACACAATTTACAATGTGATTTACTTGCTAGTTTATCTAGATTTAGATCCATAGATGGCCACTTGGATTGAAAATATCTGGTTTTTAGGCTTTACAACTCTCTTGGAACTTGAGACATCTAACTCACTTTGTTGGGATTTACGATTTCAAAGAACTTTTTATTAAATGAATTTCTTTTAACTTATTTAATTTATTTACAGAGACCCCCTATACCTTTCCCCATGCTACTAGTAGGAATTATGGGCTCATCATCCAAGGACAAGGCACATAGGTGAGTGAGGGCACTTCTCTCCTTTTCCCAACCCTACATGCCACCAGTAATAGAGCGTGGGCTCAACACCGAAAGATTGGTAGGACAAGGAAATGCGTAAATGAAAAATTTGTATTTGATTTTGACTTGATATAAATACTCTTTTTTAAAAACTTAAAGATGTGCTTTTGGGAGGGAAATTGCCCCTAGCCTCAACCCCACACAACTAGTATGGTGTGAGGGATCAACACCATAGGATAAGATAGGGAAAACAAGGAATCTAGTAAAATGTTTAGAATGTTTTGCTACCCAAGAGGTGTTTTTGGAAAATATGTGACACCAATGAAGCTTCTAGAACAGAGTTATGGGAAAAAGACACCTAAGCTAGAAAGTAAATTGTGAGTAGAACCAAGTATGCAGGCCTTGGTATGGATAATGCCATCAAAATCTGTGTCTTGTCTTACTTGAAAGGATGAAACAATTGAGAAATTTTTCATGATAATATTACAGATATTTAAGAGAGGTGATAATAAAGGTTTTTCCAATATTTTCAGAAAAAATGCTAGGAATTTTCTATGAAAGATAAGTTCCTTTGATTACAAACTTCATTGAAATGAGCTAACAAATGAGTATGCAATGCGGGTGAAGTAATGTACATATGGATATTGTCAAGTATGCAACTACATGTCATGATGGATAAGGTGAAGAGAGTTGATGAATATTGAATTCTTTCACCCCTAAAAGCACACAGATGGAGAACCATGATCCTCAAAAATTTCATTCTCTTGACAAGGGCCTACCATTCTGGGTTTAAAATTACAAAACCTTTCCTAGAAGCATATATTTCCAATCATTAAACTCATTTGTCTAAAAGAGGAATTCTTGCTAAACCTCTTTGTCACATTCTTGATACATGGTGTGTGAGTGAGCATGACTATGTTGCTCAGCCTTGTCTCCTATGTAGAGCATGGTGTTTACCTGTGACCCTCTGTTGAATAATGAGGTCATGCCCCTATGGATATGAAAAGACTTAGTGTCATATGCATTTGGATTGACACCAGGGTTTAGAATAGAAAAAAACCTTAGAGATGGCTTTCGATGGGCATCATTTCAATTTCAAAATGCTCTTCTTCCTTTACCAATTCTATCATGTTTACACCTAGACCTAGGTTATCGGCGAGAAGAGATGCTAAACCAAGAAGACTACTCATCCCTTATGGTTCAAATGGGAGGAAGATAATGGATCATCTCTCTCTAGGAGTTTCATGATTTCTATCGTGGTTTTAGTGGACACTGTTTCCACAAATATTGATTTAACCTTTATCTATTTTTGCCACCTCAACTATGTTTTGGGGTCAACAAATTTAGCTTTTGGAATGTTCACCCGTGGTTGTGAACAATCTGGTTGTGATGGAGATGGCTTGTTTAACTGGTTTATAGGGATCTCATAGTCCGTATCGACTCCTCAAGTTTCTTTTTGAGGTTCTCTAAGTGTATATCGAAGGGCTTAGGATCCCATTGGGTGATGAATACATTTACCAAAATGGAGGAATCTAATTTCCTATAACATGGTAGAAGGTCATAGCCTTCATTTGATGAATCCAATGTCTCCTAAAGATGATGTTATAACTTGTTTTCCTATCGATGATGTAAAAAATCCGTCAAAATTGTTTTTGGACCAAGAGTGACTAGAAAGAACCATTGTTCTAATCAAGGTTTCTTTAAGATTGGTCATATCCCTCACAATGTGTTTCTTGTAGAGGAGCAATTAGTTTCACCATATCCTAAATTCTACAAGAAAGAGAAGGGAACTATGTTTTCAAAATCCCCATTGTCAATCATGGCTCTCTTAATGTAATTGTTAATAAACCTAAACCTGCAACAATAAGGCAGGGATCGCCTCTTTGTGCTATTTCTAGCATCAAAAGGAATCTTGTTTATATTAAAAAAAACCACAGTAACCCTATCACTCTATCCCAGAGGATGTATGTCAAAATCAATATGACTTATTTGAGCACTGGGAGGAGGCATAACATGGATTAGATAACCAAGACCTAGTGCATTGAGAAATGCATAGAATGATGTGCAGGGGAATTCTTCAGCAAATCTAGAAACAAAATTGTGAGAGAAGGTCTTGTTCAAATATGATATTAAGTCATATGCTTCTACTAGTTTTGTGATTGTAAGAACATCATCCTATAGAAGATGAAAAGAGTGGGTAGGGGTTTTAGGAAACATATTCCTTTGTCCCGATTTGTTGCACATTAATTTTTGGTTCAAATTCTAGATCAATTAATACCCATGATCTTTGTGTTTTATCGTTCAAATCGAGGTTAGGAGCAGCCTGAGATTTATTGGAAGTTGAGGCTTAATGGTCATTGTTTCCTATAGGAATGCCTTTGTTTATGTTTTGTGAATTTACCTTGAAATTTTAAGGATGTGTAGGAAGTAGATCTCAAAAGATGCTCACATTAGTATTCTAACGAGCTATAGGTCCTGTATAGTCAAACTGCGAGTTTGTTTTAAGGTTCTACTAAGAAACATATCAACAAAGAGTTACATTTGATTCTCAAGGAGCCTTTGTAAGAATTTGTTGCAATCACATCAAGCTCTAGCATAATGGCTCCTGAACCTTATGGAAACTGCAATATAGGTTAGGGTCGTAATTATGTGGCCTTTGGTAAGTGCCATCTTATCTGTTGTTGATTATAACCTTGACAGTAGTTTTAGTAACTGATTGTTATAACCATGGTTTCGTTGCCCCTTGGCCAAAATTTTGGTACTAGTTTGGGCCTTGGGTTTGATTTTGCTTTTGTGGGGGACGATTTACATCAACTATGTTGACCGATATGACACAGATGTTAGGTCACTCTTTGATTGCCTAAGTTGTTATTTTTTATTGTTGTCGGTTGTTACTGTTGTTCATAAAACTAGTGTTTTTATCTTGATCTGTAGCACCATTCATGGTAGCACCTTGATTGTGATTCACACCCTTAAGTCCTTAGTTTTTGGCACCATTGTTGTGATAATTTGAATTGTTCTGATTTGGGGATACCAATTTCCCATTTTAACCATATAGGTCTTACGCCCACTATCAATAGCGGCTTCATCAATTCAAAGTGCACCTTCCAAAACTTCCTCATAACTATGGAAAGGAAAATTTTGTACCTCTTCCTTAGTCTCTCGATTCAGCGAGTGCAGGAAAAAGATCACAAAGATCCATCTAGTCCATATTAGGTGCACTTGTATAGGAATAAAGAACTTGATGCCATCTCTGGATGAAATGAGGTAGTAGATTCATTTTTCTCCTGTCTAACATGCGCATAGAACTCCCTAATCCATGTACATAGACAACTTATTCATGTCAAATGCTTTGATGAATTCAGAGACAAGTCCTGTTTAAAGGAATGTATAGAAGATTCTGTAATATGGTAATACCAATCCAGTGTGATTCCTTTGAGAGTCTTTGGAAAGATCTTAGCTACCACAACATCCCAAGGAAGCAATTTCCCTGATAGCCAGTAGCATAGGATTTGATATAAAATTTCAGAATCTCCTTCCCCCCTAAACCTTTCAGTAAGATCTATAAATGGGCGTGGAAGCATGACACCACATATGGTGAATTCAAGAGGCTCCTTTAAGTACTCAATGTAGGTACTCTATTGCATAATATTCCACCATTGAAGATCCTTAATGAGGAGGTGGAGGAGGAGGAGTTGGGTAAGCTGCATTATAGGCATTGACTGGAACATATGGAGTCTCCTTGATATGACTATGTATAAGGAGCAGTAATGGAATATGGGTCCATATTGGGGGACTTTAAATACATATGCAAGTAAGGTGGGATATTACTAGGATATGGACCAGCGGGCGTAAAACCAAGGAACTTCGCATTGCCTAATGGAGCAACATTCAATAACGCACTTCCGGCTAAACCCTTGCATAGGATAAGCTTGAGAAGGATGAGGACCCATCCCTAGTGTTTCTAACCCTGTGAGAAGATCACCTAGATTTGAATGAACCAAATAACCTTGTCATACAAGATATTGCATTGGTTTCTCATTAGAAGGGATGTATCCTTTGTTGTCAACTAGATACCTGTATTCTGCCCTACTACATGTGTTGGTTGTGAAGTCTAGGCACTTTCTAGTTCTCTAATCCTCCCTACTAAAGTAGAAATGTGATCGTTGGGAGAGGATTTGAATCCCTTTTTGGGGTGCCTTTGGCGTAGGGTTTGATTGAGAAGGCTCATGATACCTTGTCATGAATTGTTCAGTGTTATAATTATTTTTCTTCCTCAGAAGTAAGAATATTAGGATAGGAATTCTAAATATCAGAGTTTGTATCCTTCATTCTATCCAAAGACTCATATATCTAACAAAGAGGATTAGTTATTCGTACAAATATATCATCTTTTGTTGATTGCATGACAATTTGAGGTCTTGACAAGACTCTATGGTAAGAACATGTTCCGTTTGTGATAACAACGTGGTTTGCAATGGGTTGACTATATTACATGTTTAATGGTTGATCAAACTCCTCCATACTTACATAACTAAAGGAGGTTTTAAGTGTAACTAGGGGAGGTTTGGACGTTGTTTTTGTAATTTTCACCCCACCTCAAAAGAGAATGAGACTATTGTGGTTGAATATTGGTGTAATATCTAGCAGAGCCAAATGGCCCATCAAACTCTCTTCCAAAAATATTTTAGAAAGTATAAAATACCTACCAAATAGGGGAAGAAATGGAGAGGTGAGGTAATAGAAATGAAAGAAAATGAAACAAGAAGGAATTAATCCTTCACGTCGGGTTCACCAATTTGTATAGATGAAAATTGACATGTAACCTTCAACCACACTCGACCCGCCGAGGTCGTGTCGGAGCAGCTGATTTTGAATGTGTGTGGCTAACTATAGGAGGATCAATGAATAATATCTAGTAGTGTGACATCCTAGTAGCTGATTTGGAAAAGGGGAGATTTAGAGGCTATGAACAGGTAGCGTAAATTCCCTATGGTTTGTTTTCCTAACTTAGATCTAAGTGTTGATCTAGTTTGAAGTGTCCAGATTAACTAAGCTAAAACTAATAATATATGCTACTTCTGAAAGGAAAATAATCTAAAAAAATCACAAAACTAAAATATTACAATCACAAACAACAATTTGTTTCTATTCCAAATAATTAAAATATGTTTGCACTAAAACTAAACAAGTGAGATAACCCGGTGTGGCTATTCACCCATGATGGGTGTATTGAAACTAAACTAACTTAAAATCAGATATTTTCCAAATGATCTATGATATGTAGAAAACTTCCTATAGATATTCTATCCTTCATATCCACAGGGACGGGAAGAAGAGGATCCGTCAATGGGGGTTGCTATGAAAGATTCAAACCCTCTTGTAAATTAACTAATTACTTGCAAATGAAAGGAAATTGATTTATAATCTATTTGATATGATGTAACAATGATAAATTACATGAATGAAGGAAATAAAACAAAAAATCCAACCTGGAATTCAAATAACATAGGTAAATCCAGATGTGTAGTAATTTTTCCCCTAAGTTTGTCCATTTCTTTCTTTGTGTGTCCATATGAGTCTAAGGAAATGGGAATGTGGCAGCAATAGGAGAATTTGCTTGAGAAATGGTAGCTTGAAGGTAGTCTGGTTGCAATGTAGGTGGAAGAGAGATAACACAAGTGAACAAAGGTTGGCTATGTAATTTTCAACAGGATCGTGGCAGTAATACTATGCAAGATACACAAAATTATTAGGCCATTTACTTGAATACAAGCATTAATTATATAGGAATTGGCTGGGATGTGCCTTCATGCATAAGGAAGCCTTGGAGTTCCAAATCATTAGGTGAAGAGGTAGTTCAAACTAATTAAATTTATCTAAAAAATAAGAGGGAAGGAATATCATGCAAACAAGACCATTTTAAAGAAATTTGGTTCATAAACGCACCCTAAAAGTCAAGTTAAGTGAAGTGTAACGTGTTAAAACCATACATGAAGAGTTTCAGAAAAATCACGCAGGACCACCACCATCCATAGGAAGGTGGTCTCAGGACTATTGCCCAAGCCTGTGAGGCAGTCTCAGGACCACCGCGCAAGCCTAAGAGGTAGTTTCAAAACCTCCACCCAAGCCTAGGAGGTAGTTTCATAACTGCTGCCTAGGAAGGGTGTCGGTCCTAACACTAAAGGCCAAGACATGCACAAAAATGAGCGGGAAGTTGGAAGAAAGCATGGAAAAGCTAACTAAGGATGTCTAGGCTACAAATATATGCTACAAATGGGTTTAGGAACTCGAACACCTTCTGAAAGGAAATGAATCATCATTGGGGACTTTTGTAACCATTTTCCAACAATATAGCACATGCAATTTTGGTATAGTTTTAAAGTTTAATTGGCATTTGATGGGTCTCGGTACCACCTTGTGTAATGTTTAAGGTTTAAAGTGTATATGTGGTATGGAGGACCACCATTTAATGTATGTTAAAACAATGTTCATAGATCATATGTCATAGACCATTCAAAGTGTATGCAATTATTAAGTTTTAAATATTTAAAATAGAGGAGGTTTTGGCGGCCACTACAAGAAACTAAATTTTTTTAATAGTGTTTAATAAATTTGGTTCCTTGGGAACCGATAGCTTTCTCATGAAGCTAAAGCATGCAAAACCTCTCCCATTCACATTTTTTGCATTGCTGGTTGGTTTTTTGTCTTTGAAATATGCATAGATATTTTTTACGATATATTAAGGAAAATCCATTTTTGGGTTTGTGCATGCAATTGTGAAACTATTTTTAATGGTGTATTGGTATTTAAAATCTATTTCTGGGATATTTTGTGGAGTTTTTAGGAGGCATTTCTAGGAAGCTTTCAAGGTAAGATTAAGTAAAAACAAAGGCAAACCAATCATGGGTTTCCTCTCTCCTATTCATTGTTGTTATTAACATGAAATTTTGGAATATGTTTTGGTGTTGACCAATTTTTTTCGTTCCTATTCATATTAGTGAACTAGTAATAAAGGAAACAAGTAACTCTAATTATGCAATGGTTTATGGAACCTTGAGATGATATGGATGGATACAGGCGCAATATGAAATCCTCCTCGCTGTGAGCTAATTGACCCATAACTCAAGAAAACTCAAAATGAGATGGATTAGTAGATACATGGGAGGGTTTCCTGACTAATTCAATCCTGGGAAGTAAGAAATTCCTAGGAAGGATATCAACCCTAGTTTTGATAAGATAAGATAAAAGTAAATAGTGATAAATTAGATGTAGTGAAACCTAATATGATGCAAAATCTGAGATAAGATAGAAACTAAAATGTAGAAATGTAAGGAAAGTACATATCTTATCTAAATAGACACTAAATAAACCAAACATACACAGGTTGATGGTGACCTGAGACTGTAGAGGACCATTTGATGGTGAATGAAGCTAGATAAAAAGAAAATGCAGAGAAACATGCCTACAAGACCTCTTGTAGCTTAATACTAATCTAATGATGCACTGAGATGACAGACATGAACCTGTAGAAGGTCTGGAACAAGAAGAAACAAAAAGTATGCAAGAAAATTAAGAAAATAGATAATAAATGGTATGAAAATGGATTAGGTCCATGGTACCCTAGGGATGGCTAAATAGATCTGAGTTTACATAGGAGAAAAATGACTGGGTCTGAAATTTAAATGAAGGGGATTAGATAGGTGATGTGGTAGATGACAGAAAAATAGAAACAGAGAGATGGGTCGATGGAAACCAGGTAGGGTTTACAATGACTTAGGTTGATTTAGACTTGGACAAGTGAAACAGACAAAATGACAACCCACGGATGAAGATGAGGTGACTGAATGCAAGAATGAGGCCCTGGGATGACTGAAAACCCTTAAAACACAATGATAATGTATACAAAATGATGATGATGATGGATCTAAGCATGCAATGACAAGAAGACTTCTAAAGCTCCCAAAATGAACACAATATCTCTAAGAAAGCTTCCAAATGGCTTGGCAGCTACAAAAGAGGTCATAAGATGAAAGCAAGATTACAAGAGCTCTGAAAATCTCAAAATTACATCCATAAATAAGGAGGGGTAAATGTGCCTTTATAGGGTTGATGGAAACCTGGATGGGTCACCACCGACTGTGGGGATCCATCTGTTTGGGAGGTGGAAAGATGACCAACTCAAGGCACAATGGGCCTAAAGCAAGAAAATTATGGTTTTGATGGATATGGTCAAGATTGGGTGCATAGAAAGGATAAATTCATAGCTGGATTGTTAAAATGAGTAAATAAAGGCCATGGATGGGTAAAAAAATTAAATGAAGGATTAGAAAGGATAAAATTGAGGATTTAGGGAGGACAAACAAATTAAATGAGGATTAAGGATGATTAAGAGTGATTAGGAATGATTAGGGAAGATAAAATAAATGGTGGGAAATAATGGTAAGTGGGATAAATTAAATTTAGGAACGAACATGAAATTTGAAAATGATGATCATGATGGAAAGAGTGCAAATGTGGGGTGAGGGGTAGAGATACCAAATTTTGGTGTCAACATTTGACCGTTTGATGAGTGGTTTGTGTTGGGAAAGCCATGATACAAAAATAATAAAGTGATGAAAATATTATTGATTGGGTGTTCTCCCTCAAACTAGGGATTGATGACACAAAGGAATTCAGTCACGAGTTTGAAAGAGATGGATGAATAAAGGATGGGAAGGATGAGAAAAGAAAGGGATAACATAAGATATCTCAGAAGAGGATAAACAAAAACTAAAAAAGTAAATAAAATATGGCATTGATTTTAGAGTCACTTTGGTAGGGAAAAAGTATGACCTCAATGGAGAGGAAGGAAATGTTCTACAGACTTGTGAGTTGGAAAAAAACCACTACAAAATGGAGGGAATCCAATGGGAAATCACTAAAATGGATTTGAAATCCATAGGACCAATGAGTCTTAGACAGACATCAAGTATGTGCAAATAAATTTGAAAATGGTCGAGACAATGGTCATAACATAAGGATAGAGGGTGGGATGGAAAATATGTGTTTGGGGTGGGATGAAATTTCTCAAATGAATGGTTCCTCGAAAGGGAACACAAAGATTTCCACAAAGGAAAGATGATCTAGGATAAGATAATGGTGCTTGGGGAAAAAATAAAGATGTAAAGTAATGGTGCCCCAAGAGGGAACACATGGATGGCCACAAAGGATAGGATGCAAGAGGATGATATTATGGATAATGAAGTTTGTGTGGGACACAATAAAATTGTGACGAGAAGACCAATCAAGGAAAAAGTGGAAGAGAAGATCATTTAAAAGGAAGGATTAATAGAAAAATGAAAAATGAGAGGAACCAAGAGGATAGGTTCAGGTCGATGGTGACTAGAGGAGGTTGACAACAAATAAGGTAAAGTGGTAGCGACCCAAGGGGGCCCACGGAAACAAGGGTAGGTGGGCTATATAAGCCTAAGGTTTGGCCAAATAAGCTCTGTCATACCCCATAAGTACAGTCAAGAATTTAACAAGATTTTCACCTTCGACCGATCATGACATCAAGCGGAAGAAAAAAAAGTGTTTTCAATAAAGGTTGAGAAAAAAAGACAAAGGAAATGATATGGTTATCAAGAACTGATGTTGATCTGGTGATCATCTAAACTAATGGTGTTGTTGATAATTAATGCCTTAGAATAGTATTATTTTTACTGGCTTAAGCTATGTAAGCACTAAGTCAATAAGTCTCACGGAGTATAACCAAATGACTTATGGGTCAAAAGTCTCTACTTCATGATATACATTACTGAAAATTAATCTTGGGCCCTGATATCACATTAGGCCTAGTCTGTATATTTCTAAAAACTATTATACATATTTGCAAGATAATGTATCATTGTGATAGCCTTAGAGGGTAATTTGTTTTAAACATTCGAGTCGAGTGGAAAGTTTCACTTAACCCATATTAATGATCTAATAACTTTAGAGACTAATTGACACGGGCTTGTAAATTCTGGGTCGAGATGTTAATTTTGGGACCTTTGAATTATTGAAAAATTGATTGTGTGATTTTTCAAGAAATCCTTTTAGGGTGCTCAGAGATTGTTGAACAAGGATTTAATGACCCGTAAAATGGTAGAACCAAACTTGATATGTATAGATCTTTGATAACTTAAAGGAGGTCATATACCTTAAGAAACCTGCCAACATAAGTAAAGTTATGTATGGTAATCCATGGAATTTAGGAACATATTGGGGCATTTAAATAAATGTTTTTAAGGCCATGCATGTTTTATAACATTGGTCTTATACTAAATTATAATTCATTTCTCTCCAAAGTTTATTCTGGCCTATGTTATTAGAAAGAAATTAATTGAATGATATTTGGTTAATTTCTGTGGAAACGGACGAATTGAGGATTTAAATTGAAGTAAGATCCTCACATATTTTGGAGGAGAAGATGGAGGGCGGTGGTAGTTGGATTGGACCACTGGTGTGGTACTCCAGCAGTTGAACTCCATTAACTGCACATTTAAAATTTACAAAAATTTGTAAAGCTCCCTATAGGAAGAAAACCACATGTAACTACTCCATTTTGTTTTTGTTGTTGAAATCTTGGGGGAAAAGCTCCACTTAAAGTATGTAGTGCATGGTAATCATAGCTATGAGTTCTTGTAGCTATTTTCAAGAAGAATGGAAGTTCATTTATTTGAAGGCAAATTGATAAGATGGGGGGACGTCATTATATGGCTTTTGAAGGAGGAGTGGAATTGTTGGCTAGTTCAAGGTGGATAGTTTTGGAATCCATAGAGTCTATGTTGCTATAACACTTTCTGGAGATAAATCTTGAAAAGGATTTAAGAAATCGAATTTGCAAGAAAGAAAGATCCCTTATTCCCTTTATCTTTTTATTTCATCAGATGTTAGAGTGAATACATATTTGTAATTTTGTTTGATCTAAGGAAATAGTGTGTACGTGATAGTTGGAGGTTGTTGTTTTTATACTCTATTTTCTATGCAAAAATGAAATGGTAAATTGTAAGACTGTAGAACCTAGATGTCTAATACTTTTATCATTATCTTTTATACTACTAAAATCATGTTGCCATATTAAGACTTTGAATGAGGCAATTTTGTTTGCATTTTTTCGAAGGTGGTTGACCCAGATAATAAAGGGTTTTTTTTGAAAATAATATAATATATATGTGAAATCAAATTTGGGTGCATGGGTTTTCTTTTATCTAACAAAAATATTGATATATGGATTTGGTAATAAACTAATTCTTTGATACTGGTGTTGATTTTCTTTCACTTCTGGTCTGTATGTATACCATCTGTAGTAAAACAGAAGCGTGTATTTGGGCATGTTCCAAGGTTGAGCTAGTGATTTCAAGTTGGTGTTTCCATCTCATGCAGAGGATATTTAATATACTTACTATCTTCCATCGATTTGGACTAATTAGAAAGATAGGATTGTTCCGTTGGGGCTTAGGATTTTCTAGTTTTATTTTAACTAGTACTGCTTATTACCCTTAGTGGGTCTATGAGAATGGGTTGTCATCTGTACCACTCCCTCTTCATAAATTAAACCTGGGTATCAAAATTTCCTACTTTTGACATGGCTTAGTTATAATGCCTGTGTTTATAAATTGATAACACTTCTTGTTATCCTTTCTTGATATGTTGACCTTTGTAACTCCTTTGGGAAGTTTATTAGGACAGTTTCTTGGGATCTACTCCTAGTTTTTCTGGAGTAGAATTAGAAAAAAAATACGGCTAAGTGGTACAAATGTGGGTGGTACATCGTGGGTTTTTTTATTTACCATTTAGTCTTGTGTAGGTTGTAAGCTCAACATAAATGGTAATTTTCTCAAGATATTGAAACTTCCTTAGTTTTTATAAGGTGAGAATGATGATTTTTTCAAGCCTTCAGTGATCAACCCGATTTTGATAGTAACTTAAGCCCTATTTGCTCATCTTCTTAAGTGGTTGTCTAAACAAGTTTGAATTGATATTGGAGAACAAAAAATGTATTTGGGGATTAGGTTGTCGAATGACTGATCCTAACTTATCTTAGTGTCGGGTATGGAAAACCATTTCTTCCTCCTTCAGGAAGCTATTTAGTTAAGATATTATATATTTCTATAACCCAGTTATAAACCTGAGAAAATATCAGTTGGAGCTTAGGCCTTGATGGATAAGGATTGTAAAAATGATTGATTGTATCATGTTTAAAATAAAGACCCAAAAGACCTTATTTGAAACCAATGGGTCTTTGATTGGTTGGCACCCTAGATATATTTGGTAAAGTTATTCTTGATCCATTTGTAAGGTGGCAACTATGGAACTGAAACTTAGTTTTGTTTCCATTTCTTCAAACAGATTTTTAATGAAGATTATTTTATTTGTATTATGTGGATGTTATGTAACTTAATGAATCTTTGTTGGAATCTTTGTTGGATTATAAAATCATGTGTATTACTTTCCCATTATAGAGGAGTAGTATGTATTAGTCAATATGAAAAAATCGGGAAGTTTATATTTTCTAGACATAAGTTCAATCAAGCTTCAGTAGTGGCTATGTTTTCAAAATTCTTAGTACAACTGAATGTAGTAGTGGATATAATGGGAGGTGTAGTTAAGGAATACACAATTCTATATAGTTGTGAAATGTAAGTTTATATTTCCCTAGGTTATTGGATTTTTTATTACAATGGAATGTAGTAGGATATCAATGGGAGGTGTAGTGTTTTTTTAAGGAATACACAAGTCTATATAGTTGTGAAACAAAGTCTATATTGCCCTGTGTTTTCAAATTCTTATTACAGTGGATTGTAGTAGGATATAATGGGAGGTGTAGTGTTGTATTAAGGAATACAAAAGTCTATATAGTTGTGAAACAAAGTCTATATTGTCCTGTCTTTTCAGGATTCTTATTACAACAGAAGGTAGTAGGATATAACGGGAGGTGTAGTGATGGATTAGGGAATACACAAGTCTATATAGTTGTGAAACGAAGTCTATGATTTCCCTAATTAATATAAGTTATTACAATACATAACTTGAGATGTATAAGTCTCATTCCTTCTTAGGATATTAATTGACAATTCAGGATGTGTTGTTTTAGGAAGTTGTGACATATAAACTTACTGATGGATATTTTGTATTGATGAAACTAGTTGGTTTACTGTGTGTAGCATGGATTACCTTGTGTGTGTCCAAGGTTAATACTCGTTGAATTGCTAGAGAAACAAAAATAGTTGCAGAAATTTTTAATTGTGAATGGGATGATATAAATTCATACCATGATTTATAAGATTTTGATACTTCTATTTAACTTCTGTGGGATTTTGTTGTATTTATCAATAATATGTGGTATTGATTAGTCGATAGTCATTATTTGACATGAATATATTTACCTAGCATTGCTTCAATTTAATTATGTGAAGTGCTGATGAGACTCTGTCATTGAGGAATACTGAAGAAGGTAAAAGGAGTTGTACTTAATTTTTGTAAAGCAAGTTACTAAAGTATGATGTTTGTTGCATTACATGTTTAAATTGTAAGTAATGAAATTATTATTGCAGTATATATTCATTCTAACATTTAATGACATAAATTGATAAATGGGATAAAGGAATTTTCTTCCTCAGTTCAGTCAAACTGACCTTGCCTAACCATTGCAGGAAAGTGAGTGAAGATAACAAGTGTAAAGTAAAGAAATGCCTTGGTTATCTAATTGAACCATATGCTTAATTTTAAAGGATAAAGTTGCAGTCAAATTGTTGAATTGAGATATTCTTATTTATGTTAAAGAAGTTATTTGTTTTCATCGAGTAAGGGTTTTCTTGTGAAAATATACTGAGTACATTTATGATATATTGTAACATGGTAAAGATTCCATATTTTGATCAATAGATACTTGCTTCATATCATTGAAAGACTGTTGATCCCTCTCTACAATTTCTGTAACAACTTCTACTAAGTTGTAGTAATATCAGTATAGATATGGCTATATGCTTGTGATATTTTATGAAAATTGAATCATTGGATGATCGTATTGGAGGGTTGTTATAACTCTTTGATTCAGCAATATATTAACTACCTTATGGACTAGATGAACCTAGTAATTTCAATGATTGAAATGGGAAGTTAAAAATTAGTAATATAACTGATAGGTTAATGGAATACATTATGGAGCAATGTTGAAGTATTATTTTAATTTAAACTGATTAACTTATGGGAAATTAATAGTATTTTTAGTAAGAGGATGTGATTCCTCACAAGTCAAGTTAAAGGATTAATGCTTGGTAGATGAGAAATCATCTAGTTATGAATCTTGATGTATATGCATATGTATACACATTTATGGTAGTTTCTTCTAGTAAAGTTTGAGTAACTATACTAGAGGAAAATAATATGATGAAGATTTGAATGATAAGATAAATTTCAAGATATAAGGGTTAAGTCCTTGAAACTTAAGTGATGTTCCTTTTGGGGCAGCACTCAAACCTCTAAAGGAATTAAGTTGATATACTATGTAAAATTAACTCCAATCCTCGTAACATGATGGGAAGCTCAACATAATACTGTAAGGTGAAATAATAAATGAGATTAGAACACAGATGTTCTTTGATGCTTAGGTGAACTTTCATTCCATAAAATGGAGGAATGAAGTATAAGATCTATCAGATTACCATCATTTGAAATATGATGTGATGATCATTAATGATGAAGTTTACTCCAACTAGCAAGGTGTAATGAAGACAATTCATTATCAATCAGGATAAACTTAAATACTAAAATGATCCCATAGGGTATGGGATGAAGTTGGTGAAGAACTTTATGGGAGACTAAACTCCTGGACACCAAACTTATATGAACCCTTGGTTATGATGCCTAATGTAAATGATGAAATTTTTTTAGGAACATGCAGATTGTGCTCACCTTGAGAACTTATTATGAGATCCATGGTGAAATTTTGGTATCTATGCTCCTAAAATTAGGGAGTTGAAATCAACCATAATTAAGATATGATGGTGTAGTCATATAAAGGATAACGATGATCTGATAGATGGAATGCATAGAATATATTTTGGATGCCAAGGAAATTGGTATAAGATCCAAGAAAAATGAATATATTTCCAAGGTGATAGTAACCATGCAAATAAACCTAAGACGGGTTTGGGCATTGTTGTAGAAGTCCTCAAGAGAATTGGGATTACTACTGAAACAAGAAACTTAAAATGAATAAGATTCATATATAGATAAATTAGATCTAGCTAATATAAATGCTGAAGTAAACTGAATAACAAGATTCTAATAAATAGCAAAAGTGTTATTGAAAGGAGGATAATGGGAATGACTCCATATGTCCCTAATGATGAGTAGATTATGTAGCTTGCATGATTTCTTATAGGAGTAAGAACAACATTAATGGTTATTACTCCTTGATAATGTGAGGCATTATTTTATTCGGTTGAATTTGAATCACTAATAACAGTAAGATTGGGAATTTAGATCTAAAGAGTGATCTATCTTATATCTGGAACAGATAGGTAGAAATGAGTATTATCAGAACTACATTTGACCTATCGTGATACTATGGGATATGACTCTAGATATGCTTCACTAAGTGATGAAGACATGGGAACTAGAACAACCTGTCATGTTTAATTTAATAAGATACCGTGTTTCATTTTAGGACTCTTGACAGGTCAACTCACTACCGTCATTATGTGGTCGTATCCATTTAATGACAGTTTCATTATTTGAATACTACCACTTAACAGCTATACTGAGTTCCCTTTTTAAGACCTTAAAATGTGGCATGGTATTACTTAAGTACAAGCTTGTTAAAGTTATAAGGGTGGATGGAACCCCATGGGTTGGTACCCCGATGCCAACATATGATGGCTATGGGAAGGGAAGAGTCTAGTAATGATGTGAATCATTACAAAGACACTTTCTTTCCCATAGGCATCATAGGATGACATCGAGGTACAACTTCATGTAGGTTAATCCAGACTTGTACCTTGTACAAGACTTGTAGCTATTTACAGCATCATTGAATACAAATCCATATAACTGAACAAGTGATTAAGGTGAGATGACAAGATTCCAATGGTGAGTGTGCTCGTCATGGAACCGAGCATGGCATACATGACTCAGAAACCTTGCACAAGGTAGTGTAACTACTGATTACACTATCGAGATTTCACCATTATCTAAGCTATGAGATGCCTGTGGATTTCATAGGTGGAACCCAAGTACACACTTAGGGGTTATCACTTATATATCATATCATGTTAAAGGAGAACCAAAGGGATACATTTTATGTATGGCTCATAAAGAGCATTGAGGGAGAATGAGTAAAGTTCAGTATTCTCTCATACAGCTGCACATGGTTCATGATAGTTATCAGAAATGGATTGCATTAAGACTTATGTTGGATTTAAATATATGGGTATTTAAATCAGCTACATGAGGTAAGATAATAAAAAAAAAAAATCTCTAAGATTGAAGTGACAAAAGTGGATGTTACATTTTGGTATCAGAGTTGAAGGTTGCAGCTCTTGGGCCTAATGAGTCCTTACGCTTAGAAAATTTTATGAATAAAATAAAAGGAAAGAAGGATGTACCATGGATAACGAACCATATCAAACTAAGCTTTGGGTTTGGGGGTAAAAGAGTTAGTTAATACTCTAAGATTCCTTCATGACACACTATACTGGATAGATGCAGGGAGCAGCTGGTAAGTGTGAATATGAGCAGCCAAGTAAAACAACTTAGGCTGAATGATGATGATCATTAGAGTGTTACTTGATTGATCAAACTGTACATTATGACATAATTGGAGCATAAATCCAATATTAAAAGAAATCCACATAGGATAAAGGCAGTATATAGAGGAAGACTAACTAACTGCTAAAATGATAGTGACTGGAAAGGCCAATTGGGCCAGAATGAAATTTGCAATAAAATTCTAGCTTTATATAATAAAATCATGTAAGAGCATTAGCTCTTCTTTATTTCTAACTTTTAGAAAAGAGATAAAGGATGGGGAAAAGTCAGAAAGTGTGATCTTTCAGAGTAAAGCCTAGTAGTAAAGCCTGTCATAGTTTCATGGAAAAAGAAACAAGTCATCCTATCATAATAACAGGAAAGTTAAATAAGAACTTCTTGTTGCTAATCAAATACAAGATTAATGCAGTTGAGTTCTTTGTGTGAAGTGACTAACTGGAAACTAAGTTGGAATTCAAAAATTTTTAATGGAAAATAATAAGCAAAATTACATGAACCATAACTTGGTGTTAGTTATCATGATATAGTCACTGATTGAACTCATTTCAGAAAAGAAGGAAATCTTTTGATAAGGTTGATTTGCATATTTCTGGACTATAGTATAGTTGACATGAGATTGTTTTTATAACAAGATGCAATGGTAAAGTGAATTGAAGATAGATTCAGGAAAATGCATCCTTATGATATCCTTACAGGTAAAAATAAATCTATGTAGGATTCGTATGTGTTATGAATGGTGCAACCTTGATTGGTCATGACCAGATAAGATTTCTATGGCTCTAAAATTGGAGTTTAGTAGAAGTAAAGGATGTTTACAAGACTAACTACAGATATAAGAGGTCTGTTTTAAACTTGTACTGTGAATGTATAAAACTTTCACCCTCCAAATTGGATCGTATACCTTGTTAAGGTATAGAGTGACTGTTTTATGTTTTACTGTATTATGACCTTAGTTCTTAAGCTTCTTAAGGGCTGAAAGTAATAGGCGTAGATATTAATATGACTATATAACTGTATTATCATTATTCAGTTTGTTACCCTTGTGGCAGTGTGTGATTGTTGTATGACCACTCTATTAATGTACTACTTGGATTATCATGGCCAAATAAGTCTGGTTAGTTTACTTAAGTGTTATTGAGTAAACACTCTTCTGGAAGATTGAATGATAACTATGTTATTTACTTCACCTAAGATGCTATGTAATCTTGAAATATCATACAAGGACATGGTACTCATTGTTATTGCAGAATTTTCTACAAAATTTGATACCTTGAGTTGAATTTAAAGTGTAATAGGCCCAAATCATATTTCACGGGCTGAGACAACATTTTCAGGTTGGTAAAGTTTCAAACCTAGTAGGAATCTAGAGGTTGAAAAGTGTAACAAAGAATCTCAGGTATGTAACTTGATATTCATGATTCCAAGGAAATATGTAAACTAACCTTCAAGGTTTTAAAGTCAAAAGTTTCCTTAAAATTAATATTGTTATCAATATTATGTGCCTAAGATGGTAAATACAACTAGCCTAGTTGTAAAAGAATGGTAATTTAAAGCTAGCAGGAGTTACAGGATTGTGAAAGTAAAGTCTACTTAACTCAAGTCTCAAGTCTTTGAAATTTAAATCTGGGAATCATTGAATTGGGGTGCCACATTATGGAATGTTTTATAAGGTTCTGTTGATCCTTTTAACAATGTGATTGTTGTGTAGGCACTCTGTCATTTATACTACTGTTACTTGATTACATTGATGAACTCATAACTTACGTTATGAGATGACTGGTTAATTATAGTATGTATCTTTGTCTGATGATACAGTGAAGTATAACTTATATTAAAGAAAAAGGGAATGCTTAGTCCATACCTTATGAAAACTAAAGAGGTATATACTCATATTATTATGATCAAGTATCGAATGTATGACCTTACTTGAATGATTAGTCTTATTATGATGGAATTGTAATGGGAGGTAACTCACTATACAATGTTGTATTAATATTATACATGAATGTATAGCAATTTAAGAATTATTTATCTTAACTAATTTCATATGAGTTGTCTGTGTATATAACTCAAGGATATATAGATTGATATTCTGCTCTATTAAGGTATCGATGGACTAATATATTATAACTGTTAATGAATTTGTGTTATATTCAAACTTAAAGGAACTAGAATAATAAGATTACAGTTATTTAAGTATGGGCTTATATGACTGTAACATTATTATTCTAGCACCACTTGAGCTGATTGTGAACAGTTATGTTGGATTGATTACTTATGTTTATCTTGAGTAAATGCTTGTCGGGATCAAAATAGGTACCCTGATGCTTCAAACCAGAATTTTGAGAATATATTTTGTATATATTACATAGTACTGCATGGAATAATTGGCTGTAAAGATCATGACTATGACATGTTGTCTGATTGTGTGATTGATTTCTGATTTACCAACTATGACAGCCAGTAATGCGAGCTTATGAGACATGAAATTACTAGTTTCAATGAAAATAATGACGATTTTTCTCAAATAGAAGTATATAATTTTGTACTTGATTGATTTAACTGAGTAGCAATAATAAATCATCAGGACGATGATTCATTAAGGGGGGAAGAATGTAATACCCCACAAGTACAGTCAAGAATTTAACAATATTGTCATCTTCGACCGATCATGACATCAAGCGGAAGAGAAACAAGTGTTTTCAATAAAGGTTGAGAAAACAAGACAAAGGAAATGATATGGTTATTAAGAACTGATGTTGATCTTGTGATTATCTAAACTAAGGGTGTTGTTGATAATTAATGCCTTAGAATAGTATTATTGTTACTGGCTTAAGCTTGTAAGCACTAATTCAATAAGTCTCACGAAGTATTACGAATGACTTACGGGTCAAAAGTCTCTGCTTTATGATATACATTACTACAAATTAATCTTGGGCCATGATATCACATTAGGCCTGGTCTATATATTTCTAAAAAATAATATACATATTTGTGAGATAATGTATCATTGTGACAGCCTTAGAGGGTAATGTGTTTTAAACATTAGAGTTGAGTGGAGAGACTCACTCAACCCATATTAATGATTAATCACTTTGGAGACTAATTGACATGGGCTTGTAAATTCTGGGTCGAGATGTTAATTTTGGGACCTTTGAATTATTGAAAATTGATTGTGTGATTTTCAGGTAATCCTTTTAGGGTGCCGGAGTTTGTTGAAAAATGATTTAATGACCCGTAAAATGGTAGAACCAAACCCGCTATGTATAGATCTTTGATAACTTAAAGGAGGTCATATACCTTAAGAGACTTGCCAACATAAGTAAAGTTATGTATTGTAATCCATGGACTTTGGGAACAATGGGACATTTAAATAATAAAAATTTAAGGCCATGCATGTTTTATAACATTGGTCTTATACTAAATTATAATTCATTCTCTCCAAAGGTTATTCGACCTATGTTATAGAAAGAAATTAAGTGAATGATATTTGGTTAATTTCATGGAAAAGGTAAATGAGGATTTAAACTGAAGTAATCCCACAATTTTGGAGGAGATTTGGAGGGCGGTGGTAGTTGGATGAGTCACTAGTGTGGTACTCTAGTAGTTAACACCATTAATTGCGCATTTAAAAATTACAGAAATCCGTAAAGCTCCCTAAGGAAGCGAACCGCATGCAACTACTCCATTTTGTTTTTGTTGTTGAAATTTAGGGGAAAGCTCCACTTCTGGTAGTTATGCATGGTGATCAAGCTATGAGTTCCTGTAGCTATTTTCAGAAGTGGAAGTTTACTTATTTGGGAAAATTGATAGATGGGGGACGTCATTATTTGGATTTTGAGGAGAGTTGAATTGTTGGCTGGTTCGAGGTGGATGGTTTTGGAATCCATAAACTCTCTATTGTTGAAACACTTGCTGGAGATAGACTTTGAAGGATTTAAGAATCAAATTTGCAGGAAAGAAATGTTCCTTATCCCCTTTATCTTGTTATTTCATCAAATATTAGAGTAAATACATATTGCAATTTTGTTTGAGCTAAGGAAAAAGTGGGTACATGATATTTTGAGGTTGTTGTTTTATACTCTGTTTTTCTGTGAAAAGAAATGGTAAATTGTATGACTATAGAACCTGGGTATCTAATATTTTATCTTTTATATTTCTCAAATCATGTTTACCACATATTATGATACTTAAATGATCCAAATTTGTTGCATTTTGTCAAGGCGGTTGACCTAGATAATAATGGGTTTTTGTGAAAATAATATAATATTATGCAAAATCAAATTTGGGTGCATGGGTTTTCTTTGATGTGACCAAAATCTTGATATATGGATCTGGTAATAAACTGATTCTAGATACTGGTGTTTATTTTCTTTCACTTCTGGTCTGTGCATATCATCTGTAGAAAACAGAGGTGTACTTGGGCATGTGCACAAGGTTGAGCTGGTGATTTCTAGTTGGTGTTTCCATCTCATGCATAGGATATTTAATATACTACTATCTTCCATCGATTTGATTGTGAGAGAGACAGGATTGTCCACTGGGGCTTAGGATTTTCTAGTTACCCATTTTAATCTTTTACCTTTAGTGGGTCTGTGAGAAAATTACATTTGTCACTCCCATCTTTGTAAATCTAAACCTGGGTGTATAAACTTTCTACATGGCTCAGATTAGAATGGTGTGTTTATAAACTGATAACACTTCTTGTTATCCTTTCCTGATATGTTGATCTTTGTAACTCCTAGGGAAGTTTATTGGGAAGTAGTTGGGATTACTCCTAGTTTTGTAGTAGTTGAATTGAAAACAATATACGACTAAGTTGTAGAATGCATCTTATTTTGCCACCATTCAGTCTGGTGTAGGTTGTAAGCTCAACATAAATGTTCCTTTTCTTAGGATATGGAAACTTCCTTAGTTGTTTGTAATAGAATGTTGATTATGTCAAGCCTTCAGCTCACCAGATTTTAAGGAATTTAACTATTTGCTATCTTCTTAAGTGGTTGTCTAAACTAGTTGAATTGATACTGGAGAACAAAAAATGTATTTGGGGATTAGGTTGTGAAGGACTGAACCTAACTTATCTTATGTCTAGGTATGGAAAACCATTTCTTCCTCCTTCAGGAAGCTATTCGGTTTAGATATTATATATTTCTATAACCAGTTATAAACTTGAGAAAATCTCAGTTGGAGCTTGGGCCTTGATGGATAAGGATTGGAAAAATGATTGATTGTATCATGTTTATAAGAAAGACTGAAAAGCCTTATTTGAAACCAAGGGGTCTTGGTTGGTTGGCACCCTGGATATATTTGTTAAGTTATTGTTGATCCATTTGTAAGGTGCAACCGTGGAACTGAAACTTAGTTTTGTTTCCATTTCTTTAAATTGATTTTTATTGAAGATTCTTTTATTTGTATTATGTGGATCTTATGTAACTAAATGAATCTCTGTTGGATGATAAAATCATGTGTATTACTTTCCCATTATAGAGGATTAGTACATACTAGTCAATATGACAAACTCGGGAAGTTTAGACTTCTAGACATAAGTTCAATCAAGCTTCAGTAGTGTGTTTTTGGATTTTTATTACAGCGTGTTTATAATGGGGATTCTTTGTATTAAGGAATACACAAGCAATATATATAAGTCTAAGATATAATTCGAGATGGTGTTGTGTTGTAATAAAGAATATACACAAGATTATTCAATTGATAAATGAGGTTTATATTTATTTCCTATAAGTTATTATGTCATATAACTTTGAGATATATAATTCTCTTTCCTTATTAGGATATTAACGGTTAATACAGAATATGTTGTTTTAGGAAGTTATGAACATAAAAAATTCATGGAATGAAAGCAATAAGAATGCAGTGTGTAGACCACATTTATTGACGGATATTTTAGTACTTGATGAAACTGGTTGGGTTCATGTGTACGTAGCATGGATTACCTTGTGTGTGTCCAAGGTTAATACTTGTTTGAATTGCTTAGAGCAACAACAATAGTTGCAGCAACTTCTAGTTATGAATGGGATGATATAAATTCATACCATGATTTATAATAGTTTGATACTTCTATTTAATTATGTGGAATTCGGTTGTATTTATAATAACATGTGGTATTGATTAGTTGATGGTCATTATTGGACATTAATATATTTATCTGGATTTTACTTAACTTAATTTATGTGAAGTGCTATGAAGACTCTTTCACTTGAGGAATACTGAAGAAGGTAAAAGGAGTCTGTACTTAATAAGTTTGCAAATCAAGTTAATAGAGTATGATGTTTGTTGCATTAAATGATTAAATTGTAAGAATGAGATTATTATTGTAGTATATATTCATTCTAACATTTAATGACATAAATTGATAAATGGGATAAAGGACTTTTCTTTCTCAGTTCAGTCAAACTGACCTTACCTAACCATTGCAGGAAAGTGAGTGAAGATAACATGCGTAAAGTAAAGAAATGTCTCAGTTATCTAATTGAACCATATGCTTACTTTTAAAGGATAAAGTTGTAGTCAAATTGTTGAATTGAGATATTCTTATTTATGTTAAGAAGTTATTTGTTTTCATTGAGTAAGGGTTTTCTTGTGAAAATCTACTGAGTACATTTATGATATATTGTAACATGGTAAAGATTCCATATTTTTGATCAATAGATACTTGCTTCATATCATTGAAAGACTATTGATCCCTCTCTGTAATTTCTATAACAACTTCTACTAAGTTGTAGTAATATCGGTATAGATATGGCTATATGCTTGTGATATTTTATGAAAATTGAATCATTGGATGATCGTATTGGAGGGCTTGTTATAACTCTTTGATTCAGAAGTATATTAACTACCTTATGGACTAGATGAACCTAGTAATTTCAATGATTGAAATGGGAAGTTAAAAATTAGTAATATAATTGATAGGTTAATGGAATACATTATGGAGCAATGTTGAAGTATTCTTTTTAATCTAAACTGATTAACTTATGGGAAATTAATAGTATTGTTAGTAAGAGGATGTGATTCCTCACAAGTCAAGTTAAAGGATTAATGCTTGGTAGATGAGAAATCATCTAGGTATGAATCTTGATGTATATGCATATGTATACACATTTATGGGAGTTTCTTCTAGTAAAGTTTGAGTAACTATACTAGAGGTAAAATAATATGATGAAACTTTTGAATGATAAGATAAAGTTCAACATATAAGGGTTAAGTCTTTGAAACTTAAGTGATGTTCCTTTTGGGAAGAACTCAAACCTTTAAGGGAATTAAGTTGATATACTATGTAAAATTAACCCAACCCTCGTAACATGATGGGAAGCTCAACATAATACTACAAGGTGAAATAATAAATAAGAATAGAACACAGATGTTCTTTGATGCTTAAGTGAACTGTCATTCCATAAAATGGAGGAATGAAGTATAAGATCTATCAGATTACCATCATTCGAAATATGATGTGATGATCACTAATGATGAAGTTTACTCCAACTAGTAAGGTGTAATGAAGACAATTCATTATCAATCAGGATAAACTTAAATACTAAAAGGACCCATAGGGTATGGGATGAAGTTGGTGAAGAACTTTATGGGAGACTAAACTCCTGAACACCAAACTTATATGAAACCCTTGGTTATGATGCCTAATGCAAATGATGAAATTGTTGTTAGGAACATGTAGATTGTGCTCACCTTGAGTAACTTATTATGAGATCCATGGTGAAAGTTTGGTATCTATGCTCCTAAAATTAGTGAGTTTAAATCAACCATGGTAAAGATATGATGGTGTAGTCATATAAAGGATAATGACGATCTGATATTTGGAATGCATAGAATATATTTTTGGATGCCAAGGAAATTGGTATGAAGATCCAAGAAAAATGAATATATTGCCAAGGTGATAGTAACCATGCAAATAAACCTAAGATGGGTTTGGGCATTGTTGTAGAAGTCCTCAAGAGAATTGGGATTACTACTGAAACAAGAAACTTAAAATGAATAAGATTCATATATAGATAAATTAGACCTGGCTAATATAAATGTTGAAGTAAAACTGAATAAAATGATTCTAATGAATAGTAAAAGTTTTATTGAAAGGAGGATAATGGGAATGAATTTGTATGTCCCTAATGATGAGTAGTTATGTAGCTTGCATGATTTCTTATAGGAGTAAGAACAACATTAATGGTTATTACTCCTTGATAATGTGAGGCATTATTTTATTCAGTTGAATTTGAATCACTAATAACAAGTAAGATTGGGAATTTAGATCTAAAGAGTGATCTATCTTATATCTGGAATAGATAGGTAGAAATGAGTATTATCAGAACTAAATTTGACCTATCGTGATACTATGGGACATGACTCTAGATATGCTTCACTAAGTGATGAAGACATGGGAACTAGAACAACCTGTCATGTTTAATTTAATAAGATACCGTGTTTCATTTTAGGACTCTTAACAGGTCAACTCACTACCGTCATTATGTGGTCATAACCATTTAATGACACTTGTTCGTTATTTGAATACTGCCACTTAACAGCTATACTGAGTTCCCTTTTCAAGACCTTAAAATGTGGCATGGTATTACTTAAGTACAAGCTTGTTAAAGTTACAAGGGAATATGGAACCCCATGGGTTGGTACCCTGATGCCAACATATGATGGCTATCGGGAAGGGAAGTCAGTCTAGTAATGATGCGAATAATTACAAAGACACTTTCTTTCCCATAGGCATCATAGGATGATATCGAGGTATAACTTCATGGAGGTTAATCCAGACTTGTACCTTATATATAAGACTTGTAGTTGTTTACAACATAATTGACTACAAATCCATATAACTGAACAAGTGATTAAGGTGAGATGACAAGATTCCAATGGTGAGTGTTCCATCATAGAACCAAGCATGGCATACATGACTCAGAAACCTTGCATAAGGTAGTGTAACTGCTGATTACACTGTTGAGATTTCACCATTGTCTAAAATGTGAGATACCTATGGACTTCATAGGTGGAACCCAGGTACACACTTAGGGGTTATCACTTATATATCATATTATGTTAAAGGAGAACCAAATGGATACATTTTATGTATGGCTCATAAAGTTCAGTATTCTCTCATATAAATGCACATGGTTCATGATAGTTATCGGAAATGGATTGCATTAAGACTTATGTTGGATTTAAATATATGGGTGTTTAAATCAGCTACATGAGGTAAGATAAAATAAAAATCTCTAAGATTGAAGTGAAAAAAAGTGGTTGTTATAGATTCCAATGCAGTGTTGGAGATAAGATCAATGGAGGAAGCCATGTTTGAGATTGATCAGTGAGAGGAGTTAAAGAGAAATAGAGGCTAGAGGAGCTATGAGGAAGCGTCAAAGGACCCACAGGATGGTAAGTGTTTAACCCTAGCTTGTTTTGAAGCATTTGTTATGTTTTTATTTAATTTTTTACATTTTTTTCAAATTTTGGGGTTGGTGCAAGGGGAATTCATCAGCGAATGGGTATAGTTGTCATCGGTCAGGCTAAAAATGGTGTCAAACCGACCTTAGAGGCATTAACTCAACTTGGTTCAGTAACGATCAGGGGTAGGATAGATGGTTTTTCTTGATTTTGGATTTTTGATGATTGGGGACCTAATATTTGTGTGTTTGATTGATTTGTCAAGCCCGCAAGACCTTGTACTTGCGAGATAAAGTACCAACATTAATGTATCATATGAGAGGTGATGTCATAGATGTTGAGTGGGATCAGTTAACAACATATGGTTTGGGTGGTTTTTTTCATTACCAATAGATTCCATGAGATGTTGGTTTGCTGAATGCATTGGTGGATCAATGAGATGTGTAGACAATCACATTCTGATTTATTATGGGTGGGATGACCATCATCTGGGAGGATATATACCATATCCTTAGGCTTCTGATTCAAGGTAAGTAGATATTGCCCATCACAGTAGCAAATTAGGGGTTTTGACATGGTTTTTTGGAGCTGATGCCCCACATATTACTTTTGCATCAAGGGCCTTTCACATTAAGACCAGATATGAGAGGGGTATGACCAAGAATCGATTGATTTATTTGGTGATGATGGCCATATCTAGCTACACACTTCTATATTTTGGGGGTGCTATATTCCCATGGACATTGGCAGGAGTGGTCACAGATATCATTGATCACATGACTGTATTTTCATTTGGCACAATTCTATTAGCACATGTTTATCATGAGTTGTGCATGTATTCATAGAGGAGGAGGAAAGGATTAGATGTGAGATTCCTTAGCCATTGTTGGGATTATAAACACATCATGATCATTAGGCCACCATGGCTACCATGGGTTACTGGGGACCACATTGAGCTAACACTCAATTTTTTTAGATGGTGAGCCGATTAGGCTCATGGTGACAAGGGTGATAGGGATGAAAATTGGTATGGGGATATATTTATATAGATCAGGTTAGATGTTATTCATACCATGACTTCCATGCATGGCTAGGAGTTGATATTGAATTGACGGGGATGTGACACAATAGGTGGGTACAGGTGCGCCGACTAGAGATGATTGAGGTAATATAATATGATAGACTCTGAAAAAAAATTGGAAATTTTTAGATAGTCCTTAGGGAGTGTATTATATATAGGTGTGATGAGGCACATAGATATTTACCGATCCCTAACATGGTGGACCCTTTAGAGGAGGTAGGGGCACCATGGGATGAGGACGGTGACGTGAGAGATGGGGCGGGATTTTCAGATTGGATGATGAGGGCTTGGATAACCTAGATGGTGGTAGAGGGGGCTGAGGAGGATGAGGAGCTTGGTTCAAAGGAGGAGGTAGATCCTAGATTTGGTGGTAGTGATGGATATAATGTAGGGGAGCTATCTCGGGTGCACACAGAGTACTACTTGTCTTGCATAGAGAGAGAGACCACTTACTTGAAGTGAGAGGTAGCAACATAGGAGGCCCTAGCTCTTCTCCAAGAGAGGGATACAACAATAGAGAAGTGAGATATCACGCTGATTCTAGTAGCGGGTTAAGGAAGTGATACACCAGCTACATCACAGGGAAATGTTGGACGTATGACACCTCCAAGGATTGTGCCCCTGAGTTTATACACATCATTAGCTATCAAGGTGGGATATTATTAGAATATTGTGATACATAAGTTAGCATAGACACTGAGATATGTAGAGTACCTAGTTGCATGAGGAGCAGGAGTGAGTGGCATAGTGCCCTATATGAGTACTGTAAGCATGGCATAGCCACTGTGAGATGAGGGTCATGATGTGGCCTAGGGGTTGATACATGTTCCTACCCCAGGAGGGTAGGACTTGATATTGTTTGATGTATAGTTTACAAATTTTGATGATGTATCTAGATTGAGATATGACCTGTAGCAGCCCGTGACTTGATATATGAATGTAATTGGATTATTGATGAGATGTGTGTGTGTGTGTGTGTGAGATTATCGTGGTTCATTATGTTTCATGTGTTGATTCACGATTTTAATGATGCTCTTATAGATGTGATGGCTATGGATGTTATGAATTTAATTTGGATGTTATTGATTAGATGAAGATATGATTATGATGATTATGGATGTTAGGTTTGAGAATATGGATATTTGATGATGTAAACTATGGATTTGATTATGTTATGTTAGTTTTAGATGTTTGATGATAGATGTAGATGTATAATCATAATGTAATAGATATGTTTATGATGGTTATGAATGTTTTGGGATCAAATATGGATGTTTAAGACATAGATGTAAATTCTCATGATGTGATTGGTGTGAAGTAGATTTTGAATTGTGATATTATGAATTCGATTTAGGATGTTGATCAGACTTCTAGTTGACATTTTGGACATCCAATGTGATTGCACAACATTGAATCTTTTCCCCAAGTGTGGGACTTGTAAAATGGGAAAATAATCTCCAATTTAGAGGCTGGTTCCTCAACTCCTCTGATCAGGTATATCACTTACAAGTTGCAGAGGTTTGAATTCCTAGTTCCTACTCTAAATTCCAAGGTGGACAAAGATAGAGAATGCAAGAAAACTGAATCTAATGCTAATGAGGTGATGCACCAAAGGAGTGGTGAGACACCTGATACTGCAATAGATACACAATCCATAAGAAAACATAGCACAAAGCATGCACAAATTGATCAAAATGTAATGAAAGATCAAGAAAACAATGGTAGATATATGAAAGGATTAAGGGATTTTAATCACAGAGCATATATTAACATTTTAAATCCAATACAATGCATTACAGTGATCTGAGAGGCAAAAATGTTGCATTGCATGGAAAAAAATTTCCACAAATTCTGCCAAAAAGGAAGAAAAGAGGGAAGTTGCAGAGCTGAAAAAAATGTCTCAACCCTTTGAAAAATGAAACCATTCTGGCTTTTACAGTGCAAGCCACGACCCCAGGAGAGAGAAACATGGGAAAACATGGGAGAGCTTCAACCACCAACCAAAATACATTAAAACAGCATGGGCATCCTTACAGGCCCATCCCTGACATTTTTCGCCATGCTGGGAGAGAATGCGAGCCATTCTTCATTAAAAATGGTGGTTGAAACGTCATTTCTATCCATGACCACGTGCCAGAGGCATTTTTCAATTTTCTCTCTCCAAACTCCATAAAAATGCAAAAATGACCCCAGAATATTGTAGATAATTTCACCATATTTCCATTGATATAAAGAACGTGAAAAACTGAGCTCTGGATCAAAAGATATGGCCGTTTGAAATTTTAGGGCAAAACAGGGCCAAATCGGATTGGCGGGCAAATTTTTTAAATTTTCCACTTTTTGGTCATTTGGAAAATTTTCCAAAAATTCCCTGTGCTCCACCATTCCAGGTGCCACATGGCATGTTTTGATTGGGCACGGGCCTTTAATGCTTCATTTTCCATTGTTTTTCCCTTTGGAAAATTTTCCAAAAATTCCCCGCCGGGCCGATGAGTTGAGGACACGTGGCAGCGTGATGATTGGGCATGGGCCTGTCCTCCTAAATTTTCTGTTGCTGTTTGATCCTATTCCATTGACATGGACACGTGGAAAAACCCCATTCATTGTGGGCCTTTCCCTTTTTTTCATGCGGGCTTGTCTTGTATCTTTTACCACCACCAGACACGTGGCAAGATGTCCATTGGTTCGCGCTTCGGGGGGTGAATTTTTCCTTTGAAATTTCCTTCTTTTTCCTTTGGGAAAATTTCCCAAATTCTCCCGGCCTTCCGCTCTGGGACACATTTTCATCATGGGACCTGAGGACATTTTTCCTTTTGTGGGAAAAATTTCCAATCTCTCTGAATGGTTGCCCATGCACGTGGCCAGGAAACTGGCCAATAATCTTCCTTTTAGCTTTTGGGAAAAAAATTGAAATTTTTTCCCTTTGGCCCAACACTTCACCAAAATTCTAAGTTCACCTCCAAAACACTCCACGGTTCCAATGTTTCCTTCCGGAGCTCCGTTCGTCTGGGTTCTGGAAACGATGGCACGTGTCAACATGATTGGGCACGGGCCTTCCTTTTAAATTTTCCATGGCACCAACACTTAGTCAATTTTTCAATTTTTCCCCCTGGACACGTGGCATAATCTGATTCGCCGGCGGGCCTGCGGGGAAAAATATCCCTTTTGAAAACTTTGCCAAACACTTGGTAAAAAAACCAAGTTTTCCTCCGACCCCCGCCACTTCCTTGGACACGTGGCGCCATTTCATTGGCTGCGGGCCTTTCAGGGGAAAATTTCCCACAAAAACTCCATCGGGCCATAACTTCAAAAATACATGGAGTTAGGAGGAAAAATTTACCTTTCTGGAAAGATGAGAAAATAGCTCTATCCAATGGTGCCATTTCCAAAAAGTTTTGAGTGCCTAAAAAGAAAAAAATTATGACTGAGGCACAAGAGAGGGAAGAATGAAGGGAGTTAGCCACAAAATGAGCAAGGGGCACATTTTGGATAACAATTTTGGTGACTCAGAGGGGTCATCTGCCTGCTGGATGAGGTTACCAGTTGCCTGAAGCAATCCATTGGGCATGGAGTCATTAAATTCTCTGCTTGGTACCCCAACTGATTAGAACACTGCAAGGAGGAAGATGGAGGGTGGAACATCACCTGATGGAGCAAGGCCTACAAACACATTTCTAGGAACAACAAGCTTGTGCCAAAGCACTTAGGGAAAGCAAACTAATCTACAACAAAACAATGTGCACAAGCACTTGGAGGAATGAAAACCTAAGCTAATATGTACAAGGTGGAGAATTCCCTTTAGTAGCAATGCTTTAGATGGATTCCATTGACTGGAATCTACAGTTCTTCGCCATCCAATGAAGACAATTGGAAAGCATTGTTGTCCTTACACTTTGTGACCATGTATGGGCCACTCCAAATGGCATCAAATTTTGAATGCCTTCCCGGTTTTGCTCTGTCTGCATCCCATTTTAACACTAGATCTCCAACTTGGAAAGATCTATTCTTTGCTTTTCTATCAAAGGTCTTCTTTATCAAAGCTTGATCCTTCTCCATTGCTTGGGATGCCTGATTTCTGATTTCTTGGAGCTCCATCAATTCTGCATATCTAACCTCCATGGGCTCAAACTCCAACAACTCCAACTGCTTCATGAGTTCCAATGTTGGCAACTCAAGTGACATGGGCAAAATTGCCTCTCTTCCATAAACAAGCTTGAATGGGGAGTTACCTGTAGATCTCTTGGGAGTTATCCTATCAGCCCATAAAGCTGATTTCAACTTAGTATGCCAAGATCTCTGATTTTCATCAAGGGTCCTCCTAATGATTCTTAACAAGTTCTTATTTGTAGATTCAGCTTGGCCATTACCCTGAGGGTAATAGTTTGATGAAGTGCTTAGGTAGATCCCATTCTTGACAGCCCATTCAGTCACCTTGGACCCAATGAATGCCAATGCATTATCTGATATTATTGTAGCAGGTATGCCAAATCTGGTTGTTATTCCCTCATAAAAGTCCAGGATGCTAGATTCACTTTGCTTCCTTGAGTGCTACTGCTTCAGTCCACTTGGTGAAGTAATCTGTGGCTGTTAAAATCCATTTGTGCCCTTGGCTTGAATTGGGATTAATGACTCCAATGAAGTCCAAACCCCATTGCATGAATGGCTGGTCAACTGAAATTGGATGCAATGGAAGGGCAGCTAGCCTCTCTTTACCCATGAAGAAGGCACAATTCTTGCACCTCTTGATCCATGCATAACAATCACTGAAAATCTTGGGCCAATAATAGCCAGCCCTCATGATCTTTAGAGCTGTCACTCTTGGTGCAAAATGACCACCAGCTGATCCACCATGGAACTCTTCCAACACCCTATGAATCTGATTTGTGCTAATGCATCTCAGCAGCACTCCATTCACATCCCTTTTGAACAAAACACCATCAACAAGGGCATATGGGACAGCCTACAATCTGAAGTGTCTTCTTTTGGTCTTGTTCATCTCTGGAGGGCATAGACCTGTGCTTAGGAAGTGCATTATGTCTTGGGTCCAGCAAGGAGTGAGAACACCATTATTTTCCTCTTGAGTGCTTCCTTGCTCATGGCTGTCTTGTAACGCCAAAACAGCCTCCTTCTCATTGCATGCTTCCTTTTGTTTGCTCAAAATCAGCTGCTCACACAATCCTTTTCCTCTGACCAACTTGGTGACTTTGATCTCAATGTCATACTCCATGACACGAGTAATCCAACCTGCTCTCTTTTCATTCAAGTCTTTGTTGAGGAGGAAGTCTTTAACTCCCACATGAGAAACCAACAACTGAACCTTGTTGTTTGAAACTAGATGCTTGAATTTCTTCAAGCTCCTGATTACTGCAAGAACATGCTTCTCAATGAAAGAATATCTCACCTCATAGTCCTCCAGGATTTGGCTGAAGAAAGCAATTGGCTGCTCATCATTGTTTTTGTTCTGCTGTACCAAAATTGCAGAAATAGTATCATCACCCCCAAATGCATAGAGGATGAAATCCTTGGAGAAATCCGGGTTGATGAGAGTTGGGGCTTGAGAGATGGCTTCTTTGATTGCTTCAAAACTTTCCTTTCCTTCTGCTGTCCATTTGAAAGCCATGCTTTTCTTTAACATCTTGGTGATAGGCTTGACTAAGGGCTGCAAAATTTGGGACAAACCTCCGAACAAAATTTATTCTCCCCAAGAAACTTTGAAGGGCCTTCTTGTGGCTTGGCAGTGGTAGTGCTCTTATGGCTTCAACTCTTTCTGGATCAATTGCTAATCCTTCTTTGGAGACAATGTGGCCAAGGAGTTTTCCTTCATGGGCTAGAAAAATACACTTTTTAGGATTCAAGGATACTCCAAATCTTCTGCACCTTTGGAACACTTGTCTCAAATGAAAGAGGTGGTCTGCTGCATTTTTTGAAAAAATAGTGATATCATCAAGATATATCAGCACAATGTTGTTAATCAAACCCTTGAATGCCATGTCCATTGCTCTTTGGAAAGTAGCTCCAGCGTTGGACAGCCCAAATGGCATTTTCCTGTATGCATAAGTTCCCCATTTGGTTGTAAAGGCTGTCTTGAACTGATCTTCTTCTTTCACCATAATCTGATTGTACCCTGAATAGCCATCAAGTAATGAAAATCTCTCAGAGCCAGCAACTACTTGTAAAATATGCTCCATAGAAGGAAGTGGATAATGATCCTTGAGAGATGCTCTATTCAAATCTCTGAAGTCAACACACAATCTGATTTCCCCACTCTTCTTTCTAACTGGAACCAAGTTGGCTACCCAACTAGAATGCTTGATAGGGAATATGATTCTTGATTCTATCAACTTATTCAATTCCTTTCTCATGAGAGGCTCCATGTGTGGATTGACTGGCCTTTGTTTTTGTCTGATGGGTTTAGTACTTGGATCCAATTCAATGGTGTGTTGAGCTAACTTGGGATTGAAACCTTTCAAATCTTCATAGCTCCAAGCAAACACATCAGGGAATTCTTGACAAAGTTGTATGAACTCATACCTTTCTTGCTCAGTTGTCACCTTACCAACTCGGAGTGATTTGCCTTCTTCCACCAAGATGGACACTGAATCTTCTCCCTTGACTTGAATGTTTTCTTTCTCCTTCCTAAACTGATCATTAGGATTGAAAATGGACTCCAAAGTAATAAGTCCCTTTGGTAGTTTGTTGGTTCTCAGCTGTACCACTTGGTCACCATACTGCTGCTCCAACTTTTCCTAATTTTTAGCTGAGAACTCAGCCTCTTCTTGCAAGAAATGGATGATTTGCTGATCATTTTCAAACACTTGCCAACTTACATTGTTGTCTGGTACTGAAGGCCTCACAATCACATGGATGTTTGGTTGTACCTTGTCCTTTTGAATGCTTTCAACAACGTCAAAGGCTGCCCCAACTGCTGCAAGCCTGTCAGCAGCTTGGTTCTCTTTTCTAGGAATGGATTTTATGCCAAAACCCTCAAAATCTTCAATGAGGTCCCACACCCTATTTTTGTAGCACTTGAGTAGATCATTCTTGACAGCATGCTGCCCCTTAACTTGGTTGACAATCAACTCACTGTCACCAAAGACTTGCAAGTTCTTTATTCCTCTCTTGATTGACCAATGCAATCCTTGTATCAAAGCTTCATATTCAGCAGTGTTATTAGAGCATGCAAACTGAAATCTAAAAGCTGAATAATACTTAACTCCTTGAGGTGAAACCAGCATAGCTCCCCCTCCTGCACCTTGTCTACTCCTTGATCCATCAAAAAACAACTGCCATACCTCATTGTCATCCTTGTGGTTTGGCTTGGTGATGCTAGGAATAGGCTGATTTTCTTCATGCATGCAATAGACTCCTAGCTCAGATTCTTCTATTTCTTGATAAGGGTCAAAAGCATGCACCTTATTTGCCCATTCATCAAGAGTTAGATCTGGGATGCTTCCTACCTTGGTGTCAGTTTCATCAGTGCTTGGATAATCCTCTTGATCAAACGTTGAACAATTGGTATTGATCTTGGCTTGGAGTGTAAGGCTCAATGTGAAAGTTTGCAATAGGCTCAGATCTGATTGTGGCTTTAGTTCCATATCTTGTTCTGAACAACATGTGTGACCAATCAGCAGATAAGTAACCTCCAATCTTGGCTGTGAAATCCCTTGACAAACATAGGGCAAAGAGTGGTGGAAGATCTATTACTGAGACATCTTGTAAAACAACAACGTTGGGGCAGGCATGCAAAGTAAGACTCAAGTTTTTTATCACTCCAACTGTTGTTACTGTTGTCCCATCCAATTGCACTACCCCTTTGGATATGACTTCATATTGAATTCCCTAGCTGATCAGCTATTTGCTTGGGCATTACTGAACTACTTGCCCCAGAATCAATCATGCAATTGTGTACTAATTGGTTTCCAATGATCAATGAAACATAGAATGGAGGGGGCTTCAACATTTTACCTTGTTGTCCTCCATGATTCCCTTCAGGTTGGGTAGCATTTGTGAGCACCTTCTCTTGCATTTGGACTTGCTGATTTGAAGTTGACCAGTCCTTCATGGCAGCTTGTAGCAAATCTCTTTGGCCTGGGATAGATAGTGATTCCCACATTGATATGTTTACATTTGTCTTCTTCATCTGATCAATGATGTTGAATGGAGATGAAGCATCTCTTTGCTGTCCCTTGGCCTGCACATTCATTCCTTGCATATGGGCAGCAACAACTGGCATTTGAGTTGGCCTAGGAGCTGTCTTAGGCAGTCCTTGCGTGTTTGGGACTAATTTTGTTTTCCAATAATTTGTGGAATAGTAGGAGGTTGTGGATTATTTGGAGCCAATGGCTGTTCTTCACCCAAATTCCTCCTTTTTGACCTTGTGTTGGCTGCAACACTTTGGGAAACTATTTGATTCATGCCACAAAAATCTTTGCCTGCCAGTTTACAAGTGTGGTATCATTTGGAGCTGATTGCTGCTGGAATGTGTCTTGTTGTTGGTTATTTCCTTGACTACCTTCACCCTCCACACCAGTTGTAGTCACCATTAATGCTTGATTTAAGGCACCGTTGAAACACATAGACTGGTTGTGAGGTTCATTGCATGGGAAACACCAATCATACTCTTGAGCTATGTTGTTTTGCACTGGCACTAATGCCTTAGAGGCAGATATAGCATTGGGATTATAGGGCTGAAATGGTCTGTTGGCAGGAGGTCTTGCTTGATTTAAATTTGCAGCTGGATTGGGTGGTCTTTGAGGTTGGTATGGCTGCCTGTTAGGCTGAGCTTGAGGCTGGAAAGAAGGTCTAAAACTTTGGGCTTGCTGCCTCTTGAGTGTAACCAGCTCATTACCTAGATTTTGCAATTGCTTCATGACTTCTTGAAGTTCATTTGAGGCACTAGAAGATGAAGTAGAAGCTTCACTTGAATTCTGATTTCTAGGAGTGGGAATAGGAGCTAAAATAGGCACTTGACTAGTACTTGGGCTCTCTAAACTTGGAAACAATGGCATTGGAGGCCTAGGAGCTAGCTTGCCAGCTTGAATCAAACAATTTTCAGCTCTAATGGCAATGCTATAAGCAACAGGGATAGTTGTGCCTCCCATGGATTGAATCAACATAGAAATATCAGAATTTAAAGCTTTAAGGTAATATAGAAAAGCACCTTCTACTGCTGGCCTTACTGCCACTGGAATCCTCTCCCAAGTCATTTGAAATCTGAAGTTGAAGTCAGTCAGCTGCTCATTGGGAGCTCTCTTGATGGTTGTCAGCTATTCCAAAAGGGACAAGTTATCTCCCTTTTCTCCAAACTACTCATGGAGGGCTATACATAGCTGGTTCCAATTTTGAATAGAACCTGAGGCAAGACTCCTGAACCATTGCAAAGCTTTCCCTTTGAATGAAGATGCCAGCAATTTGACAGCAACTTGCATCTCATTGATCTCATGGATTGCACAAATATTAGCAATATCCTTAACATGATCACCAGGAGTGGTCTGATTCTCTCCAGTAAAGTATGGGATGTTCTTCAATGCTGCAACTGGGATTGGATTTTGTGCATTGAGAGCAAGTGGGCTGCTGCCAGTGAAATTGACATAGGGGTTGTTTTGTGCCATTCTGATTGGCCTTAGAACCCTTGTTGATTGAATGAAAGGCCTACCAGGTGGAGGAGTTGAGAGAGTTCTGTTTGGTGGAGATGGAGACCTTTGAATTCTCCTCCCTCTTTGCCTTCTTCTTGGAGATAACTGCAGATACTCAAACAACACTTCTTCTTCTCCAACTCTTGACCTTGTGGTGATCCTTCTCATGAGTTTTCAGGTCTGCACTGCTAAAACCAGCTGATTCTTCTTCCTTGGAGTCACCAGATGTGTAATTTAGGGCTCTTTTAAGCAAGAAACTTGCAACAAATGCACATCAATTTTTTTCAATGAAGATGAAGACCTCTAAGGTCCCACCGGGCGTGCCAAAACTGTTGTTGCAAATCAGCAGCACCCCTGGATGTTGATCAGACTTCTAGTTGACATTTTGGACATCCAGTGTGATTGCACAACATTGAATCTTTTCCCCAAGTGTGGGACTTGTAAAATGGGAAAAGAATCTCCAGTTTAGAGGCTGGTTCCTCAACTCCTCTGATCAGGTATATCACTTGCAAGTTATACAGAGGTTTCAAACTCAAAATCCTACTCTAAATTCCAAGGGGACAGAGATAGAGAATGCAAGAAAATGAAACTAATGCTAATGAGGTGATGCACCAAAGGAGTGGTGAGACATTTTACTTTTACATACACAATCATAAGAAAATGCAACACAAACTTCATGCACAAATTGATCAAAATGTAATGAAAGATCAGAAAAAATGGTAGAACATATGAAGAGGATTGAAACTTTATTCACAGAGCATATATTGTCATTCCAATCCAAAATACAATGCATTACAGTGATCTGAGAGGAAAAAGGGGTGCAGTTGCATGGAAAGGTAAAAAATTTCCACAAAAATCTACCAAGAAGGAAGAAAAGGGAAGTTGCAATAGCATGAAAAATGTTCAACCCTTTTCAAAATGAGCCAAATCTGGCTTTTACAGTGCAAGAACGACCCCAGGAGAGAGAAACATGGGAAAACATGGGAGAGCTTCAACCACCAACCAAAATGTAGTAAAATAGCATGGGCATCCTTACAGGCCCATCCCCTGACATTTTTCGCCATGCTGGGAGAGAATGCGAGCCATTCTTCATTAAAAATGGTGGTTGAAACGTCATTTCTGTCCATGACCACGTGCCAGAGGCATTTTTCAATTTTATCTCTCCAAACTCCATCAAAATGCAAAAATGACCCCAGAATCTTGTAGATAATTTCACCAGCTTTCCATTGATATAAAGAACGTGAAAAAACTGAGCTCTGGATCGAAAGATATGGCCGTTTGAAATTTTAGGGCAAAACAGGGCCAAATCGGATTGGCGGGCAAAATTTTTTAAATTTTCCACTTTTTGGTCATTTGGAAAATTTTCCAAAAATTCCCCACGCTCCACCATTCTGGGTGCCATGTGGCATGTTTTGATTGGGCGTGGGCCTTTAATGCTTCATTTTCCATTGTTTTTCCCTTTGGAAAATTTTCCAAAAATTCCCCGCCGGGCCGATGATCTGAGGACACGTGGCACGTGCTGATTGGGCGCGGGCCTGTCCTCCTAAATTTTCCATCACTGTTTGATCCTATTTCTTGACTCGGACACGTGGAAAAACCTCATTCGTTGCGGGCCTTTCCCTTTCCATGCGGGCTTGTCTTGTATTTTTTGCCGCCACCGGACACGTGGCAAGATTCCATTGGTTCGCGTTCGGGGGGGCGATTTTTTCCCTTTGAAATTTCCTTCTTTTTCCTTTGGGAAAATTTCCCAAATTTTCCCCACCTTCCCGCCATGTCTGGGACACGTGGCATGTCTTATTGGATGTGGGGCCTCTGGGAAAACATTTTTCCTTTTGCGCAATCTTTTGGGAAAAAATCCCAATCTCCCCCCGTGCTCCGCTACCCCGCGTGCCCATGGACACGTGGCATAATATGATTGGTCAGCGGGGGCAGTGGGCCAAAAATTCTCCATTCCCTTTTACCAAAACACTTCACCAAAATTTTAATCTTTCCTCCTCCCTCCGAAGGTCTGATGCCATAGGACACGTGTCGTAACATGATTGGTCGGCGGGCCTTCCTTTTGAAATTTTCCATGGCACTAACACTTAGTCGATTTTTTCAAATTTTTCCCCCCTGGACACGTGGCATAATCTGATTCGCCGACGGGCCTGCGGGAAAAAATATCCCTTTTGAAAACTTTTCCAAACACTTGGTAAAAAAAAACCAAGTTTTCCTCCGACCCCCGCCACTTCCTTGGACACGTGGCGCCATTTCATTGGCTGCGGGCCTTTCAGGGGAAAATTTCCCACAAAAACTCCATCGGGCCATAACTTCAAAAATACATGGAGTTAGGAGGAAAACTTTACCTTTCTGGAAAGCTGAGAAAGAGCTCTATCCAATGGTGCCATTTCCAGAAAGTTTTGAGTGCCTGAAAAGCAAAAAATTATGACTGAGGCACAAGAGAGGGAAGAATGAAAGGAGTTAGCCACAAAATGAGCAAGGGGCACATTTTGGAACTAGATTTCAACACAACATAAAGTGGTTTTAGTTATAACTTATATGCGGGAATATAGGTTCTCCATAGGTAGGTGTTCTTAGGTCTATGCCCCAGCTATGAGCAATATGATGCAAACTGAGTCAATGCAGGAAGTTTGCTATGGATGAGAAAGATGAGTCAATGTGGGAAGCTTTATTAGGGTGATTTATTTTCAGATTTAGGCTTTTGCTATTTTGAGTATATAGAAGGCTTGATCAATGCAGGAATCCTTTGGTGCCATGATATGAGATGGTATCCATACTTCGACGGAGTGGTATGCAATTTTAGAATTTTATAGATTTTTCTATATTATGAATGACAGGATAAGATATGTATGATATCTATGTCTTTCGAGGGATTAGTTTATACTTTTGATATTTTTTATTTCAATGATACAACTGTCCTTTGAGGGAGCAGTTTATTTTTGTCTTTGTGATATGATTGCTTTAGACAATGAGAATCCATGATTTTTTTGAATTTTTTATGGAAGAGCTAAGGAATAGCTAGGTAGACTAATTAGGAGGGGAGAAATAATGTACAAGTGACACCCTGTGGACCCTTAGCGTGGTTACAATAGGTATATAAGAGGGTGAGTAGATATAATGATTGATGGTTTTATCACAAAAAACAAAGAACCTATCCTTAAGGAATGTGTCTATGGAGCAGATCCGTGGTGCCCATATTCAAGGTCACATATAGGAAAGTGGCATGGTATACCACATAATTCCATATCATCACGAGGAAAGATGGAAATGGATAATAGATGGATGGATGACCACTAAGATTAATAAGATCAAAATGGTAGGTATTTTAACAATAGAAAGGTCATAAGTGCAATGTGATAAGAGGTTTCGTTTCTAGTTTACCCTAAAGGGAATCCAAATGATAGGCTCTCAGACCCATACTTGTGTGTGATAATATAAGGTTCAATCCAATTGGGAGCACACTTTCCGCATGTTGGCTCCTTTCTAGAGTAGTGACATTTTGATTTTATTTAAGTACAAGGTCATCGATATGAAAGTTGCATGTTCTTTGAGATGTTTATTGTATAGGCATGTTTGATGTGACTCTTGATAGACATGATGGTGCCCAAGTGTGACGAAGGAGACATTCATCTAACAACTCAAGTTGTGCTAGATTGTCTTGGTAAATAATATTCATCAGGAGATGAAGTCGAGAAGAGAAATGTGCTAAGGATGGGATTTGGAACTTCAAGAGGAAGAATGGCCTTGGTTCCGTTGATGAGTGAGAAAGTAGTAACACCCATAGAGGTGTGAATGTTAGTTCTGATAATCCCATAAAGATAAATAGGAGATGCAAGGTATTTCAATCACGACCTGAATTTATCTATAGTCTTAGCAAGGATATTACGAAGAGTTTTGTTAGTGGATTCAGATTGGCTTAACCATTAGCTTGAGGAGAATTTGAAGAAGAGAAGCTAAGATTGATATTCAAATGAGTCGTACATAGCTTCTTGAGGTATTTATTTTTAAGGTATTTTCCATTGTCCATGATGATTTTTTTAGGAGCACTGAAGTGGAAAATGATATGATTGATAGATAAAATTGATGATTTGATTAGCTTTGGTTGATGTGATTGGAATTGCTTCCACCCATTTTGTGAAGTATTCAATACCAGTGATGATAGAATGAAGACGTTCAGAAGAGACATGGATTGATGAAGGCCAATGAGGTCAAGTCTCCATTGAGAGAAAGGACAAAATGTCCTGAGCAAACTATAAGGCTTGACTAGGAATGTAGATTAGATTAGAATTCTATTGGAATTTGATGCACATTTATTAACATATTCAAAGAGAGTCTTGATTAAGGGTGGATGAGTAATAGCTCATTCTGAATAATGTACTTGGTTATGGCGATAATCAAACTGCTAAAGTGGCCACCACAAGATATTGTCATGGGCTTCTTGGATATCACGAGTGGATTCATGAGATTTGGGGCAATGAAGCAAGATGACATTGAAGCTGCATTTGTAAAGGGTAGCCTACCAAGGATGACATAGTGGTTAGCACGTTGAAGAAAATAACTCCTACCATTTTTAGATAGGTCAGAGGGGATGATAGATTGAGAAATATAGTAAAATATTTGAAAATACCAAAGATTTTGAGGATTGGTTTCAACATGGTTGATATGAGGGATCTCGTGGACATGGGATGGTTGATTTTGATGACGACCAATAATGGAAAGCCTAGATTCCTTAGTTTTCTAAGGGATGAGAGATGCAAGAGACACCATTATGTCTGTGAACTGATTAGATGAACAAAGGATATTCTGAATGGTGTAGAAATCAAATGCCTCGAGGAGGAATTCAGTGATGTCCTTATACTTTTGAAGGATGTCATTTTTTACATTGATAGATACCCTTGAATTTATTTATGATAAGTTGAGAATCCTCATAGATGCCAAATATTTCAATGCCAAGTAAGATGACAATTTTAAGGCCTAAGATGAGGGCTTCATACTTGGCCATATTATTTATGCATTCTAAAATAAGCTTATTGGTGATAAGGATAGGAGTTTACCAAGGAGGAATGATAATGAATCTAGCACTTCCCCCTTACTGACACTTAAATTTGTCAAATAAGAGATTCATATTAAGAAAAGATAACTCATGTTAAAACTTGTTGATATATTCATCTGGAAATTATTCATGAGGAATGTGATTATCAGAAAGAGGGGAATTAGTTAGTTGATCTGTGATAGCTTGGCCTTTGATTGATTTTTGAGAAGTGAACTCTATGTCAAACTATGTCATGAGCATGAGCCATCAAGCGATGCAATTACTGTGATAAGGCTTAGAATGCATGGTTTTGAAAAGGTGAAAGCTAGTGAAGACATAAGTCTTATGATTAAGAATATAATGACGAAGCTTACAGGTAGTGAATAAAAATTCACAACATAGCTTTTCAGATTTATTTTAGTGAGTCTCATAATTGTGAAGGGTGTGACTGATGTAATAAAAAACTTGTTCACTGCCTTCTTCATCGCATTGCACCAACATGGAACTTAGAGCATGATCAGAGGAAAAGACATAGGGATAGAAGGGATTCCCCTTGCATGGAGGTGTAAGCACATGTGGGGATAGGAGATACTACTTGAGATCATCAAAGGATTTTTGGCATTTATCGTCCCATCTAAAATTGATGTCTTTACGAATAAGGTGATGAAAGGGTTGGTAACAGTCAAAAATTTGTGAGATGAAACAATAGACTGATTGAATTCAACCATGGAGACTGTGAAGATGCTTTAGAGTGGAAATAGGGTGCATTTTGAGGATATCCTTGATCTTGGTAGGGAAAACTTCAATACCCCTGATAGACACGATGAAGCCAAGGAGCTTACTGGTTAGCAATCCAAATACAAACTTAGATAGATTGAGAAGAAGAAAGAAATAGATAAGGCATTCAAAAAGGATCTCAAGAATGGTGACATGGTTGCGGAGATGCTTGGATTTACCCAAGAGGCCATCATCATAGTATTCTACCATCTTATTGATGAGGCCATGAAATATGTAATTCATGGTGCGTTGATAGGTGGCTCCAATGTTCTTCAAACCAAAGGGCATAATGCGATAACAGAAGGTCCCCCAAGGAGTGATGAAAGAGGTCTTATGTTGGTCTTCTATAGTGATTTGGATTCGATTATACCTAGAGAAACCATTCATAAGAGAGAGCATCTTGTGGCATGCGGTAAGGTCAACGAGTTGGTCGATGTTGGGAAGGGTAAAATCATCTTAGGACAAGTGAGATTAAGATCTCAAAAATCAATGCAAATGTAAAGCTTTCCTAAAGCTTTGGAAACATGTACAATATTACAAACCCATTGCAGATAGTTAATGGGAATGATGAAATTAGCAAAAATCAGGCATTATAGCTCCTCTTTTACAAGGAGGGAAACTTGAGGGTACATGCGGCAAAGCTTCTACCTAATTGGCTTGATGGTGGGAAACGTGATGATGTTATGGATGATGATGGATGGATCAAGGCCTAGATATTTGGAGTATGACCAAGTGAAGGCTTGGATATGTCAATAAAGGAAAGATGTGAAATATTTGAGCTCCTAGAGATTAATGGATTAACCCACTTTGAGAATTTGAGGCTCCTTTGGAGTCCCCATGTTGATATCAATGTTGGATTCATTAAGAAGGGTGGATGTGCTTGGCGGTAAGGACTTATGAAGATAGGAAGATGGTACCCCCATGTGAGAAAGGATGGAATTTTCGTTAGTACATTGAAGAATGTTTTCGGTAGAAGAGACTTCTTCTATCATATCTATATGTTGAAGAGGAATGGACCTAGTTTCACCATCACAATGATAAGTGACTAGACCCAAGGTAATGGTGGAGATTAAGAAAAGGAAAAGGATACATAAATGGTTTCATCCATGTCCATATCCTTGTGGGATGGAGAAGATGGGGGATTGATATCCATGAGAGATAAAGATGGTGGGAGATGGTCTAAAAATTGTTCTCTGAACCCTAGTATGAAGTTTTCATTGGGTTTGCGAGATTGATCAATGAAAAGGTCATGCTTGCCTTGTTCGTAACATCTCATTCCAAATCCTTTCCAAGTGTAACGATGAAGATATTTGTAGGAAAATTATTTCTTGTATATAAATTCAAAATCGTTGTTGTATGGTTTGGTCTGCGGTTGACTTTCAATATGTGAGGGAAGGTGATCAACACCATCATATATGAGATTGGTGCAAAGATGAGGTGGACCAAAATAAATGATGTCCTTGACATTAGGTTTATACATATGAGCTTTATCAGGTTTGCCAAGTCTTTGGGTTGTGGGAAGGGCATTAAGTGTGAGAAGATGATACTCCCCCAGTGAAAGATGATCCATTAATTTGTCTAAATAATCACCGTTGGGAAGCTTGGACACAGATACGGATGAGCTAGTGGATGTCTGATAAGGATCTTGTTTTGGGATGAGAACATCGTTGGGTTGATAAGTCATGTGACATTATTTAAGTGGGGGGTTGTCAGTATGGAGAGTTATGATTTTCCCCTCATTTTCATATTTGATGCATCAATGAAGGGTGGAAGGAATGAAACACATGAAACAAGTCCATGGTCTCATAAGGAGGATATTGTATTGAAACTCCCCCTCTACAATATAGAAGACTTAATGGAATATTTTTTCACCAATGTAGATGGGAAGAATAATTTTTCCTAAGGCAGGGGAAATAACGTCATTAAATGCGTGAAGCACCATGGGTGTTTTGGAAAATATGGAATTAGGGAGCTTAATTTGATCAAAAGTGTGAGAAAATATTATGTTGATGCTAGCTCCATTGTTAATAATAGAATGACGGATGAATGTGTCATTAATATGAGATGTGATGAAAAGGGGAAGTTCATGTTCTTCAGATCATATGTCAAGGATTTCAGTGTCATCAAAATATATGGAGGTGGAAGCAGTAAGTACTCTGACAAGATATGTGAAATATTGTGCCTCATCATTAGGAGTGGGGATGTGCTTAAGAGATTCAATGAGGGATTTATTATGGTCTGTAGATATTTGAATGAGATCATAAAGTGACATATTAACTAGGGACTGGTGAAGTTGTTTCATAACACTTCACTCAATAGTATCAGACTAAGGGGCAGCTAAGACAAACACCTTATTTTTTTATGAAGAATACGGTGGTGTGGGCTCATTATAAGGGGTGGCGATAGTGATTTTGGATTTAGATTTAGTGCGTGATTGAAAGCCATGGGGATAAGAACGAGTTTTAACCTGAAAACGTATTGATAAAGAGAGGAGGACCTTATTAAGGAGAGGTCGATGTTGGTGGAGGAATACTAACGTAAGCCTTAGATAAATGAGGGAATTTAGATATCTTGATGAATGGGGGTTGAGATGAGGAGGTTTATTCGGTAGATGGAGGAGTGTGGTCCTCTTCATCAAGAAGGTCATCTTCATTAATAAGATTATGGGTGATTGTTTGAAGGGCTTGGCAATGTTTAATGTCATTTCTTGGTGCACGATGGTATGCACAAATGAGATTTGAATCAAACCATGAGGGTATTGGACCACACGGATTAAAAGGTTTGATGGGTGGAAGGGTAATTGCGAATGATTGAAGGAGATGTTGAAATATTTATGTATAATAGCCCATGTGGGTGGTTCGAGAAAATATTGTGGATGAAGGAGACCTAGTGATTGTGGATGATGAAGAGAGGGTACATTTTATTTGATGATTTTTTATGGGGGCCTTTGATTTTATTATAGTTTTAGAGGGAAGTGAAATATTTGTTTGAGCTTGGGTCGGTGATGACTTATATTATTTGAATTCAGATTTAATGGTCAAGGGTGTGGATGGTTTAGATGAATGGTTGGTCCTAGAGGAAGGATTAAATTTCTTTGGTTTGTTAGGTATATTGGTGATGGGGTTTTTGGATGAAGGACCTGGTCCTATGGAAGGGGATGCTCCTAAGGGAGATGATGTAACATTAGATTGATTACGAGGGTGGGTCTTGGGGGAAGGAAGCTACAACTTCTTATATGGATGATTTGGAGCTGAATGGGCATGCCAAGGTTCTTAAGATTTGGTTGCAATGATTTACCTTAGGTAGGAATGACGATGATCTCAACTGATGAATTTGTGGAGATAGGTTTGGGTGATGTTGATATTGAATATAGGAGTGGTTTTTGTATGATACGCTTGATGAGGTCTAGAGGGTTTGTAGATTATGTGTATGTAGATTTGATTATAGTCGTTCATTGGGTAAGAGCCTCACTTGAAATTAGGTTTGATGTTTGGGCTATAGGTGTGGTCATAGATTCATATGTTGACATGGTTATAGTGATAGTAGTAGATAGGGTTGATGTGGAAGTAGGTATAGATTTAAGGGTGTTAGATAATGGTATCAAGATGGTTATTTTAGATGAAGAATTAGAAGTGGTAGGTACAGATGTGGGTGGTATAGATGGAGGAATGGGTGTAATCAATATTAATTTTGATATATTAAATGTTGACATAGTTGGGATAAATATCGATGTTGATGGGGTTGTGATCGTGGGGGAAGATTATGAAATGGGTATCAAGATGATGAATGATGAGATGATGGGTGTAGGTGATGGGGTTGAATTTTGGTTAATAGTATTGATAGTATGGGCATTAGGTGGTTGCAATGTAGAAGGTTGAGTTTGATTGTTAGGTGAATGATTAGGAAAGGGTTACTTAAAGACATACAAGGGTTGATTGGGTGGATTATTAGGGTTTTCCACTTGGAAACCACCATATTCAATGTTGAGTAGACATAGTATTGTCCTAAGAAGAAGAAACACATAGGATTTGTGCACGGGAACAAGGTGCATTTGAAGGCACATAAAGATAGGAAAGGAAACGTGCACCAGAACAAGTTGACTCAGGACTTAGCCATTTTTATGGATACGGGCTATTTTTTGAGATATCATGTGGAGCACACATTGAGATGGATACTTTCATGACACGTAAATGGTATTTTGGGAACGAGCGATTGATAAGTGCCATGCATGAGCTTGAGTTAATAATAGGATTACTTCTTCCATTTACCTATAGGATTTCTATTATTAACACACTTACATGTGTGCATTTGACCTATTTTGAGAAGTGTGTAGGCAGTGAAGGTAAATTCCCCAACCCTATGAGTATGTATTGAACTATGTAGTTTAGCAGTGGTGAATTATTGTAGAGTTATGTTGTTGGATCTGATGCACGCATGAATTATGGTGATACTTTATAATGTAAGAATCTTCTATGTTTTACAATGTTCAATGTAATGGATTATGTTGGTTGGATAATGGTGTTAAACATGACTGTAACTAGTTCTTGTGTGGTTGATCTTATTATAGTTATTGTTTAATTCATGATTCTCTAATATCTGTATCTGGAATATGCTCTATGGAATGTTTATGGTTATTTATGGTTATGAATATGCTTTATATTCATCACACCAACATCCTACATAAACAACTCTAAAGAGGGGCCTGGTACCTTTGCATGCTTCAGGTGAGCTCTCAGCTCAGGTTGGGAGATGTGCCAACATGCCTAGGTTTTATACAATAGATTCTAGGCTGCATGATTAGTTATGTTTTCATGACCTCTTTTTTAGATGTTTTCAAGATGTTTCATGATGAAGACGTACCATTTGACCTTAGCAAGTGTTGAGGAGTGGATAAAATATCTGGAAGAAGAGTACGCTCGGGGGTTCAACACTAGATTTGAGTTTAACACACATGCGTGGGTGGAGCAAAATTTTTATGACTGTTTATATGATATTTTATTTACTATCTTTCCAGTAGAGCTATACGAGTGGCTATTTGCTTATGCATCTAAAAGGAATTAGAACATAAATGATAGGTGGTTGGGGGATAATTGAGTTGATTGATTGGGAAGTATATAATGATAGGCACCTCTAGGGGGAGTTTGATGAGTTTGGAATATTTCATAATGGTTGGGTTACAAAGTGATTAAATTTTCATGGATTTCAGAAGTGGAGATGAGAGGTAAAGTTGCGTTAAGTTGTTTAGATATATAAAGGAGCAAGTGATACTCTTGATATGATTGGATGGGGGCACAAGTGACCATAGTGGATGATGAGGTGATGGGATTAGAAGAGGTGATAGAAGTGTTGACACGAGGATAATTATGAGGGATGGGGACCACTAATTTGATAGATTCTTGATTATGAGGAATGGCTAATTAGTATCAAACTCGTGTTAGACCATAACAAGCTTACTCATGGCTCTAGGAAAGAAAAAGACAAGTTGGGAAGTGATAACTTGGGTAGATTATGGATCAAAATGATAGGCGTAGATTTTTTGCAAAGGAGGACCATCAATGGGGAGGTTAGTGGTCTTGTAAAGAAAATAGTTGTGGAGGGAAACCAGATTTACGTTAATAATCTCTTGTAACTCTGAAGATCCATAAGGGATGAGAGGAGGCCCAGAAGCATCAATGGAGGTGTAACTGGTCTCAATGGGATATGAAGGAAAGGATTGGTTTTAATATGAGTGTTTGATTGGTTCAATTGGACCTCTTCAAGAGGAGAGATGGAGACAATTGGTCGAGCAACCATGTAAGTGATAGTCAAAGGAGTGGAGGTAAGGATGGAAAGTGTGGAAGTTTTTTGAAAGGAAGTGATAGTGGGGATTGAGGTATTGTTTGATGTCATATTTTTTCAATTTTTTTGGATTGAGATATTTTAATAAATGGCATGAAACAAACAAAAAAACAAAACTATACTGATGTTTGATTAAATAAATCAAGTCATGCAATAAATTTTTGATTATCTTGATTATTAAGATGTGAAATATAAATGAAAAGGGGCTCAAAGGGAACTTAGGAAAAAATAGTCTATAGATGGTTTCAGGTATTTTGGGATGGATTCATCGATATACCCATAGGTACGTGAGGAAAAAAATTGTGTTCGTGTCAATACGGGGCCTAGTATTAGGGCCTACCCCATCACTTCATATTTTTCTAGCGATAAGGGAGTCAGGTGCTTAGCCAATATACCAACAACCATCTTATTTATACTCGACCAGAACATCAAGTCAAATTTCTTATTGGGTGATGAAATCCCAATAGTTCCACCTAGGAGGAAGTTTTTCAGATGTGTAAATTGGCTTATGTGTTTTAGGATGTGTGTGATGAAGTGGATGCAATGTGTTAAAACCCCTAGTTAAATGATATTTCCAACAAATAATGAAGGGTTAATTTTAGATCCAAAACAAAATATGGACATTTGATGAGGATAAAAAACAAGTGATGCAATGTGATAAAATAAATAGATGGGGAATAAAAACAAGGAATGTGTGGATAACTCTTTTCATTTTTATTTGATCTTCAAAAAGAAATTAGCAAGCAAGCAAAATCCAATCCAAACAGCATGATCCAATACAAGAAAGCAAAAGTGATGCTCCTACCTACAAGGTTAGAAGAAGGTATATGGAAGAAAATGAAAAAGACTTGCCAAGAAAGTTTGGTTCCCACCGGGCATGCTAGAATGTTGACCAATTTTCTCCATTCATGTCCAGATTAGTGAAATAGTAATAAAGGAAACCAGTAACTCTAATTATGTAAGTATTTATGGTACCTTGAGATGATATGGATGGATGTAGGTGCAATATGAACTCCTCACTACAAGATAAGTGAGTTGTAACTCAAGAAAACTCAAACTGATATGGATTAGTAGAAAGATGGGAGGTTTACTTGACAAAGTCAGTCCCAAGAAGTAAGAACTTCCTAGGATGGATGTCAACCCTCATTTTGATAAGATAAGATAATAGTAAATATTGATAAATTAGATGTAGTGAGACATGATATGATGTAGAATCTGAGATTAGACAAAAACTGTAATGCAGAAATGTAAGTAAAGTACAAATCTAATCTAAATAGATGTTAAATAAACCAAATCTATATGGGTCAGTGGTGACCCAAGAATATAAACAACGAGTCGACATCAACTGGGGCTAGATGAAAAGAAAATTTATAGAAATAGACATGAAATTCCTCCTTTAGCTAGATCTAGATTTGATGATGTACTGAGATGATAGACATGAACCTGCAGAAGGTCTAGAAGAATAATAAATAGAAAGGATGCAAGAATCTTAAGAAAAAAGATAATAAATGGTATGAAAATGAATTCGGTCAACGGTAACTAAGTTGGGTTGGCAGCACCTGGGGGTTGGCTAAGTAGATCTGAGGTGGCAGAGGGGATAGAATGATTGGATCTAAAATCTAAATGATGGAGATCAGATAGGTGACGGGGCAGATGACAAAAAAATAGAAACAAAAATATGAGTCGATGACGACCAGGTAGGGTTGACGGTGATTGAGATTGATTTAGACTTGTATGAGTGAAATGGACAAAATGAAAGTCTGGGGATGAATATGGAGGTGACAGAATGTAGGAACAAGGCCCTGGGATGACTCTGGAACTTGTAAACATGTTGACAATGGCTGCAAAAGGATGATCATGATGGATCTAAGAATACAATGAAAAGAGGGCTTCGGAAGCTGGTGTCACTCAGATTTCACCCCGAAATCTGTGACTACCCAATTAGAAAAAATTTCGTACTTTTAAAATAATGGGTCATTTGTTGTTTTTATTGCCTGTATTGCGTCAAGATAATCCCAAAGAGTCATATTAGCCCTTTTCGCCAAATACCCAGATGCCCAAAATTGTTTTATTCTGTCGTCGGGATTTGTCTGCGGGAAATTTGTATTTAATTATTTTGAGCCCCGTATGAGGCTATTTGCGCTCCGTTTTAACTCCATTATAAGCGAATATGTTATTATTCCTATATACCAGAAGGATTTTAACTTATTTTAAGTTATGGGCTTTATTTGTAACTTTTGGCAATTTTTCGTGTTTTTTTTGGTGTCCCATTCTGTTTTCTGTAAAATTTCTCTGGAACAACTCCTTCGCCGGGTAAGCCCGATTTTTGGCCTGGAGCAGCTGGAAAACATACACGCACATTTTTCCAGGAGGAAGTCATCATCAGAGGTCTGGATCACTGGGAAAAAGCGAAGTCATGCACAGAAAAGCCCCTGCGGGGATGGGCGCCTTTTTGGAAAACAAAAGATTTAAGCTGCGATGGGAAAAATATAAGCCGCAGGCAGGATGGGAATTATATGCCTGCCTGGCAGGGTACTTTTTCCCGTGTTATAAAAGTCACTTAAGCTGTAGTGGGAAAAATAGAGGCTGCAGGCAGGTGGGAATTTATTGCCTGCCTTGCAGGGTAAAAATTCCCATGATATAATAAAAGGAAAGTGACTTAAGTGAAATCATGGGATTTTAGTGCCTGCCTTGCAGGGTAAAGAATCCCATTGCAAAAGTCAAATCACTTAAGTGGATCATGGGATTTTGGTGCCTGCCTGGCAGGGTAAAGAATCCCATTATGGAAAAATTCTTAAAAATAGAATTACATGTGCAAAAAAGTGCGCCCCCTTTGGTGAAGGATTAAAGTGATTAAATTGATTATTTTTAATAATCTTTCTCCTTGGAAAAAGTGCGCCCAAGCTTGAGGAGGCCAAAAAGTCAAAGGAGGATTAAAAGAAAGCAATTAAATTAATTTAATTTAATTTATTTAGTGGTTGCCCCTCTCCTTGGAAAAAGTGCGCCCCATTTAGGAGTAATTTAATGATTTTAAATGCATTAAATCATTAAATTAATTTCTATTTTCAGTGGCTATGGTCAAAGCACACCGTGAGGCTAAAGTTAAGTGCTGTGTGAAGGATTAAATTGGATTAATTTAATTTATTGGATGGTTGTCCTTAAACATGCAATTTTTAAAGGAGAAAAGCATGATTTTTAATTAATTAATTGCCTTTAATTGTTAGGGCAATTATTAATTATAGAATTATGAAGGTTATATAAGCATGGGCAGCCATATGGATTTATTATTCAACACACAGGTAAAGAATTGCAGCAAGGAGAAAAAGTGCGCCCCATTAGAGGAAGGATTTTGCACAGACAAAGTGCTAACAAAGGCTAAAAGCTTCCAGATTTGGCGCATGCTTTGCAAAAGGTTCATCTTCGTCTGCACAATTGTTTTCACAGGTGTTAAAGGAGCTCAGGTGTTGATTGAAAGGATTCATGCTCTCTTTATGTGCAAATTAAACACCAATTTTTGGGGCAGCAGGCTTGAAAAGTGAAGATTTTTATAATTTAAATTCACTATTCATACTCCGGTGGCCATTTTTGTCTGAATAAATTGCAGGAATTCATTACAGGTGCTTTATAAAAGAAAAGGAGTATTTATCAATGTCCAATACATTGCAAATATCCTCCGAATCTGAAGAATTGTCCAGATCCGCACCAGTATTAAAGAAATTCGGCCAAATTAGAAGAAAAAGAATTATTCAGACAAAGATTGATAAAGCTATGGCGAAAGGAGATGAAAAAGAGAGCACGATGGATTCATGCATTGCTTCTAAGCTTACAGATATAGGAGACATGGATCTAGGCCCAGAACCTCTTTCTGATTTGATAGATAGATCCAGAGCTGGAAAGACTTCACTCATGCGTGCGGTCAAAAGTAGCAGAATTATTCGAGCTGCAGCTTTCCCATGTACAGCCCAATTGCCAGAGTTTGTGATGGAGTGTGCTAGATCTTATCATCCTTCATCCAGATCAGTGCGTGATGTAGCGGGAAAGACAATAATTCGTTTGGATGCAGAATTCTTCGATTATTGTTTGAAGATTCCAGTATGAAAGGTGGTGACTTCTATTAGCATTCAGGATGCTGACAGTAGGTGGGAAAAGCATAGAGCTGACTGTGTGAGCATCATGAATAGCCGGTTCATGAAGAAGCCTAGATCCCCTTCCAAGTTCCCGAGAACTCTTCCACGATCCAATTTGGTGCAGGAGGCGGATGATATTGTCAAATTGCTATGCAGGTTGAATGGTGAAGTGAATGCCTACACTTTCCGGACATGGATGTATGCTTTCATCAGGACCATTGAAATCAACAAGGTTGATTCTATAATCAGTTGGTCAGAAATTATTAGCAGCAACATCGGTGAGCAACTGCGGAACGTAAAGCGTACCTTCAGCTTCAAGATGACTTCATACTTGGTATATGCTGCAGCTTCACAGGGTGTCTTTTCCAAGCTGGATAGATGTGGTATTATTTCCAAGGATCCCATTTTTGAGTGCTACCCGCAGCTTACTGCACCTGCGTGCGAGAAGGACTTCAAAGTGATCAACGATGGTTTCTTCTATGATTTCATCTGCAGGTTAGACAAAGACTTGAAGACTCACAGGGTAAGCAAGGAAGCATGGGAAGCAGTGTCCAAGATTGGCAGTGTATTCATCCAGTTTGCATATTTCACATACATCAGGGTTACGAGCTTTTCAGGTGAACCAACAAAGATGCCAAGGTACCCGAGTGACAGATTGATTGCCATGGAGCTGAGCAGGCAACTTGTGGAGTTACACGACCTTCAGTCGAAGCGGCACAAGTCTACGGGCTTCTTCCCACTCACTGTGGGATATTACAGTTGCATCAGCATTCACAGAGCTCGAGGAATGGAAGCACAGATGTTGTCCGAGTATGAGCAAGAGTTCTTCCCTGCACGGCTTAATTTCGATCCATTTGGAATAGCCAGGAAGACAATCTCCTAGGAGTACGCACATGTGCCTTCGCTAGAAGATTTCTGGATGAAGTGCAGAAGTGAGTACGAGGTCAGAAAGAAAGATTTCAGTAGATTATCGATGAAGCAAGTATTTGACTTTGGACTAGCGCGGATACCTGCGGATCTTAAAGATGATGGGAGCGTGGTACTTGACACTTACCATCAAATGGGAGGAGATAAAGCTCTACTGCAGGATAGCAATGGCGGCTGCAGCACAATAGAAGAAAGATTTGGAGCTGTGTTGGTGAGTACTTCGAGCTGGTTGTTAACGAAGGGATACTGCCTTGATGAAGTATTGATGAACCAAATCACAGGCAACTTCAGCACAGGAGATTCCCTCAATCGAAAGCATGATGGAGAGAGCAGCAAAAGGTCCGAGAAGATGAAAGTACACAGAAGATCTTAAGAGAAAGAGAAGATCACTTCCACGGCCATAGCTTTGACTCCGACTTCTCCAGTACGTAGTGGATCACCAACTATTGCACCACAGCAGCAGGATGCTTCCATGCCTTCATTAAAACCAGAAACGTTCATCTTCTCTCCGCAGCCACTTCGTTCAGCACCCGTTCCAGAGGAGATGTTGAAGCTGCAGATGACGGAGTTCGAAAGAGCTTTGTCCTTGGATGTTTCAGAGGATGGCAGCCATGATACTGTGGCACTTTCTGATGGAGAGGATGCAGAGCAGGATATGGTAGTGCACTCAGCAACTTCTCACTCTCCGAGAAGTAATTTCTCGGAATGGTTAGCTTTGCAGTTGGTTCCGGAAGCAAGAGTGGAGATGAACTTAGAGGAACATGATTTGTAGCTACTTCAGGATCTGAGCAGAAGAGACAGAAGGCCTAAAGTTGCTAAAGCAACTTCTAGGTTGATCATCGAGTATTCGGGAGAGAAGTTTGCTGAGATATTAATCCCGGCGGAAGGAAAGGTAGAAGAGGAACTCACGGCAGAAGATGTGACGGTGACCAAAATACCACTCGGTCAAGCTACCACTGAAGGATTGAAGCAGGACACGCAGACGTTGCTGGATGCTTTGTTCCTTAGGCTTGACAGAGAGAAGGCGGAGAAAGAAGAACTGCAGAAGCAAGTGTCTCAGTTATGTGAGATCATAGCCAAGGTTGCTAAACCTTCCATTCAGCCCATTTCAGAGCAGGTGAGTGATCATCTTATGCAGGAAATGGAAGATGCAAGCAATCAAGTAAAGGCTATTGACGAATGGAAAGATCTAATTATTCGTCAAGCTTCTGTGCAACTTGGGGAAGTGCCGGCCTGCCTAAAGGTTATGAACGATGCAGCAAATCAACTAAAGCAACTGATAGAAAGCATAGAAGGAATGAACACAGTTGCAGAGAGTAACCTGAGTATTTTGGCCGAGATCAACAAGCTGCCGGGAGATGTATTGGTTGCAGAACAAATTGTGCCGGATGGATCAGTCGAGAAGGGGAAGCAGCTAGAGTTTGCAGTATCTTTCCGTTTGGAGATCTGCAGAGTTTTGCTGAAGAGGATGCAGGCGCTTGAGAGTAGAACATCAGATTTTCCAGACAGTATTATTTCTTTCACTGAGGAAAAAGTGGATGGAGGTATTACTTCATACGTGCGGATCGTTTCTAATGAGGTGCATGATTCCCTGGAGGGTTCTCTTCTGATGGTGCAAAAGAGGATTGATAAAGCTACCAAGCCTTTCACGATGAACTCTATCAGTAGGCTGGTGACACTGCAGGCAGACATTGTGAGATTTGGGCCAAGTTTGGAAGAAGTGGAAGCATACAGCAAAGTGTTGAATGAAGGATTGCTGCAATTCAGAACAGAGAAGGAAGCAGTAGCTAAAACAGACGGAAGGGTGCTGAACTATGTGTTCGACAAGTATATCAGATATCAGAATAAGAAGAAGATGTAGATGCTACAGCTGGCACGACTTCTTCTATTCTTTCTTCTTCTATTTTCTATGTTCCCGGATGAAATTGTAAACTTCTAAGTTATTGGTTTTGCAATCATTACTTGAAGTCATGTGGAACCTTTCTACTAGCTAAGTGATACATGTGTCACTTAAGAAGAAGTTAGATGAAGGTGATTGCCAAATGTCATCTTTACTTGTTGTTCACACTTTAGTTCAGTTTGAGTCTTCTGTTTTTACTTTCCCTCCTACATTCTATAAGTAGGAGAAGAACCTCCGGGTTATTGATCGATCAGAATTTGTAAGAAGCAATCTTGTGTTCTAGACTTTGTACTGAACCCCTGAGAGCCACTTGTTGCAGAGGAATACAAAGAAGCAGGTTTCCGGAGAACTTTGTGTCACGGCGTACTGTGTTTCTTGCTTTTAAATCTTAGATCTTTAAAGTAAACTTTGTGTTATTTTAGATCTGGATCTAGAACTACCTTTGCTTTAGAATTCTGTGTGTTCAAATCTATTTGAGTTTCTTCTATGTGCATGCAATTAGCTCTGATATCTACTGATTGGGATGCACATCTTCCTTACTTCTTCTCTGTAATTCCTTTACTTCCTTCTTCTATAATTTTCCTTTCTTAAACAGGTGCTTACTTGCTGCAAAATTTCTTAGTTATGGTTCATGAACTAAGTTGTTAAAGTAAAACCCCTGATAGATAATAACACATTTTTTGACAAATCTGACACGGGAGCCTCACCAGTTAAATGAGGGAGATTTATCTCATGACTGCCTAGGTTTGATGCTATGCAGAAAATCTAGCCAACAGAAGCTCCCAAAATGAACACAAGATCTCTAAGAATTATTTCAAATGGTTTGGCAGTTTCAAAAGAGGTTAGAAGATGAAGGAAATATCACAAGAGCTCCGAAAATCTAAAAATCACATCCCTGAACAAAGAGGGGTAAAGGTTCCTTTATAGGGTTGACGATGACCTGTATGGGTCACCACCAACTATGGTGATCCTTCCATTTAGGTAGTGGAAAGATGCCCAACTTGAGGGGAAATGGGTCTAAAGTGGGCAGATTAGGGTTTCAACGGATATGGATGAGATTGGGTGCATAGAAAATATTAATGGATAGGTGGATGGTTGAAATGAGTAAATAAAGGTCATGGATGGGTAAAAACATTAAAAGAAGGCTTATAAAGGATAAAATTGAGGATTTAAGTAGGATAAACAAATTAAATGAGGATTAGGGATGATTAAGAGTGATTAGGAATGATTAGGGAAGATAAAATAAATGGTGGGAAATAATGGTAAGTGGGATAAATTGAATTTAGGAATGAACATGAAATTCGAAAGGATGATCATGACAAAAATAACATGAACGCAGGGTGAGGGGTAGTGATACCAAATCTTGGTGTCTACATTTGGGTTTAAATCTGCATATAGATGGCATTATTTGTTGAAATTTGTTCTCCTTTTTGTTGGGTTAATATAGAAATGTAGAAGAGTTATTTTAAAATTATCACAGGTATTTTGAGATTGTTGTTAAACATTTTTCTTAAAAACTAATCCTTGAATGTTTTTGGTTTTAAATCTGGAGTTTATCTTCATTTTAATAAGAAATTTGGAAAAGAAAACAAGATGAAGGGTTTGAAAATGATGTGGGTTTTAGATTTGTACTTGCAATCGATATGGCATTTTGGGCCTGTTCTTTTGTTTGAAATTAGAGGATGAAGAATGCAAATATGATTATTTTAAAATAACCTGTTAAAGGATTTCTTCTGTTATTTTATTTTTAATATGTTTCTTTGGATTTGGTGACCTATGTTGAGAATTGTTTCATTTCTTGATGTTGATGACGAAATTGGAAAATATTGTGTGATGGGTTTAATATAAAGTGAGTAAATGACTATTGAGAGAACATGAATTGATTACATGTAGGGTTGTTTTATATTTGTAATCTAGTTCAGTTTGGAATATGGGTATGTTTAAAATATTGAAGTTTTTACACAAATCCTTATGAGATTGATGTTTTGGTTTTTTTCTACTCATTTTTAGCTCATTGTTTAGAAGTTCTTAAAATCCTTTTATTTAATCATTCATGGAGTTATGTTGTTTTATTTGTTTTATTTTAAAAAAAAAAAACCCTTGGTCTTGAAAGCACTATTTGCTTCGCAGACTTAAAAGGGCTTAACTATTACAAATTATTTCTTGCCTTGAGCTTGTTGTTTTTGCATATGAGTAAGATATTTGGAGCATGAATAAATTGATATCATCTCTCCCTCTATTTCTTGAGTGTATTTTATGTTAGTATTCATTGATAACTTGTAGTTATTTTTGTATGATACTTTCATTAATCTGAAGAAAGGGTATTCACAACCCAAAATGAGCTTTGCTAAGTTAGAATATTTAATCTCATCCTTAGCATGTTCTTATTTAAGTACACACTATTTAGTTTATTATATAAGTGTTTTGATATTAAACTCGTCAATGTACTTGATTGTTACCAATGATTTAGCTCCTTATAAGTATGATTGTTTAACTTATTGCTTAAAGGAATGAAAGTTGGTAAAGTATTGATTATTGTATGGTTTTCTTATAAGGTTTTGATGTTACTTATTTTCCTCTGTATTCATTACAAGAATATAAATTATTGAGTAAGAAATGGGAAATCTATACATTGGGTTGATTATTGACTGTAGTGGTGAGTGATCCATTTTTTTTAATCATTGGTAAGTATGGGAAATGGATAATGAGTTTCTTTATGATAATATACTTGAGCATAATAGTTATACATAGTTGAAGGTATTTTCTATTGATATTATTCTTGAAGAATATATACATAGCATGCAACCCAAAATATTAAAGGAATTGAAAGTTGCAGATATAAATTCTATTCTTTGATTATTGTAATAAATAATTGCAATAGTACATCACTTTAACAATCCAATAGTTATGATTATCAATTTGAATTCATGTACTATTTATAAATATACTATTACAATATGAAGTATCATTTAATATGTGCATGAGATAGCTATCGTATTAATAAACTAGGATGTTTATTTGATTTAAATAAGTTGACCTTAACTTATTCTATTATTTCATTTAAGTACAACAAGGAATATGAGATAGTGAAGTTATGCCAATTCTTTGAACTGACCCATATATACATTTTCTCTCTCTGATAGTTTGTAGGAAGGAATGACATTCTTGAAGTGACTGGTTGATATTTTTTACACTTATTTTATGACATGTGATATTTGTTATAAATCCAAAAAAGGATCATTGTATTTACTTGATAAACATGAATGAATTATCTTCGCAAGTTGGTATGGGAATTTTGTTTAATGTATTATTATGATTATGTGTATATCATTATTTATGAAAATAAGGGATTATCCTTATTAAATCTGAATATATTACTTGGTTCTTTTGTAATTTATCTTGTTGGATATGCAATAAATATACACTATTATATAGCTGAGTATAAATAAAGATGATTGATCTTATGTTAATCATTTATTACTGATTTCGTTAATTCATTTGAAATGAACAAATATGTGAATGAAGACTCATAGAATAATAATGATAACAATATAATGAAAACCAAATAAAGTGATCATTGTACCTTGTGGAATTAAACGGGCTATTCATTTTAATTAATTAACTTATGAGGTTAAGGAATAACCTTTTTTATTAATGAATGGAGAAATGCAACATGTAACATGGTTAGTAGACCTATAACTAGTGATGAATACTATGTTGTGTTAGTTAGATAAGAGGAACTAATGAAAGATAGTAGCTCGTAGAGTTACTATAACCCTCTTTCGAGAATCTAATATTGTGTAATAATGCAGTATAACCTATTGTAAAGATGAACTTATTTACCTTATCTTTCATGGACAACCTTAACCTATAAATGAAGATTAGGTGTTAGTCCCATTGTCTTCTTGGCAGTATCCTACCTGTGCCAACTTAGGATGACTACAAGAAGGGTAGTGAGGACGTAATGATGAAAATCATTACGTGGTCACTATATTTCCCATAGGGATACTAAGGTGGAATTGATAAGATCCTTTCAATTAATGGGATGAGTCATGAACTCTACTTATTCAAAACAAAAACTTAATTTCTTAAACAATTAAATGAAATCCAGATAACTGTGTAGATATGGTTATGCAGTGATGGAAGACAAGTTTTGTAGACTTGTGTGCAGTCTCAAAAATAATCTTGAAACCAACTCTTGAACATTTAGCAAAGTAATGTAAATATCTGATTACATTTTATATTCACCATTCTCCTAACTCATTGTGTCAGATACCAAATGGAATGCATCTTTTATGTTTTTTAGGTAGACACTTAGGAGATGCACTTAGTTCTCGTAACATACTAAAGGTTTGACCAAAATTATATAAGTTATACACACTTGGTTAGAGTGATTTAAGGGAGATCAGGAAGATCTAGTTGACCCTTACAATTGCACATGGTTATCATTTGTTATCAAATGGATTGTAAACATTTAAATTACATTGGGTTAATTAGCTGCAAGATGAAATCATTGAAGACATTAGTTATACTTAAGGGATTTGTTTTTTTTTTAATCCCCTTAATTTGGATGAATCATTATATAGGTGTAACAATTACATTTCTTCAAGTTTATATGTTAATTATCATCTTGTAATTTCATCATTACCTTATGCAAATGTTCCTCCTTTGTCCTACTGAAAAAAAAAAAATGTCATCTAAGTAAATAGTTACAAACTTTCCCAAATATGACTAGAGAACTTCATTCATTAAGCACATGAATGTAATCAACACATTTTTCAACCCAAATGGCATGACCAACCATTCATAAATACATTCATGTGTGTTAAATGATGATTTTCATTCATATACTTCCCTTATGTGAATCTAAAGACATGCTCTTTAGATCAATCTTTGAGAAATACCTCACAACTTGAGAAATCCATGAAATTATCTATCCATTATAATGGAAAATTACATTTAATTGTGCTCTTGTTGATTGCTCTTATTTCTATGCACATTCTCCATTCATCATTCTCCTTTGGCGCTAATACTATCAAATCATGCATGGGCTTAAAAAATCTTTTTTCAACCCTTTGTCTAACAACTCTTGAACTTGTTTCCCCACCTCAACATTTTCTTGTGATGTCAATTTATATGCCAATTTGTTTGAAAAAATTGATCTTGGGATTAAATCCATTTGATGGTGTATGCCTCTTACCAATGGTAATCTATCTAGTAGATCACTTAAAAACAATCTTTGGAAATTTGTCAATCAAATCCTTCACTACTTGTGGAATTTTCTCTTCAATTATTTTTTTGCCCAAATTTTGTATAGAATTTTTTATAAGCACAAAATATTTCACTAAATCTGAACATATTCCAGTAAAACTGGACTCCAGTATTACAAGTATTGGAAGAAATCCATCTCCGTTTTTGGGTATATTGGATTCCATTTTTGTCTATATTGGATTTCATTATTACTATTATTGGATTCCATTATTAACAATATTGGATTCCAATATTGTCATCATTGGATTTATACTAGTTCCAATTTCACTATTACTAGATTCCAATATCACTATTATTGGATTCCAATTTAGCTAATATTGAATTCCAACATCGTTATTATTGGATTCCAATTTCACCACTATTGGAAACCAATTTCTAAATTTTGATTTTTAGATTTCAATTTCGCTAATTTAGGATTATTATTTTGTTATTTTTTGATTCCCTCACATATGCCTAGCAGAAACTAACTTACATAAGCATATAGGTTGTTAACATGCGTAAGCCTAGCGACCACTAACTTACACAAGAGTAGATTCCTATAGGTGATCTTAGCGACTGCAAAGTTACACTAGCATACTAGTAGCAAGTTACAAAGCCTACCCATCGCTAACCTACATAAGCTTAGTGACCACTAACTTACATAAGATTAGCCGCCAAAAAGTTACATCATCCCAGGGGTTAAATTTGACAGCCACCTATGTTTGTCAAACAATTTTTAGATGACGGTAATTTTACAATATTGACCTTTAACAAATACAAACTAGTAGTTATTTAAACACTTTAAATTTATATTTATTTAATTTTTATGTATATTATATATTAATATAATTTTTATATAAATCTATATAAAAATGATGGTGACTTTGTAAATATGTAAGTTACGTGTGATTGTTATTTCAAATATTTGAAACTATATTATGACAAAAAAGTCTAAACGGCCATCAAAATTAATCCTTACGTGAGCTAACGGTCATAAGATATATAATCCTGGCAGATGCTAAGTTATATTAGCCAAGCAGCATCTAAGTTACATAAGCCTAGGGGCCCATGAGACACTTAAGCATAGTTTCCGCTAGGATACATCTTTTTAACATTTATTTCATTAATTTATAAAATGGAAAACAAAATAGTAGCTATTTAAATACTTCAAATTTATATTTATTTAATATATTATGTATTTTAAGTATTGATAAATTTTTTATATAAATCTATATAGAAAATGATGGTGATATTGTAAATATGCAAGTTAGGTGTGATAAATTCAACTAATTTTATGCTTTTATATTTTGTAAATCATAAAGAACAACAAAGAGTTAAGAATTACGTTAAACAATTTGTTTTGAAGAAATGGATTTGAAAATGTATTTCCATAGGAAATCAATTCCTTCTCGAAAATTACTTAAGCATTGATCCCTAGCAAAGGTATTAATTATTGTTCTTAAATTTGTTCAAGGTATGTATGGATAGCTTCATGTCCCCGACTTGGTATTTTAATTTGATCTCATTTCCATATTTTTATTGGACTCCATGCCCAGATGACACTGTCTATATCAATATCTGACATGTCCCTTGATTTTCGCCACCATTTATTTTTCTTTAAGAATTCCTAATACCTTTATTTTTATGAATTTTCTTTTCCTGTGGGTTCCCACCAATATACCCTTATCTTTTGAGCCTTTGTGTGAACATCGTATGTTAGATTTGTTCTGCCTTACCCATCCATATAGGTACGTTATCATCAGCTGGTCTTACTAGTATCATCTTCTCAACATGCACATCCACCACTAGGTTGAATTCCTCTCAAGGTCTATCAAAAATAGGCCTAACATATATATCCTTATTTGAAAGAACATTTTGACTATAGTAGTTATCCATGTCAATATGTGGTGCACCCACTATCTGATCATACATTGCGCTATCTTGAACTATTTTTGGTGAAAATAAATCTCTCCTCATCATGCTACAATTGAAAAAGGGATTCTTTAGGGCACGTAGAACATTTTTCCAATATGCAATCTTTGGAACCCAGTATACTTCTCCACCATCTGTTGAACTCTTTTCCTAGTGTGTGATGTATGCCTGAATGCCTCTCTGCAAGTCTACCATCTCTTTTAGTTCTTTGAAGGGTGTCAATGGAGGATCCCCTTTAGGAAAGAAAGGTTTCCCATCCACTATTTTTCATATCTCAATTGAGTGCGGACCATTCTAAATCCATGATTGATCCTTTATACTCCATGACGGGCATGTTGTTGATGAAATGGAATTTAAACATCTTTGGTTTGTTGATACCCATGATCTTGTGGTTACCATCTAGCATGTGTGGTTCCACAAAGGCCTTAAATTTGTAGAATTCCTTGATAAGGTATGGATTGAATGTGTTGGAATCCTCTTGGCATGTTCTATAAGTGTCCATTATTTATGTCAAAGAGAATGTTTCCAATTTGTACAAGGTTGTTCATAATCAATCGAATGTCCCATCTATGTCTTCATGCATGTGACCCACTGGAAGGAAACTCATGAACACTATGTGTTGAAAACCCTTCTAGCTACTAGAATAGATGGAAACACAAACAATGTGTGATTTTTTTTGTCACTTGTACCATTATCTAGTTGTAAGTAGATAATTGGTGGTTGTTTTCTAAATGAACTTGAACATCTACTTATAATATTAGTTGTATGAGCATGCTCATTTTTCTTCTTTTATTCTTACACTTGTCATATACATGATTTTGGAACAATGCATCATGTAATGTGTGTTTTGATGTCCCACTACTATATAAAAAATCACCATACTAATATGTAAGTGGTTCTTCTAGCTTCTAGATACACAATGTCAATGATGTTATTGTGAATTTTATCCTCACTCAACAAAGGGAGACCAAAGTTCCCAAAACCCTTCATTTTGTGCCCATGTGTCAACATACTAGTCAAGGTGATGGGGAGAGTAATAGCATTGCTTATTGATTTTTATTTTCTTTCTGTCCTTGGTATGCTAGTTTTCATCTTGTCCATTTTTTCATGCACAATGCTCAAATAACTATTAGGATTTTGTTGTGATTGTGATCTATGTAGCATAGTTAGTTGCACGAAAACTTTTAATGTAATCATTGTGCCATTTTTGACGTTGATCTATTTGATGCTAATGTTTATGGACATGAGGTGGGTGCACATTTTTTCTTAAGCTCTGTGCACTCATCACATTTGGAAAAGACGTTGTTCTTGGTGATTGAAACATGGGAGAAATTTTCTTGCCATATTTTTATGAGATTTTTATGATGTTGGAGGAAGGTCCAATAGTGAAAGGCCTCATTACAATTTTGTATGATGTAAGTAAAAACTATAACATGCAGGAAGCAATCTCATTATTACTTTAGTACCATCTTGTCCCACTGAATGAGATATGTGTGGGGATATATAAGAATTCTTCTCCACCATTTTGGATATCAATGCAATAGTTGTGACCTTGTTTGGCATTTATTTTTTTTATTGTATTTCCATTTACTTCCCTCCTCTCATCCATAATCCAAGATTTTTTGTATCTGTAATAGGTTCTTTTTTCGTGATTCCATGACATATGTACCATGCATTCTAACATACATCCCTTCCACATTAACTTCAATTTATCTATAGTATGTTCAAGAGTTTGACCTTGATCACAACTGCTAGCATTTGTGGTGAATGTATTAAGTACAAAGTTTTTGATGGAAGGTTCATTCATACCTAGAGTTAAATTCCAACTATGATTGAAAGTGCTTAGAGATAGATTGGAGAGACATCCTTCCTTGTAGCAAGGTTTTTTCTCAACTTTAGACAAAAATTGTTCTCTTATTTTTTCATCATTTTACCTTTCCTTTGGTGTACTAGATGGAGTATAATTTACCTTTTGGCGTTTGCAGGAATTGTAAGGTATTTTTATCAAGAAAAATTTCATTACTACTACATATGGAGGATTCATATGAATTTGGGTATACTAGTTGAGGCAATGGATCTTCAAATGCACTCCACATTTTTATCGACAAACTCTTCTGAGAATTTCTTTTAGCCTTACTTCCATAATAGAACCATCGTGATGGGCCAACTGGCTAGCAGGCCATTGGATGAGAGATCCTTCTGATATGGAGTAAAACTTGTAAAAATGGCCTGATTAATTTATCAACATGCACCCCAAATGTATTTCCATCCAATTTTTTAAAGTGCGCCATGTCTCCTTCACATACATTTGTAATTGTTTCTTCTGCATAACAAATTTTTTTTGTTCTTTTGAAAAAAAATGTATCAACTTCACAGGTAACCCCCTTGAACTTCAAATTGAAGTCAGTGTTTGACATGGTGGTTGTTTCTTGAAGTTCATAATTTCCATTCACATGAAGTACAATTCTTGTTTCTAGATAAACTAGGTTTTTGATTGGCCAGGAAACTTTGTTATTGCATTGTACACTTGGATAGTAATCATTGCATGTAGTTATAATCTTCTCCACAAAAATGCCAAATTGTGTGGGTCCTAACACTACTCCAAAAATCACATGTTGTTCTTGTACCAGGGATATAAACCCTTTGGTTATGTCACCTTCTTTTCGAAGCACACTTATGTTTTAGCACCATGTAGGTTGTAGCAAATTCATCCCTATCTTTAGGAGTTGTGAAACAATGGCTATCACAGTTAGAATTCAAACCCTCATCCTCATTACATGTATCCTTTGAATCACTACTCATGATGTTTTGAATTCCATCACCCCCACATGCGAAACTTTTGAAATCACATACTTAATCATTTGCTTCCTTTCCCATAGGATAAAGTATCCCTTGTTTTCAATTTCTGTTAGGTTTTCACAATCATCAATTGTGTATGACAGTCTTCACTCTATCATTGAATACAATACTTATTATGACAAATGAATAAGCTTAGACCCCTTGTCTCTACAATGGAGTGTATCTTTAGATGGATAAACTAGTCCCTCTGCAACTTTAAAACCTTTGGATATTAAATCCACATGTGCTCCATCTTCAAAAACAGAGTTCATTTTCAACTGTATCCATAAATAAAAAGAGAAAAATAGTACTAAGGAAACTTAAATATTTAACATTAGTATGGAGAATTGAAATCATGATGAGAAAATAAAAATATACATCTTATATGAACATCTTTGAAACCTCATTTAATCCAAATATTTGAACATATAACAAATTGTATTACACGCTTAGATCACATTGTTGTGTGTATATTTTTATCCATAAAACACAATGTATGGCTTTCAAAAGTCGTATAGCCTAGCGGCTATTGGGACTTAATTTTTTTTCATACACACAAAAATTCAAATATTGATTAGAATGAGAGGTCAAATGTTAGTGATCACACTTCAATGTACAAGGATTGTGTGCATTCCCAAGTTTGAAAACTCACAATTGGATGTGTGAGTGATCGCTCATCATAGTGCGAGTGATTCGTGGCCTCGTACATCTACGAAGTGTGACTCCTTACACGTTGAAGATAGATCCCTCGTACATCGAAGTGTGATCCCTTCCATGACAAAAGATGATCCCTCACACAATAAAGTTCAGCCCCTCTCACTAACAAAGTGTGATACCTCACATGAAAAAGTCCGAGCATTCACACGAAAGTGAGCATTCACACTTGGAATAGTGATCACTTGCATATCGAAGGGCCATCTCTAACATTTTCACTTGTCATTCTAGTCAAAATTTGTTTATCCTAGCTACCTCTTGCACTTTAATATTGTGTCAAAGTAAATCATTCATGTATTTTATTCTCTAATTGTATAGCTATGTTTATTTGATGGTATAGAGTTCAATTTTAGTCTTTATTTGATTAACGATGGTGTTTTATGCTTTGATTCAATTATGTGTATTAATTGTTTCTAAGGTTTTTATATCTTACATAATATTTTAACAATATATGTTTATTTTAAATAATTGTCTATAATATTGAGTAGAAGTAACCCATGCTATGTAAGTTTATTATTAATAATTGTCAATATTAAAGACTTAATTTCAATTAAATTTATTTATGTCAAATTTAAGTTTCAAACAATGTCGAATTTTAGTTTTCATACATTAAAAATTATGTTATAAAAATCTTACCTTAATTATTTACAATAACAATTACACCTTTTTGTAAGGTCAAATATTACCTAGTTAATATTGCGCTTCCCTAAACATTAATTGGCCATTAAAGCGTATAATGTAAAATCCACCACTTGAGAGTTTTTTTTTGTACTAAATTTAATGTTAAGTGGTACAATATTAAATTTAAATCCACACAAGCTTTGTCAACATCTGTATTTTAATGCAATAAAATAGAAAAATGTATACTCATTTCGAAGGTGACAACACCAAAATAGGGAGCAGAGAATTACACAAATTAAAAGAGGTGAAGCATTGTTATGTTATTTTGAATAATTCCATTTTATACACCCATTTCACAGTGATTATAAATATTACATTTGTTATTAGGTACTTAAATAATTTTCAATGTTTCTCCACAAGTTTCTATTCTGTGAATTTATAGAGTGCAACACTCGTTGTATATTTATTATTAGAAAATGAAAAATGAAATTAAAATTTAGATAAAAGATGGAGTAAGAAGATTGTTTCATTTGTGAATGTTTATAGTAACTAATAAATTTGTAGGACATGAAAAAATCACCATTTTCCTTGTTTTCACATTTTGAATCCCAAGGTCTCAAAACAACTCCAAGAAAACTATGAAGATGATATGGTTTTTTCAACACAGCTAAGAAAATTAAATGAAAAGGACTTCTGCATGCAGAATTTTGATGGAAATAGTGTCTCTAATTTGCAAGAGAATATAAGGGACACACAAAATTTGGGTCCTTACATTCCACATTCACAAATCGATCTCAATTCTCCATATATTGTTGATGATGTTGATGATTCAAAACTAGAAGAAACATTTTCAATAACCCAAGAATATGACAGAGATAGAAATAATGAGGAGCTGATGAAAGAATAAAAAGAAGAGATTTGGTCAAAATCTATTGTGAAAACATTTATTTCAAAATATAAAGAGGTGTATGAAGATTTAAACCGTGGAAAACTTGACAAGAAACATTGGGATAGTATAGTATATGTTTTGAATCAAGTTTAAGGGAAAACATTCACTGGGATGCAATGCAAATACAAGATGAACAGGTTGAAGAAAACCTTCAAGAAGGAGAAACAATTACAAAACACAAAAGTTGGAAACAAATTCAACATGGACTTTCTATGAAGATATGGATCACATTACACGAAAAACACTCAAGGTTATTAGTTTTAATGGAAAAGAGAGGGTTAATATAAATAATTCTACTTCTGAAAAAGACATGATAGGGAAATTAGAAATCCCTTCTATCAACATTGAAAATTTGGAAGGAGAAAACCAAGAAACCCCTTTAAATAAAAATGGAATTAAGAGAAAATGTGTAAAGAGAAAAATAAAATCTTTTGGATATTTGAAAGAAGTAATTAAAACTAGCATGTATCTACTCAGTTATACAATGAAAGAAATTGAGCATGGAAGACTTCAAATTGAGCTTGAAAGAATGGAACAAGAGAGAAAGCTAATGGAGTAAAATATTAGATGTAAAACTTCAAGTCACAAGTATTTTTACCTAGGTAAATTACAATTTTTTAACCATAGTAATTTAGTATTGCATCATTCATTCCACTATAAAATATGGTATACATTATGTAATAAAAAATATCATACATTAGATTTAACTAATACTTCTCTATTTTGCATTCTTCTTTTTTATTTCATAACAATTCCAACGATCGGCATCATGGGTGCCACCAAGATCATTGACACACACATCCCAAGATATTATTTGTGTAAAAAAACAATTTTAAAATGATGTCGGTAAACATGTATATTTTTGTTGAGGATAATATGATAATTCAATATGTGAGACATCAATTTAACCACATATCATTGGTAGTATAGTCAAAGTATGGAATACTTATATACTCTCTATGTAATTTATAGATGATAATATTTCCAATGAGCATGGTGTTCTTTTGTTGATAATGTTTATAATATTGATAATATTTGCATGTGGCATATGTGGTTAATATTTATGTGTGACATTAAACCAAACAATGTCAATTTTGTGTGATATTTGAAATATGATTAATTCAATATGCAAGACATTAATTGATCCACATATTATTGGTAGTATAGTCAAAGTATGGAATACTTATATACTCACTATGTAATTTATAGATGATAATATTCACAATGAGCATGGTGTTTTTTTATGATAATATTTGTGTGGCATATATAGTTAATATTATGGTTCCCCTAAAATTAATTGTCCATTAAACTGAACAAAGTAAATTTCGTGCGATATTCAAAAAATGTTCACCTTTTGATAGCCATTAAACTGTCATTAAATATAAGGAAATTTAACGGCATACGAATGTCTTTTGTAATTCGTGTACCGAAGAAAGTGGTGGTTGGAAGTGTCGGTACCATGTAACTATAGATTGTCATTTACTAGTATATTTCCTAGACACTTAAATTTCTGAAGCTTTCGACGAGAAAATTTTTGTGAGGGAAAAACTTCATAAGAGAAATCATCCATTGGAAAACCTAATCACGGTTTGATTTCCAAAATTTTGAGCAGGGATGTTTTTAGTGAAAGCGTAAAAAATTGGTATGCGTTCACTCCTTTATTCCTTCAAATTTTTGAAATTCTGTAAGTGTAGGTTTTTCTGTATCCTTTTTGACAAAACCCTATTTTGTCTCCTTCCATTAGTCATATCTTTCGATTCTTTAACGTTCTTTTATAAACACTTCTCAATTGATAGGATTTGACATCATTCTTTCATTCTATATGGTGATCCCTAAATGATTTGTGACATATGTGTGTACCGTGCTTGTGAGTAATGGAAAAAATGTAATGGCCATTTTTTCACAAGAGGGCTAACAAATGTTTTGTAAAATACCTAACGTGGACAACAATGATTATTGGTAGCGAAAAAAATGGGTGTTGCTAAAAATTTTGTGGAAATTAGATTTTATTCAGTTAGGGTTGTTATTTATTTAGGGCCTTTAGACCGCTATCGGTCGGTTTTTATAGATATTTTGTTTTATATTAAAGTAATGAAATAGTGATAGTATCTTCCATTAGATGAAATAATAATAGTAATGTTACTGTATTTTTCTCGTTCGATTCAAATTAATGAGGTTAGTTACTAAATAAATCTAAACAACTGGGAAAATGGAAGGTTTAAGGTACCTCAAATATGTGATATTGATGAACAGACGTAAAAGTGATTTATCCTCACTACAAATGAATAATCTTCAAAACTAGGATAAAAATTGATCAGATGGTATATGCGGGGGTTGCCCAAAAAAGCCAGCTCCAAGAAGTGTCACCTTCCTTTCACGGATGTCAACCCCTATTTGATAAGAAGAAGAAAAGTAAAGGATAGATAAACATATAGCATGCAAAAACAAAAGCACTATTGAATTTAAAAGTAACAAATATAAATATAAATGCTCATCTAATCAGAATGAATATAAATGAAATGGTACATGACTGGATTGACGACAACCCAGACTATGTAGAGGTAGGTCGACGGTGACTTGTGTGAGTGAATCTAGAAAACAAAGTAAACATGTAGAATTATAGAGGTTTGAGTGTAAATTAGAAGGTACATAGGCTTGAAAATGTTCGGAACATCCTACATAAGTTTTTTCCTGAGAATTTGCATGGGTAAAATCCACCCAAAAATAGGACAACTATACCACAATATCAGAAAATTTGAAATCCATACCTCTCCAAGACACCCCCAAATCATTTTATCCAATCCATACCTCTCCAAGACACCCCCAAATCATTTTATCCTCAACACCAGTCCTTTCCTATCATTTAAATGATCCCCATGTGGTTTTCCTCTTTCCCCCTAAGTGATTTAGGATCTTTTGGAACATTCAAGCAAGCAAGCAATTTTGGGAAGGGCTACCATCAGCCTTCCTAGAACTAGTGCATCACCCCACCAGAGAAGATCGAATGAATAAAAGTCATGTTGGAGGAGTATTCAATTGATAGGAACATAATGGGAATGGTTTTGAAATATTCATTGAAGATTCAGAGGTTTTGGATTTGATTCGTCAGAAGTGGGTTTTCAGGCCTGAAGGAGCATACACCATGAAGGAGGACCTGAGCTTCAAAAAAATATTTTTGGAGCTTTGTGATGATTTTAAATCCCAAAAATGTACCTATGGAAATTATTTTCCATTCCCTAAATGATGGAAAATATGGGACATCATGAAACATCATACACTTTCTGAGGCAACTCATTCTTATGACGCACAACGGGCAAGTCCCGAGAAAAAAGTGTAAATTTGGAGGTTTTTCTTATAGATTAAAGGTTTTATACCCTCACCAATCTTCTCAAAATTATCTTTCCAATCAGAATCATATAAAATTTTCCCCCAAAATTAATTTGGGAGCTTGAGATATTACCTCCGCAAGTTGTTCCTAAGGTGCGATTTCTCATACTTGGCCATTTTCAAGCTAGAAATGTGGTAGCCTATTGTTAAGGTGGAATTTCTTGTCCCTTTACAAAGGTACAAAAGGGACATAAAATTCCCCCTCCCCCCATTTAGTCTTCAGGTCACTAATATGACCGTGCACTCACCACGTAAACCCATGTTGACCAGTTTGACCTATCTCCCTCCTAACCATGCATGCTCACCAAGTGTCGCCACTAGGATGAAGAGGAAATTGTTTCACCCAAACATAATAACACGGATCTGCATTGCAGAGGGATCTATAATCCCATAGTGTTTTCAAGAAACCCATGGATTTTTCCACCCGATAAATTTTCTAGCCAACAATTTTTGGTGACTCCATTGGGGAGAGATTTGCCTAAGTGTGCCCAAAAGAGATCTTTTCCCAAAATATCAAAAAATACAAATATATATATATATATATATATATATATATATATATATATATATTAAAAAAATTTATAAAAAAAACAGAATTCAAAGAAAATCATTTTTTAAGGAGACTCTATCAAGGAATGAATCCCTATCACATTTGTTTCCTGCACCATGAAGAAATTTCCATACTGGAGTGAAGTACCAATGAGTGACAACAAATAAGAAGAAGAAGATCATGACTGAGGAAAGAATATCATTGATCAGCCATGGTTCCAAACCAGTATTTGCAAAAAGGAAAATTCAAGGACGGTAAAAGATACTCATACTTCAAGCAGTGATCTGCATTTAACAAAGCAAAGAAAATAGAACTTACAGGTGAAGAAGAAAGTAGGGAGTTGTTGGAAAATATTTAAATAAAATACAAGATAAGGTGTGAAGCTCAAGAATATGCCAAAGGTAATACTCTCACTTATGTACAATTGAATGAAAATCTTGGGGCCATGTATTTCATCACCCTCCCTTGGGATGATTTCCTTGCATATAGGAATGATAAAATGAGAATAAACTTGAGTATATGGAAAGAAATGTGAGCACTATGCAAGGAAATACATGTCCCCAAATCTACCTCGAAATTCTGAAATATTCCAAATATTTGCAAGAGATGTACGAGAAAATGGAAGCATATCATAGAAAGGAAAAAGAAGAGGACATTTGTCTTATGGAGTAATATCCCAAGGATCATTCATACCATAGGGTTTTCATCCGTGAAAATTTCTTGAATGCTAATGAATAAAATCATGTCTTGGAGCCTTCTGATAAAGATCAAATCAACATTCAAGAAGATGAAGAAAGATAGGACGATGTAGGATCCACTGCAGAAGACTCTTACAACCTCGCATAGCTCACAATGACATTGAGAACATTATCTTTCTTATGTCACTCTATAAATGACTTCCTTGCATATGTTGATAAAGAAATGAATACTTTTTAAAGGAGAATATATGGAAAGACTTCAAAGCATAATAGAAGGGAATTCCAACCTTGATACCTATCATGAAATTTTGAGGTATTCTTTGGCCCTAAAAAGTAGGTACAAAAACCTTGAATCACTTCATGTTGTTAATAATGAAGAAAGTCAAGAATATCCTGAAGATTGTTCGTACTATGAGGTGCTCATTCCCAAAATATTCTTGGATGCTTTTGAAGAAGATCTTGTCATGGAACCTTCCGAAAAAAACCAAAGCAACATCATGGAGGAAGAGGTAGAAGCCATGAAGATAAAATCTCCATGCAAATAATTCTCTCTTGCTCGAGGCAAAATCCATTGGGGGAATAATATATTCAATAAAGGAAGATATCTTGTTACACAATGGATGATATCAATGCTCTTGGAAGAATCCACCAATGAAGAAGAAGATGGCCAGATTTCTAGTTTGAAGTAAGCATGAATAACCTCCTCTCAAAATTTAATCTTTCGATCCTTAATGGTGGAATAGAGATACGTGAAGAAGCACCTAGAGATCAATCCTCCCCACATCATGGATTCGAAGATGGTGAATTCAAGATGGCCATGGATGATTTGACTTCGTATTTTCATCCTTCAAGTAATGTAAGAGACGTTGCGTACGAAGAAATGGAGAAAGTCAAAGAACTTAGATTCCCTTCCCAATTTGATCACGGATGATCAAATGGAAGAGGCCCACTCCCTTTTTGAAGCACAAAATAATGAACAATTTGAACACAACTGATCTTCTCACTCAAGGAGCAGAGTGTTCATCACAGTGAAGATAGGGCCTTTAATCTTTCATATGATGTAGAATATTCCATAATGAATGATCAATATGGAATTGAAAATCCTTCCCACATTACTTCCTCAACATGGTCCCATTAGGAGGATGATATGGATTTTGAGCTTGAAGGAGTGTCCATTCCCATGAAGCATCATGGACCTTACTCTCTATGTCAAAAGGTATCGTGAAACAAATATGTGCATTCTTGCATAAGAAAGTGAACCTCTAGGAAACACAAATCATGGAAGGAGGTGAGACGAGGATGTTTCAAATGAACCATGGGCATGTGGATGGATCAAATTTTCAACCATCTCTTGGAATGCACAATGTAGAAAATCTTCCAATAAAAATGAATACGGGCCTACGGTGATATTATAAGAACCCATCTATTTAAGACATCTTGAAGGTTGTAGAAGAGACCGAAGATCCTCAATTTGCAGTATTGAACTCTCTTGACTCAGGTCTATGGAGATATACAAGATATGTATGAGTCTATTTGTACTTCTTATTTTGACATGCCGATATTTGATGTTGGGATGAAGTAGTTGGATGATCTTGATGACTTCCCCAATACCTTAGTTGATGAGATTAAATGTGAAAGCATGTCTTTCTCTTTCACACAATGTGAAGATGTTTTTGAGTGCAAAAGAAGGAAGGTTCTTGAATCTCCTTTGAATATCCTCAATCTTGAAAATAAAATATTTTCCATGAAGGAAGATAAAAGAGAGAATAGTGAGATGATTTGCATAGAAGAAAGTTGTTTGGAGTAAAGTGAAAGGTTGCAATATTCTTGGGAATGTGTGTGAAATCATCTGCTTCTAGCCACTCTAGAATACTACACCAATGTAGAACAAGAGTTCATATGACAAAATGCACTTGAGGGTAAAGAAACTCCTCTATGCAAAAATTGAGAGTGGTAATTTTGATAATGATATCATAATAAGCCTCGAGCAGATGGATATTGATAACCTTGCTCAGCAACAATAAGGAGATGGGATATTCAAAGAAATTCTTGCTCAGAACAATAAAGGGATGTTCAGGAAAGTTCTTGAATGTCAGTTTTCTCTCAACTCTTTCCGAGTACCTTGCTGATGTAGGAGATGAATTTAAGTTGTAGTTCAAAGAAGATGAATGTTTTCATGACATGAGAAATTTTCCCACTCTTGAATACATGGAGGAAGTGTGTCTCATGTTCGTAGGGCGCCAAGTGGAAACCTCAAGATACAAGAGCTCAAAAAAGATAATGAATTATTCTTTGGATGCAAGAGCATTCTCTATGCATTATCAATACGAAGATGGAATCTTGGTTGGTATTCTTCTTCTCAAGCCATGAAAAGCCATCAAAAGAGCATGGTTTGATCTGATAACATTCTTTGTGTGTCAAGCACCATATTTCAGTCCTTTGTTCCATGATGGCATGTATTTTACCCAACCCATTGTCAAGGTATGTGTATATTATTTTCCCACCTCTGTAAACATCCTTCCTATGTATATAATTTCCCTTTCTTGTTGTGTGTTTTTTCTCTTCTGGTGTGTTTCCCTTCTATTTTTTTGTCCGCATGTATGTGTGTGTGTTCAATAAGGGAATTTGTGTAGCCTATCTTTCTAATGACTCCATAAAGTTCCAATTTATAAGGCACTGGTCCATAAAGCAAATTGATATTATGGGATTCTTAGGTTATGTCCTCATTACGTTCGATCCATAACATGTCCCCAAGATATAGCCAATTGTTGCCCTAGGAATTTACATGGGAAAAATCCACCTGAAAAACAAGACAAATTTACCCCTAGTATCAAAAATTTCCATGTCATACCTCCTCGAGACACCCCCATGTAAATCCATCCTCAACACCAGTCCTATCCAATCCAATGATATCAAAGTGAATTTAATGTATTCCCCTAGATTTAGGAAAGAAATATTATTCCCCTGGGTGATTTAGGCTCTTCTGGGACACTCATGAATTCAAACAGTTTTGGGAAGGGCTTCCATTAGCCTTCCTCAGACTAGTGCATCTCCCAGAGAAGATCGAAGGAATAAAAATCATGTCAGATGAGTATTCAAGTTATAGGAACATTTTGGGAATGATTTTGAAATATTCAGTGAAGATTCAGAGGTTTTGGAGCTGATTCATCAGGAGCGGGTTTTCGGGCCTGAAGGAGCACACACCATGAAGGAGGACTTGAGCTTCAAAAAAATATTCTAGGAGATTCATTAGGATTTGAAAGCCCAAAAAAGTACCTATGGAAATTATTTTCCATGCCCAAAATGTTGAAAAATACAGGACATCATGAAACATCATACACTTTCTGAGGCAACTCATTCTTTTGGCACACAATGGGTGGTCCCGAGAAATAAGGGGAAATTTTGAGGTGTTTCTGATATATTAAAGGTTTGAGACCCTCACCAATCATTTAAAAATTATCTTTCTATTCATAATCATATAAAAATTTTCCCCAAAATTCATCCAGGAGCTCAAGCTTTCATCTTCGCAAGTTGGTCCCAAGGTGCGATTTCTCATACTTAGCCATTTTCAAGAAGGACACGTGGCATCCTATGGTTAAGGTGGGATTTCATGTCCACTTTGTCCCTTTAACAAAGGGAAAAATGGGAAATGGAAATGCACCCAGCCCTTTTCATCCCCCATGTCACCAATATGACCACTAACTTGTATGTTTAGTCCCCGCTGACTTGTTTGATCTCTCTCCCTCCTAGCCATGCATGTCCGCCAAGTGTCGCCACCATGATAAAGAGGAAATTCATGTCCCTTTCATACCTTTATCAAATGGATGAAATGGATATAAAAATTCACTCAACACTCTCCCCTTCCTTTTTTCCATTTAAATAGTAGGAGTTAGTCATTTTTGCTATTTTCTCCCACACACCTCTGTACCCTTGCTGAAACTCTGGGGAGAATTTTAGAGAATCTAGAGATTCCATATTTGCATCCAAATGAGATCATGTAATCATCCATAATTTTAAGGAAATAAAATCCAAATACAATGAAATAAGAATGAGCTCAAACAAATAAAAAACAAAGTTTTGTTGAAAAACCCTCATAGCGAAAGTGAAGAAATTCTCAAATCTCACCATCGGGAGCACAAATTGAGATCGGGATCATTTGCAGACTTCATAATTTTTGAAGGAAATCATGATGTAATAAACAAGATATCTAATGATTCCCTGGATTATTTTCTACCAAAAAAAAATCCATTTTTTCCCTAGCTCACATTCATCGAATTTCCTGCCAATCCGGTAGTTGGGTCGAGCTAAAACTTTGCACATAGATTTCAAGTGAAAAACCTATCCCAATGGAGCCGATGCAATCACTATCAGAAGTGAAAACCCAACATGAAAAAAAAAATCATGACTCCATTAAGATTTGTTCATGGTAGCTCCGTGCCTCGAAGCCCTTGTCAGGTAAAAGTTACATTTTTTATTTCCAAGCATTCTGGTCGGCAAAATCAAGTGAAATTTGGGAGATAAGATCGTGATGACGAGCCAAATCTGAAAATATATATTCCATCTCTAACCGAGGACTGAAGACCCACTTTTGAAATATAATAATATTTCATACACATGCTTGTTATTTTTTGTTAGCCTTCACCAGAAGTAGTGGCGGCGAAGAAAATGTGCACCAAAGATAATCATGAGGTTAGAATGATTGTTTCAGAGTAGAAAATAGTGAAAATAACCACTTACTAAAATAGTAAGTTCCCTATATGGGTACCTACTAAAAATAACAAATCATTCCAAGAAGTGGTCGAGGTGAAGGAAATATACAAAGGAGTAAATAAAGAAGCTAACCTCATCAAGATGATTCAGAAATGTAGAAATCACCTCTTACTAAAAATAGTAAGTTGTCTCATAGGCACTTGCTATAAATAGTAAGTTTCTCCAGGAGGTGGAAATTCCACCAAGGGAGGGTACACAAAGACAAATAGTCTAGTCGGAAACATCAGTTGGATTTGGGAGAGGTAGATTCTTCCACTTACTAAAAATAGTAATTTCCCTATATGGATGCTAACTATAAATAGTATAAGTCATCATAGGAAAAATCAGTTTCAAGATTCAATCTTTCTAGAGGGGATCACCATGAGTGACGTTCATGGTTACCAAATGTTTCATTCAACAGTGTTTCTAAACACTTAGTTCGTTGTGTCTGAACGTCATCCATAGGAGATTTCTTGTGATATAAAGTGTTCACATGTTTACAATTCATCATTGCATCTGAGAATTTCACCAATTCATCAGTGGGGTGGAGTTAACTTTCATCAGAGATGGGGTCATTCTTCATCTATGTTGTAAATCATATTCTTTTCTCCCCTTTTCCCTTTCTCCCTCTTCTTTCTCTCTCTAATCTAATTCTTTGTTGGGCCTCATCATTGTCCTTTTCTTATTCACTTAAGTGACTTATTTTAATATTGTAAAAGTATTTTCTCAAACTATAAGAGAAATACTTAATTGATGGAAAATGAAAAGTCACAAGTGGAATATGGAACATGAAGAGTCATATGAGGAAGGTGAAGGGTCAAACTCAAATTGTATAAATTTGGATGGCTTATCCATTCCAAAGGATTCCAATTTTTGGAGAAAATTTCTACTCTGGTAGCATTGTGAATTTTATTAGTTTGATTAAAGCTTTGTATTCATCACTACACATGAAATAAAGCTACAATTTCTTCCAATTCTCCCCTCTTGCATATGTTTCCTCTTTTCCCATATGATGCACAACTTTTATGAGATGTTAAGAAAGTAAAAAAAATTTATTTTTCTGAGACATATGAATGTGTGTATCTTTGTATACATGGTTTCCTCTAGTCGGTAGCATTGACAAATCATTGTCTTCTTTCCATAAATATTAGTAATGATAACTTTTGGTTGATGGTTGTAGGACTCTAATTTTCTACCTATTATGTTAATCCATATTTTCTTGTTTCTCACTCCCCATTTCCCCCCTTTTAAGAAAGTTTCATCTCTTGCAATAAATTGCAAGCCTTGCCGCATGATCAATGGAGTGTTCCTGTTGGATCCTCGGCCTTTTGGCCACCCACAGAGATTGTTTCACCCACACATAATAACATGGAGCTGCACTATTCAAGCATATGGATCTAGAATCCCAATGCGTTGACAAGAAATCCACATATTTATCCACACAACAAATTTTCTAGCCAACAAGAAAAATGTCTGGTATAAAAAGGTAAAGAGAAGAGTAGAAAATAGTGATTTGGATGAGATGATTGATAAATAGAACCCTGGTCGTCAGCAACCAGGGTGGGACGACAGTGACTATAGCAGGTAGGACAAGGTCGAGAGTAGATGGACTGAAAAACTAACCTGAGAGTAAGTAAACTAGAAGAGAAATTTGATAATGGATCCCTGAGTGCTACTGAGGATGATCTGGTCCTACAAAATGTTAATTCTAACAAGATAATGATAAAAATAACAAAATTCTATGGACTGTAAGAAGGTTGGCACTATTGTTGAGACACTCTGGTTCGAAAATGTATTCGCAGAATGTAAGAAATCTCAGTGTTTTTTTCACGTTAGAATGTATTTTTTTGTCTCTCTTTATAAAGGGATGAACTCAATCTTATAAGGTCAACAGAGACGGGGTTGGGTCACCACCGAAAGTGGGGAAACTTTCCCTAATGAGGTTGATTTTGTGATTTAGTCGGGATTTCAGGTTTTCAAGGATGGGAAAAGCACTTTAAATCTTGTAGGCAGGAAGAGGTTGTTTATGGATGTGTCATGGGTAGTTAGGGGATAAAGATAGGTATGATAAAAGCTAGGAAAAAGCATAGGGATTTAGATTTAGGATAAAAGCGTCCTAAATAGAAAATTCCATTAGGGCATAGGTAGGATAATGGTAATTAATTAATTAATTAATTTATGAGGATTAATTAATTAATGTTAAATGTAATAAAGATTGAAGGTACGATGGGAATTTAATTAAATTAATGTTAAGGGGATAAATTAAATTAATGGGGTCTAGTTAAGACCATGGTAGAAATATGCGCACACGGGTAGACAAGGGTAGAGATACTGATTTTAGGTGTTTACATTTCCCCCTTTTTATTGAGTGGTTTGTGGCTAGCAAGCCATGAGACAAAAATGATGAAGAGGGTAAGAGTGAAGTATGAGAACTGATTAATGATTGATGATGAGCTCCCCCTCAAACGGGGGATCGATGATGCCATAGGGGAATCGATGACGTGTTTGAAAAAAGGTAGATGATGAAGGGAAGGTGGGTGAAGAAAGATGGGTAAAATGATAACCAAGGCAAGATGCCCCAAGCAAAAAGGATCGCAATAACAATACAAACTATGATGGTGAGTCCAATATAACTTCGGTAGGGGACACATTTTGGTCTCAACAAAGATGGTGGCAATAACGTTCTACAGGCCAGTGAGTGAGAGAAAATCACCATGCAAAGGATGGAATGCTAATAGGAAACCTCTTGAATGGATGTGACTATGGGATGACCAATGGTTCATAGTAATATCATCAAAGTATGCACAACTAAATATGAAAAGTATGTGAAATCCTTCGTACACGAGGAATCAAGTGAAAAGGGTGTGCATCCACAAAGGATGGGGATGAAAATAATGGTGCCTTAGTAGAGGACATGAAAAATGGCCCGAGGGACAAAGTCAAAAATGGTGGTGAAATAATATGCCCAAGGGGGAATATGTATGGTCAAAAAGGCAAATAGGGAAACAAATGGCGAAATAAAATTCCCCAAGGGGGAATAAGTATGGCCACAAGGTGGAATTTGTAAGTAGACTAGAGGGGGTCACAAAATAAAATGCTCAGAGAGGGAGTAAATATGGCCACAAAGGTGGACTTTGAGGGTAGAAAGAGATGGAATGTTGAATTGAAATTCCCAAAGGGTAAATAGGTATGGCCACAAAGGTGGAATTTGAGATCAAAATAGATAATGTGATGGTGCCTCCGCAAAGGACACAATGATGGCCAAAAAGGAGAGATAGGAAAATGTTTGATATAATGCTCAAAGAATGCCACAAAAGTGGACCTAGGATGATATATAGAAGGTGTAATATATGAGATGAGATAATAGATAATGATCAAAATATATGTGATCCAAGGGGTACGAATAATGATATTCCATATTGAGGAACATGCGGGAAAAATATGCCTCCAACCGCATTGGAGGTAAATAAGAATGGGACCCAAGTAACGCAAGGAACATGTGACCGAAACAAATGTTAGCATATAACTAACAATAGTTAGTTATACCAAATATCATGAGAGAAAGGTATGAAAAGAGCCCATAAGCATAATGTCAACACGACAAATGGATTTTTTATGCAACTTGTATGCGGGAAGAGGGTTGTCCATGAGTGGTGTTCCCTAAACCTATGCCCCAACTCTGGGTAGGGGAAAGAGAAAACTAATCAACATGGGAAGTTTGATACAAGAAAGTTGATCAATATGAAAATATTTCTTAGGATGCTAATAAAATGGAAGGTTGATCAATGTGGGAATCCTTCTATGCCATAAGAAAAAATATTAGCCATCCTTCAAGGGTATGGTCTACTTTATACATATATGATATAGATGGCAAGAATGATATACATGATAGTCATCCTTCGAGGGATTAATCTATTTATTTGATATTATTTTCTTTTCTTTTCCTTTGTTTGATATGAACAATTGTACTTTGAGGGAGCGGTCTATTTTTTATAGCTTTGATTTTTTATAAGAGCATCCAAGAATTTTGATTTTAACAAGGGGAAGAGCTGGGAATAGCTAAGTAGACCACTTAAGAGGGGACAATGAATGTACAAGAGACACCCATGAACCTCTTTGCATGGTTTCAAGAGGTAAACAAGAGGGTGATGGATGTAATGATCATGGAGATCTCACCAAGAAGGGAGAACCTATCCATAAGGAAAATGTTATGGGAAGAGTCGTGGTGTCCATATTTAAGGTCATGTATAGGAAAATGATGGTAGACCACATAGTTCTAAATCATTACAATGATATATGGAAGAGGTTAATGACGGAGGGATGATCTAAAGATATGACTAAGTGATCACTGGTAATGTGCTAACAATAGAGGGGTCAGAAGTGCAATGTGTTAAGAGGTTCCACTTTTGGTTTACCATCAAGGGAGGCCAAACGATAGGCTCCCAAACCATACTTATGTGTGATAATGTATGGTCCAATCCAGTTGGGGGAAAACTTTCCACGTTGACTCCTTTCTAGAGTAGGACAAGGTTATTGACTTTAAATTCATGATAAGATAAGATGACAGATTGTAAAAGATGGGATATGATGACATAAATGAGAGAAGATAAAAACTATACACTACCTATTGAGGAAGCGAAGAAAGCATGCATCCCTAATGAGATGAAAATATGGTCCCCCAAAAGAAGGAAAAATATTTCCACAAAGGTGGACTTAGGATGAGGAGAAATATAATCACAACGATGGGTTTAAGATGGGATGAGATGATAAATTAGATGAGATAGGATCAATAAAAACTATGTGCTACCTTTGAGGAAGCGAAAAATATATACATCTGAGACAAATAAATGGCCACAAAATGTGGAATTTGGATGAAAGATATGGTGCCCCAAAAAAGGCACAAATATGGCCACAAAGGTGGAATTTGGTGAAACAAGGTGCCCCACTAGAGACACAAATACAGCCACAAAGGTGGACTTAAGGATAAGAGCATGGATGGTCCCCTTAAAGGAGGAAAAAATATGGCGACAGTGGTGGACTTAGAATGAGAAAAAATGGTCCCTCAAGGGAAGTACAAATATGGCCACAATTGTGGACTTGGGACAAACAAGATGGTGCCCCAAAAGAGGCACAAATATGGCCACAAAGGTGGACTTAGGATTGACAGGGTTAAAATGAGACAATAAACTAGATAAGACCAGTTGAGATGGGTTGAATAAGATTTGGATGAGGTAAGAAGGAAAATGTCAAGGAGTAATTCCTAGAGTGAAGTCCCTCAGTGTCAAAAGAGTTGTTTAATGGATAGGGGTATGGATTGATGTGAATAATATGTGAAATTATCAATAAAAAGGGGAGAATTCACCCCCAACAAAAGAGATTATATCGATTTGGAAAAATTATATGTGGATGAGCTTGTGGATGTCAAAGGAGTTTAAATGGGATTGTCTTGGAAGGAATGTCGATAATAACTTTGGATTTGTATTGGATATATGGTTAGGGATCATAAGGGTGATTGGAAAGACAAACAATATCTATGAAGAAGGGAGGACCTTCTGTAGGAGGAGTGATATGTGGGGGAGAGATGATAAGGGATGGTGGGGATGAAGGAGGAGACTTAGTATTTTTGATGGATGGGCATGAAGGAAGAGAATTAGTATTTTTTATGGATGAGGATGTAGGAGTAGGATTAGGATTGGTTACAGTGGATGGAGAAGGATGAATTCTCTTATCGACAAATTCATCTTTCTAAATAATATCATGGACAATAGTCTGAAAGGCCTTGCAATGCTCAACATCATGACCCAGGGTATGATGATAGGTTCATATAAGGTTGGGGTTAAACCATTATGGTTTATTATTATGAGGATCAAAAGGTCTAATGGGAGGAAGTGTGATGGTAGATATTCAGATTAAGTGTCGAAGGTTATATGTGTAGGACCCAATTGAAGTGTTAGTAATAAGGTAGCTCTTGTGGGTTTTAATAGGATATTTGGGCTTAGGTGTGGATGTAGACTGGATGGGTAAATTAGAAATCTTTAAAGATGAATCAATTTTGGGAGGGGAGTTAGATTTTTTAGATTTAGATTTATTGTTGTAAGATGTTTTAGATGGAGGACCTGGCCCTAAAATAGATGACGGTGTGTCTGGGATGGATTTTGTGATGTTGGATTGTCGAGGAGAGGTAAGATTAAATTTCTTACGAGGATGAAAGGAAACTTTTAGGGATGCTTACTAAGATTCTTAGAATTTTATCACAAATATTTACCCTTGGCGGGGATGACTATAATCTCAACCACTGGATCTGAAGATTGTGGTGTATGTTTTAGACCAGTTGATCTAGAAACAATCAATTTTGTAGAGGGAGAATGAATCCCCTTTATTTATTTTTTAGGTGGAGGTGCTTGCTTCATAAATATCTAATGACACTAAGAATATCTGATGACATCTTCACTTCCATAAAGCAAATGGGAGTTATATTCTTCTATCTAGAATATACAATTATCATGATTGAGGGGATCCTTACACCTCCTTTTCAGTTTCCATATTATGTGTCAGCCAAATTGGCAGAACAAGAGGTTTCATATTAGATTTACAACGGTATTGCTGGAAAGTGTAAGGAGATGAAGCTTAAAATACATCCCCCCTTCCCATTCTATGTGGGACGTAGAAAATTTAATAGGTGGCCCGATTTGAAGGTTGCCTCAGCCCGTAGAAATTCATTTAATCTCCCTGAACACCTTTTAAGGTAATATCAAAAAATGCAAAGGGTTTCCGAGCACCTTAATTCATATAAAAAATAGTTAAATATACCATATGCTCATGTTCCTGATGTCAACGGTTGGGTATGGACTACCCAAACACAAGATAGCCTTGTTAAGAATAATATGAAGGAGAAAAGGGTGGTGCCATCTCTGAGAGAAATTATTAAAAAGGAGGCTACGAAGAGAAAGGTAGTTTAAAAAATCCATGTGCTCCCTTATCTCCACCAATTGAATCTCTATTTGAGTTTCAAGAATTCTTTCCTGAACCAAATGAAGTTCCAAATTTTTTGGAATATTCCTTAACTTTTTCAGATGAAGAAGAAGAAGCTATGAAAACTGAAATTTCAGCCAACAAAGCCCCAATGCAACCCTCTCAATATTCTCCCTTCGCTTCATGTGAAGCGAGACAAGATTTGGTAGAGAAATTCCTAATTTCCCAGAAAGAACATCCAGATTGGGAGGCACAAGAAGAGCCCTTAGTAAACATTGAATTCAATCCAATGACAGGAACATTGAAAAGGGTAACCAAAAAGAAGATGTCAACATAGCAAGCCATTGGTTGGCATGAAAATTCAGAAGACCTCTTCACTCTTACAAACAAAAGGAAATCCAAAGGCACCCAACTGGTGCAATATGAGGAAGATCTAGAATCCTTGATAAGGGTTATAGCTAAAGCAGTCGTAGAAGTATTGAAAGGAGTATGTACTAGAAATAAAGATCTTGAAACTCAATTAAAGGCCACAGTTCCTCACAGAACAATTTCTAATGTAGAAGATGCATTGCATGGATTGTACAATAATATAAATAAATGCATTGGTGCAAAGGAGCAGGAAGAACCATTATTGAAAAGGAACGAAAAAATCATCACAACAATGACATCATTGCAGAAAACATTATTACAGATGGGGCAGGCCATTGAAAAAGGCATTTGTAAAGACCCTTCAATTATGAACATGAATGATATTGGTATATGCCAAACATATGCTAATTATATGAAGGAAAGACTAAGTGAATGGAATGAACAAGTAAGAATACTTTCTTTGCATTTTGATGACATTATTTCTAGAGGAAATCATATTTTCACAAAATCTTTAGTCATGGAAGTATTTAACGGAAACTGTGAATTAGTTTCTGATGAAGATTTTGTGACATTTCTTAAGCAATTCTTGGTTAATTTTCAAAAGAGAATAACTGAGGAAAACGAAGGAGAAAATTCACATGTCATTGAGATTATTTCCAAAAAAAGGGAAAAATATACAAAAAATAGAGACTCTAAAGGAAATTTCCAAAAAATCAATTGGTAGTCAAAATAATTTGCTTGACAAGTCTATTGTGTTATATAGAAGCCTGATTGTGGACATAGGAAAGATAACCAGAGATTCTTAGATTTGAAAAAAAACTATTGAGGAGGCACACATACAAGATGATAAAAGAGGTCCTAGACGAGAGCAACAAACCCAGGAAGAAATTGTTCCCGTGGACTCAGATCAACAACAACCCATAATTAAGGAAGAACCATAATGAATCATAAATTGTAGTATCTGAGATAGGCAAGTAAGCACTGTAATATGTATGATATGTAAATAGATGAATATTTATAATTGATTGAATGTTTATGTATATATTCCAAATGTTATACTTATCTAAACATGCATTTGTTGTTTTGATATGCTAAGCTCCAAATATGTCGTTGTGGCATAAAATAACACACATTATTCTCAAATATCTGTAAATGATTACCGATCACTAAGCTTGCAATGTCTTACTTGTTTTTGTTAAATCATAGGGACACCAAATCTTCACATAATATGTTGCAACATAAGCTAGTGAACGTTAAGCTGAAAATTTCATTATTTGACTTGTTAAATGCTACCGACATCAAAGATAGAAATTTATAATAGTGATAGTGTCTTATAGGCATAAAACTTCAATATATCCATTATTGAGTATTGATCGCTAAGCTAAAAAAATGTTTTCAAGGCATAAACTAGCGGCTTCTAAGCTTGTCATATCTTACATGTTTTTTGTTGCATCGTAGCAACAAAATATCTTCAAATAATGTTGCAACATAAGCTAGTGGACGTTATGCTAAAAACTTCATTCTTTATCTTATTACATGCTTAAGACATATAAGCTCGAAATATAATATTGTGGAAGCACCTAGATGCCATGTAGCTCAAAATTTGTTAATTTTATTTATTAAAGCATACCACTGACAACTTGTAAACTTTATGAGTAAGCATATTCTAGTGGATGTTAGCCTCCTATAATCTTGATTTAATGTGTTGAATCCTTACAACTGCTATGCTCCAAATATTATGGGTTAAATCCTAACGAACACTAAGCTTAAATTATTACATCGTTGTAAAGGCTATCATCCGCTAAGCTCAAATCAATTTCATTTAAAAAGTTAAATCCTATTGAAATCTTTGTTTTAAATATTATGTTGTGGCAGCACGTTATGGTCGCTAATTTCATAATACCTTAATTTAATTTGTGAAATCTTAGTGACCACTAAGCTCCAAGTAATATGTTACGGCAATACGAAGCGGATGTTAGAATCGAAATATATTTCTTTATTTTATTTAATCTTTTTTTATTATTATTGCTAAATAGTTTTTAAAAAGGGACTATACCCTTGCGTACAAAAGAGGGCCTAAAATCCAGAATAGGAATGAGAACCAAAACAAAAAGGATCAAGATCCAATTGAGACATAGAAACCCCAAGCAATCCAAGAGTAGTTATCCCAATGAAACAAACCAGAATGAACACTGCTAAAGAGCAGCCAAAAAATAGCAAAAAATATAGAGAAGTGTAGCAAGAGTATCCACAATTACTTCGTGGCGACTTTGTCGATTCTGGTTTTGATATTCTGCCAAGAGGTGAACATAGCCAAAGTCGTCATGTGGGTAGAGTCAGTAATATCCAGCTGTTCAATGGTCCTTTTTCTCTCCTCTTTTGTACCCCAAAGAGTTGCTAGAATTCCGCTAAGATTAGAGACGCTGCAGACATGTTGCTCAATAAACTCTTCAATTGCACTAAAAATAGCCATATTATGATCATGGTGAGTCTTGGTCTTCCCTAAACGGTTATCTAAGGAATTCATATTTTTGTATATGTCTTCAACCTGTTTATTATCAATAACAACCTCATCCTCCTTCTTCCTCTTACCTTTTTGCTTTGTCAAGTTTTTTATCTCTTCTTTAAACAGCATCATGTCAGCTTCTAAGGCTTCCATCCTTTTTGTGGAGCTCTCAATGCATGCCTCCTGTGAACTAGTACTACTAATATGCAGGAGGTTATGGGAAATTTCTAACTCCTGAGGAACATTCCCCGCAATAGGGGTATCAAGGTTCAGCCTTCTAGAAGACCTAGTAATAGGTATGGACGAAGTGGAAGTGAAGGGGGTGGGAGAAAAGGTGGGGGGATGATAGAGGGAGCTAAGAAGGAAAGCAGAGGGGTGATAGTAGCAGTGGCGGGGGCAGAAGGTGAAGAAACGGGGCTGGTGGAAGCCGTGCTAGGTAGAGGAGGAACAGAGACAGGGGAGGATGGGATGCTAGGAGACCTAAGTAGACAAAGCTTATGTAACAAGAAGATGAGACCTTGATGCAGTGGAACCACATGCGTATGCTTTTGAAACTCCAAAATGGAGCGCTCAACAGATTTAAGCAGATAGTGAGGGAAGCATACCATGAAACTCCTGCAAAAGTGATTGAGGAACACAAGATGCTTAGAGGGCACAGTGACGAATCTCCCCTCCAAAGAAATGTAACACACCATCATACGGGTGACCTCATCAAAAGGTGGAGGGATAGAACTGACTTGCAGGCCCACCGTGACAAAGATTAGCTTCTCATTACCCTCAACACCTCTTTCAATCCTTTTATTTAAAGAGCAGTACCCATCCATGCCAAGGCCAGTAGCTTCGGCTATTATTTCCTCAGTGATCAAAATCTTCTGCCCTCCATAATCCACAATGTGATCCTTCCAATCCTTCACAAAATGAATGGAAATACTTTGGTCATGGCCCTGAATCTTCTCAATAAAATTATTGATGCCTCCCTGGCTGAGAAGATTCCAAATTTCTTCATTACTTTTCCATTCCGGATCCACGCTGGGCTCAATCTGGCAAGGGGCTCCTCCCATTATCACTGTGCCTAAGTGCTTGCAAATAAAATTTTCAAAATCCTTATGAGGAGGTCTATAGCAACCATAGATACCAATCCACCTTTCACTATTAATTTCCGTGAGATGAGAATGATGACTAGGATAGTCATTGTTGTTCCCACGAATACCTAAGTAACTGCTATTATGTACATGGGAAAATCTGCATGTGTGAACTTCAATCCTTTTAGTAGCCCACTCCAGCTCATCATCATCCTTATTACTGACTTGGGAATCCGTAAAGTCCTGTTTAAAAGTTGTTGAGAGCTCAATATTTCCCACATGCGTGTCTTTATTCTTCATATATTTCCACTTTAAGGTCTCATTATACTTCATATAACCTTGATTGCCCGTCAAGATTTGCTTGAGTGTTGTTTTAAAATCAGCATGTGTGGGAGTTTTATTATTGCATTTTCACTCCCAATGCTTATATCTCATACCCTGAATTTGCATGCTCATAACTATCTGCTTGTATGCTGCTTTGAAGTTGTTCAGGCATGTTATCTTTACTATCCCAAATCATGTGATTAACATTTATGCCATAATTAGCCAATGCATCTGCCACCTTATTACCCTCCCGGTAAGTATTCTTGATCTAAATGTTATTGAAGGTTTGGCAAATACTTATGGATTCCAAGATGAAATCCTTGATGTTCCAACTTGGAGGAGAACACTGATTTAGATGATTAATACTATTAAGTGAGTCCCCTTCAAGAATGAGGTTTTGGATATTATGAGTCTGAGCAATTCTAAGACCCCATAAAGCAGATAATGCTTCAGCAAAATGATCAGTTTGAATTCCTATTTTTCCAGCATAGGCAGCAATCAAACTACCTTTATGATCCTAGATCACTCCTCCCCCCGCTCCAATTCTAGGGTTACCCTTAGAAGCCCCATCAAAATTCAACTTATACCAGTTAAGATCAGGAGGATGCCAATCAATCAAAGATCTGTCAATACTATTACCAGAATTATTTCAAATATTGTTATCTCCAATCTTCCAGTGGGACAAGATATGTTCTTCATTTTCTGGATAACTCTTGTTCTTGGGGGGTTTAAATCTAGCAATATTTTCTTTAATATCATTAGAAATTTTACCAATACTGAGCTTAAAATTATGTGTTTTATTTCTAAAGATAATATCATTTCTATCTTTCCATATCCTCCAAATAATATAAGGAATAACTAGATTCCAGAGCCTTCTAATAACACAATGTTTATAGGGTGGGCTCCATTGGGTCCAGAGCTGACTGAAATCCTTCGGAATCACCTAGAAAGCTTTAAATTTAGAGAGGGCAAAACTCCATATTCTGGTAGCATAATCACAATGGATAAACAAATGACTGATATCCTTAGAGTCTTTTTTACATAGATGACATCTATTAGGCATTATGAAACCCTTTCTTATCAGGTTGTCAGTGCTAAGAATTCTTCCTCTGAGAGCCAGCCAAAAGAAAAATTTTATTTTAGGTGTTAACTCAGTCATCCAAATTCTACTCCATTTAAACTCAGTTTGACTATTGTCGAAGAAATTATTATATCCAATTTTGACAGAGTAGTCCCCATCAATAGAATTACTCCAAACCAATTCATCCTTAACATCTAGCTGACTTAAGGGGATAAGATCTAACTGATCTTGAAGGGAGGAAATATTTTGGATCAGATCATCTCTCTCCACAGAAATTTTTTTCCATTTCTTTTTGTTTCCATTTCTCTCAATATAATCCTTAATTCTAGTGCCATACTTTTTTTCAAGACTATCTTTGACCATCCTAAATCTGTCCATAAAGCTGCCATTAAACCAGTTATCCTCCCAGAATTTTATATCACAGCCATCTCCCACTTTCCATTTACCTCCTTGTTTAATGAAATCTCTGCTCTTCACTAAATTATTCCAAAAAATGGAACCAAAGGGAAGGTGCTCATCTTGAAGAAAAGAAAAGACAACTTGTTGATTAAGGTATTTAGCCTTAGTTAAATCTATCCATGGTTTCTTCTCAGAAAGCATTCTCCAGCCCATTTTTGCAATGAGAGCCTCATTCATTTTCTTGATGTCTTTTATGCCTAGCCCTCCTATAGATTTAGGAGTACAAACCTTATCCCAAGCAACTAAGTGAAATTTAAACTTCTCCTCCATGCCTTGCCATAAGAATTTTTTCTGAATCCTCTCAATTCTTTCTTTGAAGGTAGAAGGGATCTTATAAAGAGACAAGATATAGATAGGCAGATTTTGAAGAGTGCTTTTTATGAGTAGGCACTTACCAGCACTAAATAAAATGGCTCCTTTCCATCCAGCCATTTTTTTAAAAATCTCACCAATAAATCATCCCACACCTTGTTAGAGACCTTTTTAGTGCTAAGAGGGAGCACTAAATAAGTGGTTGGAAGTGCACTTATTTTACAACCCAGAATTTTAGCAATTTTAAGTTGTCTTTCCTCACGAGTGTTGAAGAAGAAAATGGAGCTTTTATCATAATTGATCTCTTGCCCAGAAGCAGATTCGTAAAGTTGCAAAATAGCCTTGATAGCCTTAGCTTCAATGACAGAAGCCAATAAAATGAGGATTGTGTCATCTGTGAATTACTGATGAGAAGCAGCTTGACTGATGGAAGTGGGCTTTGAGCCTTTCAAAATACCGTCAATGACTACTTTACCAATTGTTCTACTAAGACTTTCTACAATAAGAATGAAGAGCAGGGGGGAGATGGGGTCCCCTTGCCTTAGTCCTCTACTTCTTGTGAAAAAACCCATTGGCTCCCCATTAACCACCACAGAGAATCTGACCGTAGAGATACAAGCCTTAATAATTTTCCTGAATTTGGCTGGAAAACCAAATTTAATTAAGACTTTGTCAAGAAAAACCCAAGAGACCTTGTCAAAGGCTTTATTCATATCGAGCTTAAGCACCATATTCACTTTTTTATTATTCTCCATAGAATGTATGGTCTCATGAACCATAATCACTCCATCTTGGATAATCCTTCCTTTAATGAATCCGCTCTGTTGCCTTGAGATTAAATCATTCATAATGCATTGAAGCTTGGTAGCAATGATTTTGGTAAAAATTCTGTAGATAGCATTCACAAGGCTGATGGGTCTAAAGTCTTTGAAGTCTTTCACATCCATTTTTTTTGGGGCTAGCACAATGTGGGTGTTATTCAACTCTTTCAAAATATCTATAGTTCGATAGAATTCATTCACCGCTCTGAGAAGATCATCCGAACATATTTCCTAAAATTTCTAAAAAAATTTAATGGAGAAACCATCCAGGCCTGGAGCCTTGTCACCTTCTAGAGTAAACACAAATTTTTGTAGCTCTTCAAGCGTGAAATCTTTAGTGATATCTTTATATCTCTGCTCCTCAATTTTTTCTTGGGGAATAGCCTCCAGCATGAAAGAATTGTCCTCAACATTAATGATATTCCTTCCATTAAGAAGTTTTTTATAGAAATTTAGAGCTTCTTCTTTGATGCTATTGGGATCTTTTATAGTATTTCCATTACTTTTAGCCACTTCCATGATCCTATTACAAGATCTGTGCTTCAAAGTGGTCATATGAAAAAACTCCGTATTCCCATCTCCTTCTTTAAGCCAGATAGCACTTGATTTTAGTCTCCATAAGGATTCTTCTCTGCTGCAAATCATATGCAGCTCTGAGAGAATATTCTTTTCATCAGTTTGGTCTTCAACAGATCTCCCCATTATATTCATTTTGATTTCCAGATCCTGAAGCTTTTGTTTTAACTTCTTTTTTTATCAAACACATTGCCAAAAACTCTTTCATTCTAGATTTTAACTTGTTTTTTTAACATTTTTGAGCTTTTGAATCAATCTAAATTGAGCAGTACCTTCACCATTCCAAACCCACCACTCTTTAATTTTTTCATAGATGTTTTCATGCTCCATCCACATCTTTTCAAATTCGAATGAGCTTCTGATGGGCTTAGTCCAATTAAGAATATTTAAAGCAATCGGATTGTGGTCCGATCCAATTCTGGGAAGGGAAGAGAGGTGGAAGTCTTGATTGAGGATCCAGCTAGTAGAAATCAGGGCTCTATCCAGTCTAACCTGGATAAGATCTTTTCCCAACCTTCTGTTATTCCAAGTGTATTTATTCCCATGGAGATCCACATCTAAGAGATTAAGCTCAACAAAAAAATTAGCAAATTCCTCCATACCTGTGCAAAAACTGGAGTTTCCTCCATATTTTTCATCTGGGTTTAGAGGAGAGTTAAAGTCACCCATGATAATCCAGTTAACTGTATTGTGTTGGTTTCTAAAGATCTTAATATCAGACCAAAGTTTACGTCTCCCACTAACCGTATTAGGGGTATAGATATTAGAAAGGATCCATTCACCATTATTCTCAATAGCATGAAATTTAATAGCAAGATGATTAGTGCTAGCATTAAGAGCCATACCAGTACAGTGCCTTTTGTCCCAAAGAGTAGCTAGACCTCCAGAGGCTCCCTGAGAGTCCATCGCAGCCATTTCAGAGTTTTCCCAAAAAATCATTTTATTAATTTCAAGGATCTTAGCTTTCATCTTAGTTTCCTGCAAAATCAAAATAGTAGGACTACTAGAATCACATAACTCCTTAATGATTCTCTATTTGGAGTTTCCATTTAGACCTCAAATGTTCCAAGAGATAATCTTCATTTGGAAGGAGTGGGAGTTGCGATTGCCTGATGGCTCAATTGACGTTGAATTCCATCTTCAATGTCTCTCTCTGTTCTCTTGGATCTAAGAGCATTTTTTGAGGGCCTTCCACTTTTAGAACTACTTCCAAAATCTACTAGTCTTCTTACAAAAGATCTAGTAGTTCTGGATGTTGAAGTTTCACAGTTGTCCATTTTCTTTTTCTTATCACTGTAGAGTGATTCTAGGATCTTTTCAAATCCTTTCATTCTCTTTTTTTTTAAATGACCTTTATGAATCCATTAGTAAGCTCCTCATCTTCCTTGAATGGCGTTACTTCTCCCTCTTCTTGCTCTTTCTGATTCCTATCAATAGAGTGTGGATCTGCTGATCTGTTGCTAATTTGTTATTTTATTTAATCTTAGTGACCATTTTGTTCCAAATATTATGATGTGGTAGTGTCCTCGAGGCATAAAATTTTAAGATATCCATTATTGAGTATCGATTGCTAAGCTTAAAAAATGTTTTCGAGGCATAACCTAGCGGATGCTAAGCTTGCAATATCATACATATTTTTCATTTCATTGTAGTGACAACATATCTTCAAATAATATGTTACAACATAAGCTAGTGGATGCTACGCTAAAAATTTCATTCTTTGTCTTGTTACATGCTGGAGACATCTAAGCCCAAAATATTCTATTGTGGATGCACCTAGTTATCGTGTAGCTCAAAATTTGGTAATTTTATTTGTTAAAGCATAATATCGACAACTTGCAAACTTTATGAGTATGCATATTCTAGCAAACGCTAGCCTCCTAAAATCTTATTTCAATGTCTTTAATCCTTACGACTACTATTCTCCAAATATATGGGTTAAATTCTAATAAATGTTAAGCTTAAATTATTACATTGTTATAAAGTATGGCATCCGCTAAGCTCAAATAAATTTCATTTAAAATATTAAATCCTGTTGAAAGATTTATTTATAAATATTATGATCTGGCAGTACGTTACAACCACTAATTTCATACTACCTTAATTTAATTTGTGAAATCCTAGCGACCGCTAAGCTCCAAATAGTATGTTACGGAAATACCTAGCGGATGCTAGACTCGAAATATATTTCTTTATTTTTTTAAATCTTAGCGACCACTATGTTCCAACTATTATGATGTGGTAGTGTCTTATAGGCATAAAATTTTGTGATATCCATTATTGAGTACCGATTATTAAGCTCAGAAAATGTTTTCGAGGCATAAACTAGTGGTCGTTAAGCTTGTAATATCTTACATGTTTTTTGTTGCATCATAGCTACAACATATCTTCAAATAATATTTTGCAACTCAAGCTAGAGTACGTTACACTAAATATTTCATTCTTTGTCTTGTTACATGCTCGAGACATGTGAGCTCAAAATATTCTATTGTGGAAGCACCTAGATGTCGTGTAGCTCAAAATTTGTTAATTTTATTTGTTAAAGCATACTGCCGACAACTTGCAAACTTTATGAGTATGAATATTCTAGAAGATGCTAGCCTCCTAGAATCTTAATTTAATGTGTTAAATCCTTGCGACCACTATGCTCAAAATATTATGGGTTAAATCCTAATGAACACTAAGCTAAAATTATTACATCATTGTAAAGGCTAGCGACCACTAAGCTGAAATCAATTTCATTTAAAATGTTAAATCCTATCAAAATATTTGTTTTAAATTTTAATTTTTGGCAATATGTTGAGGCCACTAATATCATACTACCTTAATTTAATTTTTAAAATCCTAGCGATCACTAAGTTCTAAATAATATGTTGCGACAATACCTAGTGGAAGCTAGACTCAAAATATATTTCTTTACCTTTTTAAATCTTAGCGACCAATATGTTCCAACTATTTTGATGTGGTAGTTTCTTAGAGGCTAAAACTTCAAGATGTTCAGTATTGAGTACCAATCGCTAAGCTCAGAAAATGTTTGAGGCATAAACTAACGTCTGCTAAGCTTACAATATCTTACATGTTTTTCATTGCACCTTAGTGATATCATATATTTAAATAATATGTTGCAACATAAGTTATTGGATGTTACGCTAAAATTTTCATTCTTTTTCTTGTTACATAGTCGAGACGTCTAAGCTCAAAATATTCTATTGTGGAAGCACCTAGATGTCGTGTAGCTCAAAATTTGTTAATTTGATTTGTTAAAGCATACCACCGAAAACTTGCAAACATTATGAGTATACATATTCTAGTGGATTTTATCCTCTTAGAATATTAATTTAATGTGCTAAATCCTTGCGACCGCCATGCTCCAAATATTATGAGTTAAATCCTAACGAACGGAAAACTTAAACTATTACATCGTTGTAAAGGCTAGCGGTCACTAAGCTGAAATCAATTTCATTTAAAATGTTAAATCTTGTCAAAAGATTTGTTTTAAATATTATGTTATGGTAGAATGTTATGGCCTCTAATTTCATACTACCTTAATTTAATTTTTGAAATCCTAGCGACCGCTAAGCTCCAAGTAATATGTTACGGTAATACGAAGTGGATGTTAGACTCGAAATATATTTCTTTATTTTATTTAATCTTAGTGACTGTTATGTTTCAAATATTATGATATGGTAGTGTCCTAGAGGCATACAATTTCAAGATATCCATTATTGAGTATCGATCGCTAAGCTCAGAAAAAAAATTCAAGGCATAACCTAGCAGATGCTAAGCTTGCAATATCATACATATTTTTCGTTTCATTGTAGCGACAACATATCTTCAAATAATATGTTGCAACATAAGCTAGTGGATGCTACGCTATAAATTTCATTCTTTGTCTCGTTACATGCTTGAGACATCTAAGCTTGAAATATTCTATTGTGGAAACACCTAGATGTCGTGTAGCTCAAAATTTGTTAATTTGATTTGTTAAATCATACCACCGACAACTTGCAAACATTATGAGTATGCATATTCTAGTGAATTCTAGCCTCCTAGAATATTAATTTAATGTGTTAAATCCTTGCGACCTCTATGCTCCAAATATTATGCGTTAAATCCTAATGAACTCTAAGCTTAAATTATTACATCGTTGTAAAGGATAGCGACCGCTAAGATCAAATCAATTTCATTTAAAATGTTAAATATTGTCGAAATATTTGTATTAAATATTATGTTTTGGCACTACGTAGTGGACGCTAATTTATACTACCTTAATTTAATTTGTGAAATCCTAGCAACCTATAAGCTCCAAATAATATGTTGCAGAAATACCTAGCAAACGCTAGACTCAAAATATCTTTCTTTATTTTGTTAAATCTTATCGACTGTTATGTTCCAACTATTATGATGTGGTAGTTTCTCAAAGGCATAAAAATTCAAGATATTCGTTATTGAGTACCGATCGCTAAGCTCAGAAAATGTTTTCGAGGCATAACCTAGTAGTCGCTAAGCTTGCAATTTCTTACATTTTTTTCGTTGCATCGCAGTGAAAACATATCTTAAAATAATATGTTGTAACATAAGATAGCAGACGCTACGTTAAATTTTTCATTCTTTTTCTTGTTACATGCTTGAGACATCTAAGCTCAAAATATTCTATTGTGGAAGCACCTAGATTCTGTGTAGCTCAAAATTTGTTAATTTGATTAGTTTAAACATACCACCGACAACTTGCAAACATTATGAGTATGTATATTCTAGTGGACGTTAGCCTATTAGAATATCAATTTAATGTGTTAAATCCTTGCAACGGCCATGCTCCAAATATTATGGGTTGAATCCTAATGAATGGTAAGCTTAAACTATTACATCGTTATAAAGGCTAGTAGTCGTTAAGATGAAATCAATTTCATTTAAAATGTTAAATCCTGTCAAAAGATTTATTTTAAATATTATGTTGTGGCAGTATGTAGCGGCTGCTAATTTCATACTACCTTAATTTATTTTTTGAAATCCTAGCGATTGCTAAGATCCAAATAATATGTTGTAGCAATACCTAGTGGACATTAGACTCGAAATATCTTTCTTTATTTTGTTAAATCTTAGTGACTGCTATGTTCCAAATATTATGTTTTGGTAGTGTCTTAGCGGTCTAAGAGTTCAAAATATTCATAACTTCCCATCGATAGCTAAGATACAAATATGGTATTTTGTTATACCCTAGCAGCCGCTAAGCTCACAATAGCTTTCTTATTTTTGTTAAATCCTAGCAACAATTAATATCCAAATAATATGTTGCAGCATAACTTAGTGTATGCTAATCTAAGAATATAATTCATTAATGTGTTAACTGCTAGAAACCCTAATGTTCGACATATTAGTTTATGGCCTTTTATAGCGACTGTAAGCTCCAAATAAAATGTTGTTGCAAATCAAAGTGACCGATAAGCTCAAAATATTTTAATCTTTTTTTTTAAATCATAACCACCGTATGACTCAAAATAAGATTCCGTCGCATTACGTAGAGGTCGTTAAGCTCCAAATATTATTTGTTAGCATATCCTGGTGGTTTCTAACCTCAAAAAGACTTACTTCAAGTTTTGATATCGAAAGTGTTAGACTGGTGATTGCTCATCACTAAACATAAACCTTATATGTGTTATAAAATTATAAATAGATTTTTATTATCGCTGAGATTCAAAAAGGTTTTCTTCAAAAGGAAATTATATCCTAGCGGTTGCTAAGCTACAAAAAAAATTCATGATTGATTATATTCAGGTAGGATAAATCAAATTGAAAAGGTATAAAAGATTAAAAAAAAATCTGGAGTTTCCATTTAAATATATAGAAATACATGTGGAATCATGAATTAATAGATATGACAATACTCTATCATTTGCTAATAATATGTGGCCTACTAATAATATTGTTTTAAAGTAATTATATCATCGTGACTACAAAGCTATGTGATTTTTTGTCATGGCTTGATAGGCAGAAAAGGAAATATAAATTTAAATACGTAGTGATTAAAATATTTATTTTGTAAAATTTAGGCATATATATAATATGTTTACCTTCCATTGCACAAAAATTTATCTCCCAATTGAAAAATTAATATTATTTTATAGTTTTAAATCATTTTGTTAACTTCGAATATCTTCTCGCAAAGTCAATGTGACAACCATATAAATAATATACAATGAAATAATTACCTCGGGTTGTTTCTATCATCATATTAAAAGGAAAAAAAGGTAGACGCAACAAATACCAAAAATATATTTTGAGTCTTGCTAAACATTACAATTTTAAAAACTAGTGATTATGTGACTAACCATCATTATTGGGAAAAAAATACAGAGGGGGTCATAGAACGGTAGAAAATTGAAAGCGTTCAAATGAAATAAAAACCAAAGCTGAAAAGGGATTAAATTTTATTTGGTTAGGGCATAACATATTCCTTGTTTTCTTGAAGAACAAGGCGGTTTGAAAAAACAATTGGAAGGAACCAGTAAGAAGAGCTAGGTCGCGGAGTGTGTTTTTGCAGGGCAAAGCAAGGCTGGACTGATGTAAAAAAGACAATAACTGGTCAATGACTAAACGACTGAACAAGCCCACAATCAAAAATGTGTGCATTTAGTATAATATACATTTTTGATAAATACATTATTTAGATATAATATTATTTTATGCTTGGTGATGTCGTTCAAACCACTGTTTGTTGCATCAAACTATCTACACTATTTTTCCGCAACACCTTATCCTTCCCTAGTTTGTGTGTGCCCTTTCTGTTACTTCATGATTGTTCCCTTTTTGTTAATCCACAAACGAGATTATAATTACTACCTGATTTTTCCCTAGCTAAAATGACCGAGATTCTTGCACTCATCCTTACAATCTACAGCTTGCTTATATTGTTCTATGATTTCTCGAGTTGTTGTTCTACAAGGCCGAAAAAACAAAAACCCTAAAAACTAGTTCTCCAGGGTATTTAATGTTTTTCAGCACTATAGTGCCCCACACAAATTTTTAAAATAAAATAATAAAGTATTTAGTATTATGTCAAATGTAGCTCTCATTTTAGCCACCCAAAATCACTTTATTGTGGGTTAGACTTTCCTGCACACGACAACTCTAATGTCTTGTCACATCACTTGTCACAAATTTAACTGACATGGATCTGTATTTGCATTTGAAACAAGATAGTTTGTCAAAAGGGTTTCTTGATCCTGCTGTATTTCTATGGAAGAAATTTGGGGAAATTCCGGAGGAGCGAAGACATTGATTACTTTATTTTCTACACAAAAGAGATATATCAATAATTTGGGAGATAGTTGGATTGCGCTACAATGATGTGAGTGGATTTACAATTGATGCTTCTGTTATGTTGTCTTCCATGGAAAAAAACCATCTTTTTCCTGAATATTGGAGTGGTAAAATAAATGGAGGTATTGTTTCTGTAGAATGTGGTTGATTCTGAAGAGAAATCATCTCATAGCAAATGTTGTTACCTTGATACAGTCTCTCTTAACCTTTGAGCAGAAACTCGCTGAGGTCTGATTCTTATATTGTCTGATGTCCATTAACTCAATAAATATACTTGTTTTGAAAGTGTCGTAACCATTCAGTTGGATGAGAAGACTTAGAATGGCAATTATAGCTTTAATTCTACTATGAACAGTATTTGACGTTTGATGGTTTGACACATAATTAGTCAATATAATGCACACCAATGTCTAGGATAATGATCTTTGGGCATAGATATTGCGTTGTTTGATTCATGAAAGGAGCTCACACATTTAATTGTAGCAGAAAAATTTTCTTGGCAAGGAAGGTTGCATCTATGGGCGAGTTATTCCAGGTTTGACCAAAGGAAAGAGGGAGACGTTCTCTCATGGAGCATTTCGGCTGTGCAAGGAATGCATGGGTTTCCTCATGAGACAGTCACACTATTTCATGCATGCAACAAATAGGTCTCCAACCTACTGAGTTTTCTTTTCCAGCATACGTCCAGCCTGTGCCAAAATAGAAGCTTTGGAGCATGGTATGATATCCATCAAATCATAATGGAGAGAATACAGTAGTAGATGTGTGCAAGTAATTTCCACTGTGGATGCCAAAATTGCGAGGGAAAATAAAATAATAGGTGGAAGCTCCAAACTGAGCTTCTTGACATTACCAGTGACTTTGTGGCCTCTCTGTAATGAGGTCACCATGACTCCTATAAAATTTGAACAATACTTCCCTTCTCTGATATTACAAAGCTAGCAAAAACAATTCTAAATCAGTGTTCACCGCGATGAGTTCCTTTGCTGCTCAGTTTATGGAAAAGAGTGGTGATTCACAACCACGAATGTCGCATCTATTCCTTTGTTGAGAAGGTGCATGAACTGTTTGATAGAATTCCTCAAAGAAATGTGGTCTCATGGAGTGCCATGATCTCATGATATGCACAAAATGGATTTGTGGAAAAGGCGTGTGAACTGTTTGATAGAATGCCTCAAAGAAATGTTGTCTCATGGAATGCCAGGATTGCAGGATATGCACATAATGCATCTATTCAAAAGGTTTTAGAAATGCACAAGAAACTACTTATTCTGTTGGAAAACTTCAAGTGATCGTGAAGTTGGTGTGATGTGGTGGAGATTTAATCCAGGCTCGTGAACTGGTTGACGAAGTGCCAAGCGAGATGTTGAACCGAATCCTACGGGTTTGACCGACTCCGTTCCTCCCAGGCATGGTTCATATCCCCTTACCTCTCATAATTATTGTGCTTTAGTCCTCATTTGCAACTTAATTAGAATTTTAAAATATTAGGATTTTAATATAGTTAAATGTTTATATCAACTCGTTGCAAAACAATGAAGTGTCGTGTCGTAACTCATGAAGTCAAAATAACTCATTACATTAAAACATGAACTTCCACTCTCATTCTGTGGTGATTTATAAAACCTCCTACCCACCTGGATCACTTCAATATTGTTTTATCGACAAGACGAAATTGACTTCCCATTAATAGAGTTGATCTTCTCCCTATTTAAATAGTTAATTTGTACATTTTTCGGAGACTCATTAAGTACCCTTCGTAACTCTAAAAATGAGATGTGAAGCTTCATTCATGTACCTTGGTATGCGTGGAGTCACCTTGACCTTTGGATTGACCCCGAACAAACATATGAGATCTTTTTGACACTCTTATAGGAGCCCTGTTACACTGTTTTACAGTAGTAGAAAGTTGTTAAATATAGAAAGTTGACTTTCATTTTGAACTGCCATTTGAAACCTAGATAGGGAAATTATTTCCTGTCTTCGCAAACCTCTAGTGTTTATACTAGACAATTGCATGGAACATTCAGTTTACGGAAAAACATTTTTCTGGATAGTTTGGCAAAGCCATTTTATAGGCCTCTGATCACAGTTTGATGAGGTCAAACTAGACCAATTTCGACTTATCGCTCCAGAAAACTTGTCGCTGTTTGAAAATAGTTTTCTAGTTCTTAGTCCTGTTGACTCTGATGAATTCTCCTTATATAGGGGAACTTGTAGGAACTTTCTCGTTGCGTGCTCATCCATCAAACGTCAATTTGGGATGTGGTTTTCTGAGCCCTCGAGCTAACTTTTGTTCAGTTTGCACTAGGCCAACTACGACCAGTGGTCCCAGAAATCGAGCCACCAAACGCAAATCGTTTGTTTTTTCCCAATTCCGTCAGTTGCTATGAACTCTTGGTATATCTGGGGACATGTAGAAAGTTAATCGTGGTGTGCGTTCTCATCGAAAGATCAATTTTGGAAGCTGCTTCTTAGCCTTCAAGCCCGTTTTGAACGTTTTTGTAGCTAGTAAGAAAATGTAAAAATAGAAAGCTGCGGGACCCTAGTCAGGTTGCCAAACCACCCTGGAAAATTTTAACACATGCAAATAAGTTTTTAAAACTCTATAGTGTGACTTGTTGTGTGAAGTAGAACTTTTGACAAATAGTGTTTTCTCTCTCTTCCCTTTTTTTCTCTCTCTTGGGTTACAAAATGAAGTGAAATGAAATGTAAGGAATACATGTCTCTAAACCTCTAATTTCACTTGCAAATTGTAATTATTATCATATGTAAATGGGAAATAGAAAAAGGATAATTATGTTAGATTAGAGTGGGTGCCATGCCAGCGAATTATCGTTGATATCATACTCACATGGTTTTGCAGGATGAAAGAATGATGACGAAAAGGCGATGTGTAGTTCATTAATTATCATTGTAATTTATATAGTTCATTGTTAAATGAATAAATGTATAATGTAGTCTCATGTTACAGAAGGTTATATTTGATAATTTGTTGTTATGTATGAGATGTTGGTTTCAAGGACATCTAGGAAATGTGCATTTAATCATAGGTCAATTTGATTTATAGTACACCTGGTAAAAAGGTTTGATATTTATATAAGGTAAATGAATTTGAAGTAATATCTTGTAGTGCATATTTAGTGTTCTATAAATGATTAATGAGTCATCTTTTGCATTCATACTTTGTAAATGTAATAAAGAGATTTAATCAAAACATCCTACCATTGTACAATATCGGAGCATAACTTGTTTTAGGTGTGATACTCCTTATCGTAGAAGACTTTGAAAACCATAGAGTGAACTTAAACCCTGCACTCGATGGAAATCTCCTAGTTTGAGTAAGTAAAGCCCAAGAATGGGTTTATCATCTTAGTTAACATGTTTAATGAAATTTTCATAAACCTGTCTGATAGAGGCAACACAGTCAAACTTTATTTTGGAGTATATAAGGATAACTCCTCCTTCATATTCTAGAGGACTACCTTGCCTTCCGAAGATAGATTTAAAATTAGATTTCTTCATCGAATGAAATCCCTGTTAGATCCAGACGACATAGATGGAGGTTGTGACTCGGTTGTTCTAGGTCTTAAACTCCTATTAATGAACCCCTTAGCTCCACTCAACTAAATGTGTTACCTTGGTATTCTCTCAACATAACACCTTGGTCCCTTCTAGAAGACGGTTTAACATAAATTGGTCCTCTCACTTAAATCTCTTATATAGTTGAGGGGTAGACCCTTAGATGAAGTTGGAATTAATCCAAACCTACGTTGATTTGGATGTTAACTTAGGATTCGTGTGTAGCTTCAAGTCTCCTAACCATTTATGTCTTCAAGAGGTTAGACAAACATTTCGTAACTCTTTTTCAAGACAATGTTAAAAATAAGACCATAATGTGACGTAGAAAACAAAGCATATAAGATTAAAAGCGAGAGTGGAGGTTTGGAATAATGTCACTCTTAAAGAGCTTATAACTCAATTAAATATATGCATTTGTTTCAAAGAATTTGAATTGCCTTGGTATAATCCACCTTCGAGAAAACAAAATACATATATATAACAAAATGGAAATTCACAAGTCATTGAATTAAAATAAATATGGTAGGGACATAACTAACCCATGATCGAGGTATGTTTTGGTAAAAAGCTATCTCGCATCTAAATCTCTGTTAAAACCTAATATCGCTATATGGACACCAAGTCACGTCCACTTGAGTTGTAAGAAAAAAAGGTAGACAATGAATATATGTTCAAGAAGAAGATTTTTAACATGAGAACAAGATAATTAAGCATTTTATTTGCATTTGAATTATGCCAAATAAGTATGCAAGTTATGGAAAATTTTGTAAAGAATAATAAGCCAACTTAAAATAGTCGATCTGTAAATTAAATGTGGAATGAACTTAAAGTTTCTGTAGATGGGGAAAAAAAAAAGAGAAAGTCATCCTTGCACAATAATGTTCTTAAGATGTTAATCGTAACTAAAACACAATTAAAGAAATGATGTGTTGTGGGTTCGCCTTTCCTGAAGTCATTTTTCTTGTGGTTGGGTCATTACTAGTAACCATTCATCGGGAAAAGTGTGGCATCGACATGCCTATGTTGTTTTCATGTGTCTATGTGAATTGATGGCTTATGTGATTGTCTTATGCGAGTCGAGTTTATGTACTTGGAGCCCTTGTTGTGTTGTGTGTAGTGAGCAATGTAAGTCAAAAAAAATAAATTATCCTGGTATTTTACTGTTGTAATTGTGTGTGTATAATGTGGGCACTACAGGAACATTCCACGTTAGAAATTTTGAAAATATTAAAAAGTGCGGGATATGAAAATTTCAAAACTAGGGAGGGGGAATTGAGTCTATTGAAATTTTAAATTCTCAAAAATGCGGGGGAATTTGCAATTCAAAATTTGAATTTACCACTCATTAAGAAAAGGTGTGGGATATCAAAAAAATAAATAATATTGAAAACAATGCATTTTGTTATTTGTTATAGCTTAAAATAGTTAAAAAGTAATAAAACATATAATATTATAATAAAACAGTAGAAATAAATTGTATAATTGCATAGGAACATTTATTTTTATTTTTATCAAAATCAGCTTAGACAATGTCAAATGTAGTGTGCTAATGAAATATAATTCTCCTACTCTGTGCCACAAGGAAAGTTTGAACCTGATAGTTGGAAAACATTATAATTGAAACATTTATTATGAAATTTAAATATAAAGAAACAAGTATAATATGAAATCGTGATATTATAATATAAATAGAAAACAGTAAAACAACAACATGTGGCATGAAAATTATGAAATCTCAAAAGGTGTTTTATGCATTTAAACAACGAATAACAATAGCTCTTCAAATCTGTAAAGATAGTGTTTATAATGAAAATAGGTATTGGTATGATTTCCCGAGTTGTTCTGCAAGGCCAAAAAAACAAAAACCCTAAAAACTAGTTCTCCGGGGTATTTAATATTTTTCGGCAAATTCCACGTTAGAAATTTTGAAAATATAAAAAAGTGTGGGATATGAAAATTTGAAAACTAGAGTGGGGGAATTGAGAGTATATTGAAATTTTAAATTATCAAAAATGCGGGGGAATTTGCAATTCGAATTTTGAATTTACCACTCATTAAGAAAAGGTGTGGGATATCAAAAAAATAAATAATATTGAAAACAATGCATTTTGTTATTTGTTATAGCTTAAAATAGTTAAAACGTAATAAAAACATATAATATTATAATAAAACAATAGAAACAAATTGTATAATTGCATAGGAACATTTATTTTTATTTTTATCAAAATCGGCTTAGACAATGTCAAATGTAGTGTGTTAATGAAATATAATTCTCCTACTCTGTGCCACAAGGAAAGTTTGAATCTAATAGTTGGAAAACATTATAATTGACACATTTATTATGAAATTTAAATATAAAGAAATGAGTATAATACGAAATCGTGATATTATAATATAAATAGAAAACAGTAAAACAACAACACGTGGCATGAAAATTATGAAATCTCAAATGGTGTTTTTTGCATTTAAACAACAAATAACAATAGCTCTTCAAATCTGTAAAGATAGTGTTTACAATGAAAAGAGGTATTGGTATGAGCTTAGTGGTCACTAAGCTATATCATGATTTGTTATTTTATTGATATTTCCAAATTAAGTAATTGTTGAGCCTAGCGGCCTCTATGTCATTTCTTTCAATAAATAAAGAAGCTTAGCGATCGCTAATCCTTTTCTTTGATGAGAATAAATTATATGTTGCAATGATATATCTTATAAAAACTACAAAGAATATCACTTACTCTCAAGGGTATATAATGCGTCACCAGGTTACAACAGATCTATTTCAGTCGGTATGATACGATTATAATCAATGAAATTTAGTAGCGATCCAAAGCTGTAAATATAGTGTTTACAATGAAAAGAGGTATTGGTATGAACCTAGTGGCCGCTAAGCTATATCATGATGTTTTATTCTATCGTTATTTCCAAATCAATAAATTGTTGAGTGTAGTGGCCACTATGGCATTCTTTTCAATTATTAATGGAGCTTAGCAGTCGTTAGGATTTTTCTTTGATACGAGGGAATATGGATTCCAACTAATAAGGATATATCTTATAAGAGGTAAATATGTATATATCCCAATACAATACAATTACAATTAATGAAAAACACTATCGATCCAAAGAAGAATAAATAGTGATTACAATGACAAGTGGTAATGATATGATCCTAACGGCCACTAAGCTAGACCATTTTTTTATTATATAGTTATTCTCAAATTTAGAAACTGTTGAGCCTAGAGGCTGCTAGGTTATTCCTTTCAACTAGTAATGGAGATTAGCGGTCGCTAAGCATTTTATTTGATACGAACCAAAAGTCTTGATCCCTCTCAATAGAAAGTAGTGCAGGAATTAGCTCCATTAGGTAACGTGCATCTAATTTGATACAATTATAATCATTGAAAATTATAATCAATCTAAAGATGTAAAGATAGTGATTACTACGACAAGAGGTAATGATAAGATGTTAATGGCCACTAAGCTAGACCATGATTTTTTATTCAATAGCTATTTTGAAATTAAGAAATTGTTGAGCTTAACAGTCGCTAGGATTTTTCTTTGATACGAACCAATTCATATTATAATTTATAAAGATATATCTTAGGAAAAATAAATAAGTCTTGATCCCTCTCGATGGAATGTAGTGCAACAATCGGGTCCACCATGTGAATGCTAGCCAATATGATACAATTACAATCAATAAAAAAACATTATCAATCCAAAGTAGAACATATAGTGATTACAATGACAAGTATTAATGATAGGACCCTAGCCGTTGCTAAGTTAGAGCATTGTTTTTTATTATATAACTATTCTCAAATTTAGAAATTGTTGAGCCTAACAGCCACTAGGTTATTCCTTTCAACTAGTAATAGAGCTTAGCAGTTGCTAAGCATTTTATTTTATATGAACCAACTGTCTTAATCCCTCTCATTGGAAAGTAGTGTGGGAATTAGCTCCACCAAGTAATGCGTAGCCAATTTGATACAATTACTATCAATGAAAAAATTAATATATCTAAAGATGTAAAGATAGTGATTACTACAACAAGAAGTAATGATAGGAGCATAACATCCGCTAAAGTAGACCATGATTTTTTATTCAGTAGCTATTTTGAAATTAAGAAATTATTGAGCTTAGTGGTCATTAGGATTTTTCTTTAATATGAACCAATTCTTATTATAATTTACAAAGATATATCTTAGGCGAAATAAATAATTCTTGATCCCTCTCGATGGAATGTAGTGCAGAAATTGGGTCCGCCATGTGAATTCCAGCCAATACGATACAATTACTATCAATTTAAAAAAAGTATCAGTCCAAAGTTGAACAGATATTGATTACAATGACAAGTTGTAGTGATATGAGCCTAGTGGCCGCTAAGCTAGATCATTGTTTATTATTATATACCTATTTTAAAAGTAAGAAAATGTTGAGTCTAGTGGCCACTGAGTTATTCTTTTCAACTAGTAATGGAGCTTAGCATTCACTAATCATTTTCTTTGATATGAAGAGAAAGTATTGATCCCCCTCGATAGAAAGTAGTTTAGCAATATACACCGCCAGGTAACGTGCGGCTAATTTGATACAATTATGATCATTGACAATTATTGTAATAACCTAGAATTTGTAACCCAAATTAGAAGGAAATTTTTTTATCCAACAGACCTTCCTCTGCATATATAATTCAGGTAGCTAGTTAAGCTATTTAATACAACAAGTTTTATTATATTAACAAGAAATAGACATTCCCCTACATAATTAAATAAGATAAATAGCTAAGGCTAGCTTATGCAACATGTAATTATTAATTAATCCATCCAATAACATTGTGATAAACCTTGTGCAGTTATAAGGGTTAATATATCCATGATCTCCATGATCACCCTTAACATTCCTTAGAATGTTCTTACTTATCCTCACTTGGTTTTACTGCATTGCGTTAGTGATAAAATGCGACTGATCCTCTAGTGTCTACCTAGATTTCACTTAGTAAACTTCATCATGTATCCTACACTTCATAATTTGAGGAATCATGGTGATTAGACAATGTACCCAAAAAGCACATTACTTTGGCCAAAATTTCTTAGTTGTACTATGTATTCTTAGTTTAGACGATTACACATAGCATCTAAACTTGTCTTCCCATCACCTCATAAACGTCTCATCACAGTTATCTAGATTCATTAATCTTAGTTCATTAACTTAATGAATTATAGTTCACGCGTTTAATTACCTAGGATATAAGGATAAGGTCACAAAGTGATTATCACCTCGCTGCCCCATTCATACATTCTAAACATTTTGATAGAAAAAGTGTATTAAATCCTTAGTTAAGATTCCCAATAGGTCTTATTAGTCCTCATTAGTTGCAACATAGCTTATCTTGATTTTATACCCTCTAATCAAGGGGGATATTTATTTTATTAGGACTACACTTACGTCTTTAACCTGTTGCTAGGTAGCACCCACTTTCGGTATATTTATTTTACCATGAGGGGTATGATGGATTCTTGATATGATATGCCATCTTATTGATAGTAAGATAACTTTTCTGGATAATTTTATCATATTACTGCTCAAGGTTCTTTCAAGTAAGTTAGATTAGGCTAGTATCATTTATGTTCTATATGTTTTCCACTTAATAATTACTCCCATGATCAGCTAAGGCAGATTTTTAACCTATCCTGGTTGATATTAATAATAAACTTAGTCTTCCCTAAGTCTTATATAGATTAAATCACTTCTTTACATAGGGCTCATACACCCCTTGTTTGGTTAGACCTTAATGCCCTTAACTTAGATTGTAGTCTCATTTTAAATTGATTATCTTTAATTCATTAGTCACGCTTTTTATTCATTAAATAGATTACTATCAAGTATTAAACTCATAATGAAACTAAGAATTGACCAAGTTATTACCCATATTCTGACTTATATCTTATATGGATAAGATTATTGTCTCGCAAGTTTACTCCATTTCAATTCAGTTTTAATACATACTTGTTAAACCTTATTTCTACCCAACTTTAACTCAATAAGGAAGTAGATAGACACATAACTTTGAGTAAAATTAGTAACATAGCCCATAACCAATTTAATCATTATGAAGTAGAGTATTAGAAACCTTAAATCCTTTAAAGAGATAAGACTAACTTCTTATATTTTTCCCTTCATATTATAGTTTTGTATTTTAAATTACATCCTTTTCATTTACCCGAATTAATTCTTTACAACCATGAAGAGTTAAATAGATGAGAGATACATCTATAGTTACATAATTGTACCCATTTAAAGCACTAGATAAATGATTATAAGATTCCTTAACTTTATCAAATTAATCATTTTAGTTGTCAACCCCAAATACGATAATTATTTATACATACACAAATCAGCCATAATATTTATACATTTAAAGTTTCGTCCATCAAAGGACTATTAAAAAGTGTTACTTGCCCTAACAAGTGTATTCAATCAAAAGTACAAGTACAATGGGGTCCAAATTTCGTAACGTAAGACATCCATTCTAACGTCGATCTTCTCAAGTTGGGGTAAAA